>CM036772.1:4033129-4633129 GCA_020796225.1 Arion vulgaris | reverse complement strand
ATTTAGTTTTTCAAACTGGGTAGTTTATATTTTCTGCGGAGTTCTAGAGGCTCTATGTCTGCGGTTTTTTTCCATTTCTATGATAGGACTGTTTTTCATTGCTCCCAGAGTTATTCTTAGGCCCATGTTTTCTGCTTTGTCTAGTTTCTGTGTTTGTTTTGGCTGCTGTTGTTCAAGAGCTGGAGCCATATTCCATGATAGTCTGACTGCTCAGTGTAGACCTGCTTTGATATTTTTGAGTTTGCGTCCCAGGACATGCCAGCTAGTTTCTTCATCTGAAAGTCTTTGTCAGCTTTTCTTTGAATCTTTTCTATGTTTGGCCTCCAGGTAAGTCTGCTGTCGAGGGTAATTCCAAGGAAGGCCCGTCTGCCCAGCGTGTTCGTAGCGCATTATACTACAGGTGACAAGCTCCCTGTAGTGCGGGTCATTTCTAGGACTGGCAGAAAAGCCACAGGTTCTGCAGATTCACGGTGTTCGTGGCACCGAACGAAGGTTATGATGTCCATGGCACCGAGCCGAAGCCATCAAGTGCTTCTGGATCGAAAAAATTCAAGGAAGGTGGTGTATCTGTTTAGGGTATTGTTTAGTTTTCTAAATTTATGAGTACTTTTTCCTTGTGTGGGGAGATGGTAAAACAATTGCTGTGCTCTTTGTATGGTTAATTTTCAGACCCCAGCTTCCTGTCCAGTTCACTTTTCTAATGTTTTTGAAGCAGATGAGATGTTTTTTGGGTGTGTTTTGCAGCTGTCCAGACTGCAAAGTCATCTGCATGTAGGCTGTTTGAGACTTGCTGGGGGCAGCATTTGGTGATGTCATTTATGTACATTAGAATAGAGTAGGTGCTATCACACTGCCCTGTGGAACTTCTTCATTTTTTTTGGATCTTGCTGAGGTGGTTATCTATATTTACTCTGGCTATATGTTGGGAGAGGAGGTTTCTGATCCAAGAGAACATGTTGTGGGAGACTCATGTTTGTAGGACTTTCAGCATAAGGCTATGAGCAATGCATTAGTTTCAAGATACCATGTCAGTCTCCTGTTTACTAGCCTCTCCATCAATTTCCCTGCACAGCTGAGGAGGCTGATGGGTCTACAACTCTTTAGGTCATTTTGTCCTTGCCTGGTTTCAAGATGGGGTAGATGTGCACTCCTTTCAGGTTGTTGGAATTTGACCTGCTTTCCAGCTCTGGTTGAAAATGCTGAGGAGAACCCTTTTGCCAAGAGGACCAAGGTGTTTAAGGAATTCATTGGTAATTCCCTCCGCTCCAGGTGTCTTTTTCTTCTTTAGCTTTTTTATTTGGTCTTCTAGCTTCTGCAGTGTAAACATAGCTGACATTAATTCTGTTGGGATTGTGGAGTTTAGACTATTCAGTAGTTGCTTTGACTGGTTTTAAACCTTTTTCTTCCTGCTGAGTTTGGACGACTTTGTGATTGATAGGTTTTTGCTAATAGGTCTGCTGCTGCCCTGCCGGTGACAAATCTTGTGTTAGTGTGTAGTACAGTTTTGGTCCTTTTCTGACCTGTCCCATTTAAGGATTTTGTGAGGTTCCATAGTTTTTTAGTGTCTTTCTCTAGGTTTATGGGGACAGTTTTTTATGATAAATGTCTCTTGCTTTTCTTTGGTAAATATTGCCTTTGTCTTGTTGTAGGTAACATTTTCACTTGTGGGTCTGCTTCCATGCTTTTCTTTGGATGCTGAGTTCAGCGTGACTTTCCAGTTAAGGGACCAATAGGGTCGGTATTCTTCCCTTCTTCCTCTTGGTATACTTATTTTTGATGCATCTAGAACCCAGTTGTTGAATGTTTGCGATTTAGGGCTATTTTCTTTATCTTCATGTTCTTTATGGCTTCTTCTGGGTGTGAGGAGAAAATGTTCCAATTTGCTTTGATGTAGTTCAAGCTGGGTGAGTGTTCCTTTAGGTGTTTCTCTGTCCATTCATGGAGATTATAGGTTTGTGGTTCTGCCCTAGTTGATTCACACACTTCAACTTGTGATTTTTTCAACATCTTCAGTCGCTATTGATAGATCTGGGTTGCTGGTTGTTCTCCAAGGTAGAGAGTAGTATCAGTGTTGGTCATAAGGTTTGTTTAGAAGAACAAGACTGTTGTTGATGATGAAGTCTTTCACTTCCTCTTCTTTTGCATTTAGGTCAGAGTACCCTCAGCTTGGAGGTTGAAATCTACAACTATTATCCAGTTTTCTATGTTTGGTTGTATGTTGTTTAGGTGGATGAATCTGTTTGGTGGTGAATACATGTTGCAAATTGTGATTTCCTTGTCATTGGTTTTTAGGCAGATAGTTATCGCCTCTGTGTCGATTGATTGGGAGCATTGCGTTTCAAAGGCTGAGAACCTGCTTTGATGGCAAGTCATGACTTCCCCTGGTCGTCTTGACGGAAGATTTCATAACCTCTTATGGAGAATATGTGTGTGTGTTGGCAAGATGTGTTTCTTGGATGCAGCACATATCGATGTCATGCTCCTTCAGGAAGTTTTGCAGCTCTATGTTCTTGTTTCTGATGCCTTCCTCGCTCCACTGCATTATTTTAAATTTTGATCCGCATGTTTATTCTCGTTTTCTCTGGTTGATCTGAGAGTGTGAGGATGTGTTGCTGTTGTGTTTGTAGGATGGGGGCCCAGTGTTGAACCTACCTGGCTTAGGCCTGTATAAATGACACCGTACCGGAGTAGTGTTTGTTGCTTAGCTTCGATTGTAGTGCGCAGATGCGCGTTTTTTATTCTCGTGCCGCTTTGGCATGCATCTTCCGACTTCGACAGGCGAGGTTTCATTTCTGGAATCCTCCTACCATAGCAGATTGCCTTTCTATGCTTATAGGGTTCTACCTACCGGACTGCCGATATTTAAAACATAGCAAAAGTGGTGTGTCGGTAGCAATCGTAATTCTGATCGGTCACCATCATACTTCTGCGTCGCTTAACCAAAACATTTCCGTGAATAACACAATATATTTTGGGTTCAAATAAAGGAAAAGTAGTAATCAAGCCAAGAGGCAGTTGAAATGATCAAAATTTATTGCTGAAGCTAACGATACTTTCCTCAGCCCATTTATAAACCGGAAGTTCTGTCAGGACATGCAGAGGCACAAGAATCTCATTTAATATAGAAATACAATTTAAAAATGCAGAGAATACAATGTGTTATACCTGTTTTACACAATACACCAAGGCTGTCAACTATGATTTTCTTGACTTATTCTTGTCCGCTCCTCATGGATCATAAGACATCAACTGTTGTTCTCTACGTTTCCCGGTCTCTGGCTGTTCTATTTATGGCTCCTCAGAATAGTCCAGCATCATTCAATTCCTCAAGAAGACTTCATCTCCAGATGTGTTTAGGATGTCCTTTTCTGTTTACCTTGCATGTTCCTCTCTAGTGCTTGTCTAGTGACACTCAATGTGTCTTCCGCAGGGTATGCCTGATCTATTGCCATTTCTCCACTAACATAGGTCATCATGGGTTCCTGTTCCATACATGTCTACCAGTCTGTGTTTGTACCTCTGTTATATCACCTCTGTCTGAATCTTATTTGTTTGTAACTTGGTGAGTCGTCCTGTTTCCTAACCCTACAACAAGACTGATTTCACATTTGAGCTGAATAATCTGAGCTCATCCATCATACACATAACATCAAACATTGCAGAAAATCATGGGACGTTGTTTATTGCTAATTGATCCAACTAATTGAAACATATTATGAGCAGCAAGTAAATGTTAGAGGATCTGTAAAAACATCAGAACTATTCATGGTGAAAAGGGGAGTAAGAAAATGTTGCATTCGCTCCTCATACTTATTTAGTATCTATGCAGAACATATAATAAAAAAAACATTAGGGTGATAAAAGTCACAAACATTTTGATTCGTTTAAAATTGGTGGCAATATGATTTGATGGTTTATATATGAAGATGGCACAGTTCTCCTTTCAAATTGTGTCAAGGAAGTGGAAGAGTTAATCTTGTTTGTTAAAAGCAATAGTGAAGACTAGAACCTTTTCTAAACACAAAGAAGATAAATATTATATCCCTTTGGCAAAACATATTTTCAGCCTAACATATTATAAAATTGAAGACATTGAAAATGTTACACATTATTAATACCTTAGCTTCATAACTAACAACAATGGTGACAGTACAATTTCCAAATAAATCAGAAGAATTACTATGACAATTGAGAGCACAATTAGTACAAATTAACTATGGCATAAAACACAATTCACACACAATTCTTTCAGGCCTTTGAAACAATGAGATTTTAAAATTTTCCAATCACAAATAATGCCCATTTTTCACTACCATCCATATTGGAACACACAATCACTGTTATTCTTTCTTTCTTCCCCATATGACACTTTTCACTACCATCCATATTGGAACACACAATCACTGTTATTCTTTCTTTCTTCCCCATATGACACTTTTCACTACCATCCATGTTGAACACACAATCACTGTTATTCTTTCTTTCTTCCCCATATGACACTTTTCACTACCATCCATATTGGAACACACAATCACTGTTATTCTTTCTTTCTTCCCCATATGACACTTTTCATTTTGAAAGAAAATGTTTATCTGTAACATTCTCCAAAATAAGCCAGTTTCATTGGCATTAAATATATTAAAAAAATTATATTTAGTCAGAAGCAGTTTAAGC
The DNA here is from genome assembly GCA_020796225.1 of Arion vulgaris. Classification (NCBI taxonomy): domain Eukaryota; kingdom Metazoa; phylum Mollusca; class Gastropoda; order Stylommatophora; family Arionidae; genus Arion; species Arion vulgaris. Next base: position 4,628,455 of record CM036772.1, on the reverse strand, counting down.
AGCACTTCTGTCCATGAATGAGTAACCGCTTCATCAACTGATTGTTGTTCTCACACACTCTTGTATGTTATGCAATGTCGTTTTTAAACAATCCAACCAGTCAATACAGTGTACTCTGTCCAGTCTATCTGGCCTCCAAGACGGGCAAATTCGTCTGTTTTTGCAATAATTAATGGACTATTTACGGATACATTTGCTGACCTAAGCACAGTGAACAATTTTAAAAAGGCAGTACCAACAAAATCACACATGGCTGTTCTAGCTTGCTGTCTGTCACTGTTGATTTGACAATCGAAAAACAATTTTCTGTACAGGTCTTTATGCTTTGAAATGCCAGAAAACGATCTCGGAATAGCATATTCTCTAGCTATATTCACTTTCTTCTTTCCATATGTTCAAGCTCTTCAAATATCTCAATTTCTTTTTTATAAAGTTAATGAGCTTTAGACCACCAACCGCCATTGTTGATGTGTAGGGAAATATCGAAGATGCGAGATTTCATGTTAAAAAATTATTTCATGAAACAAGTAATTCTGTTTTTGTTTATTATGATAATGAATGAAGGGTTTTAAAGCCGTTTTTGACTTTATTGTACCAGGTTTTACACTATGTGGCTTGGTCCTTCGCAGAAATGGCAAGCTACCTGCCGAGAGTATTCACAAGGCAAAATGAATAGTTCGATGTTCAAGCCTACACATCACCATGTATATAGTCAATATTTATTTTAAATTCGACTAATCCAAATATTCTGAGTATAGAGTTCGACTTAACAGGACATTTAATGCAATGATAAAGAAGGAAAATAGCAAGGACTATGATCACTCGACTTAGTAAATCCATTTATCAGAGTTTGACTTAAGTGGACTCCACTGTATTGTGATAGAAATGTTCTTTGATCTAGTCTTATTGTTGAAATGTTTTCAATACACCTGCTGAAATAATTCATTTTTGGTGGTCTCTGTTGCTCCGAAGTGGTTAAGTCACTGTCTTGCATGGTGGTCTCTGTTGCTCGAAGTGGATTAAGTCACTGTCTTGCATGGTGATCTCTGTTGCTCCGAAGTGGTTAAGTCACTGTCTTGCATGGCGGTCTCTGTTGCTCCGAAGTGGTTAAGTCACTGTCTTGCATGGTGGTCTCTGTTGCTCCGAAGTGGTTAAGTCACTGTCTTGCATGGTGGTCTCTATTGCTCCGAAGTGGTTAAGTCACTGTCTTGCATGGTGAGTCTCTGTTGCTCGAAGTGGTTAAGTCACTGTCTTGCATGGTGGTCTCTGTTGCTCCGAAGTGGTTAAGTCACTGTCTTGCATGGTGGTCTCTGTTGCTCCGAAGTGGTTAAGTCACTGTCTTGCATGGTGGTCTCTGTTGCTCCGAAGTGGTTAAGTCACTGTCTTGCATGGTGGTCTCTGTTGCTCCGAAGTGGTTAAGTCACTGTCTTGCATGGTGGTCTCTGTTGCTCCGAAGTGGTTAAGTCACTGTCTTGCATGGTGGTCTCTGTTGCTCCGAAGTGGTTAAGTCACTGTCTTGCATTCTAAATGGTGTGGGTTCGAATTAGGACCTTGCTGTTCTGTTCCCGACTGCATTTTTCTAGAGATAAACAAGTTTGTTGCTGAAGCTATGGAGTTTGTGCAATACTCTCTGCAGTTATCGTGTCATTTCTCCTGAGATAGACTGAGACATATGAGGTAAAAATCCAGTGCAATAAAATCAATCATTTGCCCTTAGACCCTTCTTTTAATAGCCATATTGCACGTGTGTTGCTGGGACCCGCAGGGAGAGCAAAGAATTGTACCAATGTGATCTACAAGGCATATTGTAGATGTGACTGAGGTAGGGGTCTAGGAAGTACCTAATAAATAAAAAGCGCAGCATAAATCAGATGTGCTGGCCTACTTGTAGGCAAAAGCAGCACATCATACAATCCTCTTAGGCTTAGATTACATACAAATAAAAAGTGGTTTAACAAGTAAGGTTAGAGCTTAGATCACATACAAATAACAAAGAGTGGTTTAACAAGTAGAGCTTAGGCTTAGATCACATACAAATAACAAAGGTGTTTAACAAGTAGGCTTAGGCTTAGATCACATACAAATAACAAAGAGTGGTTTAACAAGTAGGCTTAGGCTTAGATCACATACAAATAACAAAGTGGTTTAACAAGTAGGCTTAGAGCTTGATCACATACAAATAACAAAGAGTGGTTTAACAAGTAGGCTTAGGCTTAGATCACATACAAATAACAAAAGTGGTTTCAAGTGAGCTTGGACTTAGATCACATACAAATAACAAAGAGTGGTTTAACAAGTAGGCTTAGGCTTAGATCACATACAAATAACAAAGAGTGGTTTAACAAGTAGGCTTAGGCTTAGATCACATACAAATAACAAAAATGGTTTAACAAGTAGGCTTGAGGCTTAGATCACATACAAATAACAAAGTGGTTTAACAAGTAGAAGCGAGCTTAGATCACATACAAATAACAAAGAGAGTGGTTTAACAAGTGACGTTATGGAATGTTCGAAGAAGAAGACAAAATATATTTCAAACAACTCACACTTACCTGAGATTTTTGCCTTCCTTCCACTGCTTAAACTTTCACACTTACCTGAGATTTTTGCCTTCCTTCCACTGCTTAAATAACTCTATAGCTTTATTCAGCACATTCTTGTACTCAGGTTGATTCCATATTGATCATAAGCTGCTGCATAAATCTGAGTAGGTCAACATTTCTAGTAAGAACATTAAACTCTATAAAATCTGAGTATGTCTACATTTCTGGTAGAACATTAAACTCTGTATAAATCTGAGTAGGTCAACATTTATCATCGTCTCGTATAGGACTAGGAATGCAATCTCACCTACACTGAGACCAGGGATCTTGTGATGTTCACCTTCATACAAGGTTCACTCGTCTCTTTTTTGAATGCAGAGTTTATCACACCTGGTTTGTAGAATTTTCTTGTTGTGAAATATTCTTTGATCTAGTCTTGTGATAGAAATGTTCTTTGATCTAGTCTTGTGTTGTACATGTTCTTTGATCTAGTCTTGTTGTAGAAATGTTCTTTGATCTAGTCTTGTGATAGAAATGTTTTGATCAGTCTTGTTGTAGATATGTTTTTGATCTAGTCTTGTTGTAGATATGTTTTTGATCTAGTCTTGTGATAGAAATGTTTTTGATCTAGTCTTGTTGTGAGATATGTTTTTGGTCTAATCTTGTGATAGAAATGTTTTTGATCTAGTCTTGTTGTAGATATGTTTTTGATCTAGTCTTGTGATAGAAATGTTTTGATTTAGTTGTGATAGTAATGTTCTTTGATCTAGTCTTGTTGTAGATATGTTTTTGATCTAGTCTTGTGATAGAAATGTGAGTGGGGATGCCTGAGAAAGGGGAGGGAGGGGCTGAGAAAGTGGGGTTTGTGTTGAAATGAGAGGAAAAATGTAGAGGGCAGGGAGTCTAACTCATCTTCAAGGGGGTTGTCAGATAAAAAGTGAGAGAACGACTGGTCGTCACAATTCCATAATTAACTATTTCGTTACAGCTAAAGACAACAGTTCTCGATGAGCATAGCTGATGTATGAGGTAGCTGATGAATAAAGTGACTGAGAAATTAGGGTCACTGAGAGACAATATCAGGATAGCTGAAAGACGATGATAAAGGAAAGATAAGGGTAGTTGAGAGACCAGGGTAGTTAAGAGATAATGGTAGCTGAGAGACGACGTAGTAGAGGGACGAGGGTAGTAGAGACGAGGTAGCAGAGAGAGACAAGGGTAGCCAAGAGATGTTGGCACTGAGAGATTATGTCAGTTGAGAGCGAGGTAGCTGGATGGTGGCAGCTGAGAGATTGGCAGTTGAGAGACGAGGGTAGCTGAGGCTGGTGGCAGCTGAGAGACGAGGTAACTAGAGATTATGACAGCAGAGAGACGAGGGTAGCTAGAGATGATGGCAGCTGAGAGACGAGGGTAGCTAAGAGATGATGGCAGAAGAGACGAGGGTAGCTAAGAGATGATGGCAGCAGAGAGACGAGGGTAGCTAAGAGATGATGGCAGCTGAGAGATGAGGGTAGCTAAGAGATGATGGCAGTAGAGAGTGAGGTAGCTAGAGATGATGGCAGCTGAGAGATGAGGGTAGCTAAGAGATGATGGCAGCTGAGAGATGAGGTGGCTAGAGACGAGGGTAGCTAAGAGATGATGGCAGCAGAGAGACGAGGTAGCTAGAGATGATGGCAGCAGAGAGAGGAGGGTAGCTAAGAGATGATGGCAGCAGAGAGACCAGAGTAGCTAAGAGATGATGGGAGCTGAAAGATTGCAGCTAGAGATACCACATAGTAAAGTTATCAGATAAATGTTGCAGCTGGAGATGTCATGCATCTAGATGCATCTAGATGCTATCAGGTAGCTGAAACTGTTATGCAGTGACTTTATAGAAAAACGAAGGAAAGCCAAACCAAAAGTAAGCTAGCAGAGAACAGCCAATGTTGGGATCTACGTCATCATTATAAACACCAATTGTTTTCTTTAGCAGAACATTGCCCTTTAATAGTCCTTCGAATTTATATTTTATATGTCAGATGTTTCAATTGATTCATAATTCATCAGTCACACCCTGAATCACATTTTCTATGATTTCTCTATATCTCTTTGTATATGCCCAAAATACTTCTATTTTCTCATTAATGATTATTGATTAGTGAGGGACATCATCATTGCACTTCAGAAATGTCCATAGATTCCCTCCTCAATATTCCATCAATGTAAGTTGACACGATCACTCCAGTTCTGTTTGACTGATCAAACGTTTTGTACCCAGCAAAGTGTTCATATCTGGCGGTTCCCCTTTTCAGACTCGTCTAGTTCACGCTGGATTGGTATGCTGATTCATAAGTGTCTGTAAAGGTAAATCATCGATTCATTCTGTTTTTCACATGACATTGACTATTCCAAAATATCCATTTCCCATCATTCATTGATCACTGCTGTGTCAGCGAGCCAATCGTAATGCTCGTTGTCCTTCACGCCTGCATGACCCAGTAAGAAAATAAATGTTATATGGATTATTTGTGTTTAGTAATTTTCTCATTACTTATTATTACTTCTTATTATTAATGTATAGTTGAACTTGTTGCAAACACAAATTGTGGTCGGACTGAGCATGGGAAGAGACGTTGATGTAGTATAAAGTGTGTCTGCCACTAGCATCCATGTTGGTCAGTGTGTAAAGGAAAAAACAAGAATACATATATATATATATGAATATGTGCACACATCACACCTGTAATTTGCATCAGGTTTCAAGATGGTAACGATCGTCTGTTTTTAGACTGTGGTTGGCGGTGAATTTGGACTATCTAGTCCTTTTCCTGTGTTTTGCCCTTGTTCATGTTTTTAAATTCTGCACACGGGATATGTATATTTATCGCAGTAACTTTATTTCCAATGGATGTCTATGCTGGAGTCTGATGTTTCGCTTTCGTCACTGACCATAGGTGAAAATGCCAAGTTAGCTCTAGCTTAGAAAATTATGGATGAGTCTCTCTCTCTCTCTAAAATATTGCTGAAGTTAGGTGATACTAGGCAGAAAGCACTAATAAACCATAGATTGTGTGTTTGTAGTGATGGATTAAGCCTCTATGTAGTCAAGTCACGTTTCTTTCCACTAAAGATGTCTGTATTTTATTTGATTATACCAGAGCGAATTGGGAGAATTTTTTGGGTACATCATGTGGTCTGGCATAAGTACTAAAAAGAACTGTTGTTGAGTAATGTGTTCTGGGATATTTGTGAAGTCCAGAGAACAGACTTTTTGGTGTTGATATGCGTGCAGTCCTGAGAAGAAATTTTGGTGTTGATATGTGTGTAGTCCTGAGAAGAACTTATGGTGTTGATATGTGTGAAGTCCAGAGAACAGAATTTTGGTGTTGATATGTGTGCAGTCCTGAGAAGAAATTTTGGTGTTGATATGTGTGCAGTCCTGAGAAGAAATTTTGGTGTTGATATGTGTGTAGTTCTGAGAAGAACTTTTGGTGTTGATATGTGTGTAGTTCTGAGAAGAAATTTTGGTGTTGATATGTGTGTAGTTCTAGAAGAACTTTGGTGTTGATATGTGTGCTTTCCTGAGAAGAACTTTTGGTGTTGATATGTGTGTAGTTCTGAGAAGAAATTTTGGTGTTGATATGTGTGCTTCCTGAGAAGAACTTTTGAGTGTTGATATGTCAGTCCTGAGAAAGAACTTTGTGCTGATCTTGTATGTTAGCTCTGATTGTACTGTTGTTGGTTGGTCTGAAGTTGAATTTTATGTTGGGACTGCAAGATATAATAATCATATTTAAGCGTGAGACTATGGTTTGTCGTGCTGATAAATCTTAGTATTCCTCATCTCAAGCTTGTATATGATGATTGTATCATCCGATTATAGTTGAGCTTTAGAAAACAATTGACCACCATAAGACAACATATAATAGTATAGTCATCCAAATAGCAATCGTAAGAAGAAGAACATGCAACCTGCCTCTTGTTTGAGTCAAAGATAATAGTAAATTAAAACAATACATAGATATAAATATAAATACACATCATACTCATCAACTGGGTTCTGTTGCTTATCCCAACTCGCAGCATCAATGCGAGCTTTAAGTAGTTTGAGTAAGTAATCACTCATTTGGTCATACTCTTCTTCCTCATGCAAACGATGCAATAGATTAGTTAGATGCGATAATGCTACTTGCCAGACAAAGTAATTAGTTTCATTGACCATATATGTTGTCAGACTCAGTGCTATTCCACGATCAAGATAGGCCTGACTGTGATATTTATAAATAAACATGAATAGTTAAGTTGACAGAATCAACTCACAAAACGTTAATAATTTTTAAGAACATTTTTTCGAACTTTAAACTAAGTAGGTCATTGGAATATTGAAAATTAACTAGCCTATAATTAGCGTCAGAAGTCGTTTTGAAGTTCAATAATGACTTATACATCTGGTTTCCTGTATGGCTTAGTTCCTCTCTGCAGAAATGGCATTCCACCTCTGAAGAGTATTGTACAAAGTACAAACTGAATAGCTTTCAAGCAGTTCTAAGTTATCTCAGAGACAATTGCATTTTGAATCAAATAACAAGATTGTAATTCAAACTGACAACCTTCAGAACACAAGGCAAATGTCAGAAAATATAATTAACCGTTAAAAAAAATAATCTATCACAAGCACGTTGTAGTCTTTCAATAGCAAGAAAAGCAAACCTTCCACAAGGACTAAAATGAAGTCTTTCACAACAGAAGAACTCTATCACAAGGAACATGAAGAAGTCTTCCATAAGGAATGAGATGAAGTAAGACAAAAGGAACTAAATTAATGTCTGCCACAGAAACAATGATGAAGTAAGCCCTAGGAACAAGATTAATGTCTGCCATTAAGAACATGATTGATTCCTGCCTCAAGATTAATGTCTGCTAAGGAACAAGATTAATGTTTGCACAGATGAAGTCCACCAAAGGAACAAATGGAGTCGGCATAGGAACACAATTAATTTCAGCCACAAGATTAATGTGCGCCACAAGGAACTAGACTAATTTCGCCACAATAAAGCAAGATTAATGTCTCAGCGAATCTTGCTTTCACTGGAGACGATGCAATAACAAACACTGCATGCATTAATGCATGGTATCAGAATCATATCAACAGCCACTCAGAAAGTACAGCTGACCTTGAAATGAACAGCAGAGGCGTAGAGACGAGGACTGGGAGATGAGAATAACCTATTCCTATCAATGCCCAGACGATCCGCAACCTTCTATTCGAGAAGGTAGCATACGATTACACCCTGATCTGGCGTTCACAACGCGTGACCTCTCAACAAAACTGAACTAACGGTCTCTAAACAACTAGGAGACGGCGACCATAGGCCATTAAACTACAGTGGATCTCCACTTTGTACCCGAGCCAAAAATGTGGTTCCCCAGTAGTCCACGCCCATCAAGGCGCTGGAAACAATCACAGGACTCCAACCAATATTAGACCGCATACTTTTTTGGCTAGTGGTTACTAAACTGACGTCATTGCACTCCAGGCAGACCGCAGGTGCTCAGTCTCTCCTCCAACAGATATCGAAGAGTATGCATACTGATGGTTCCGTGGCTCGCTGATTAAACACACCTCTCACTTTGCCTCTCAGGCGTCCAGTTCGACTTGTACAACGGGTAACTCCAAATTGTCTAAATCGCTTGATCGAGATTCAATATCGATTTAGTGTCCTCATCCAACAGACAGTCGCGAAGAGACCGAATAATATCCCCTTCATCCATCTTCAACTCCCCAACAATCGATGCTGTTGATGCAAGCCTGTCCGCTCTCACATTACCGTAACACCTCTGGCCAGGACAGTATATCCACATAAGCCTCTGGAGGTTAGAAACTTCTACAGACGACATCCACTCATACGAAACCTGCACTTCTGGATCTTGTGAGGCATCGACTGAGAGTCAGTTACAACAACGGCCCCAGTAAATGACGTCACAGAGAGCGAATGGAGGCAGCAGTAACGGCCTCAACCTCCATCCTCATACTAAGTAGTTGTCTGTACGCCCCCCTGCTCTGCAACAACCCTACCATGCGCATTAGCCAGACCGCAGAGACAGAAAGGTTATGCAACTGGCAGAGAAACTAAAGAGACTCAACTCCCACCCTATGTGTGTCAGAATGAACGGATTAGGAAGAGGCAGGCTAAAGAGAAACAGCTTCGCAAAAAATACCAAAGCACTGATCCAAGACCACCCGGTCCTAGCAAACTGCAAACCCAAACTTATACCGGCAACCGATAAGAGCCCACCGTGGGAGACCACAACACCAGAATTAAGAGAATCAATCCCAGGAATACAAAACAAGAGGCAGTAAGAGAACTGTGAAAGAAAAGCGGTTGCAGAAAAATTCATAGAGACAGAGTACCCTGAGAGTGTGTGGTTACAAGTGTACACTGATGGGTCGGCAAAGAACGCGATTAGCAGAGGAGGGATAGTGCTTAAACTCACAAAGAAAGTGAAGATCACGAGAGCGGTTGCCACAGGTAAGTATTCAAACAACTACCGGGGAGGCAGAAAGAACATCCGCTGAAATTATTCTAGAGAGAAGCAGCGCCTCACGCAACAAAGTCGTGATATTCACTTATGCTTTATCAGTCATCACAGCACAAAAAGCGCAGCCAGAACAGAGCTCAACAGGCTAAAAGCGATTTTCGGTGCACTAGCAAACTCATTTAAACGCGCAGTTATACAGTGGATCCGATCCACTGTAATATACTCGAAATGAAGAGGAGACAGGCTAGCAAAGGCAGGGGGACGACTGCCGCAGACCGATCACGAGATCAGCTACGAGAGGCCAAAACAACCATCGGCTGACAATATGAGAAAAGTGGTCGAAAGACCACCCTCAACACAGCGTCAGAGATGGGTACTATGTTCTATCCTGTAGCGAACAAGTTTGTTATATTCCCCTCTGTACCAACCTAGCTTAGACTTCAGCCCACATGTTCAACAAATTTTAAATTGGCACAACTTCCTGTGCGACAGTGAAAAGGCGGACATGATGGCAAGCACATGACTGCAAGACTGCCTGTTGTTAGCAGATCTGAAACGAACCTGGCCCGATAACACAGAGTTTCGCGAGAAGCTGTACGAAGGGACGGAGTTCCTAAAAACAACAGCAGAATTCATGAAAACAATTTGGTACAATGGTCTAGGTGATTGAGAAAGATGAGAATAATGTCTGCCGCAAGAACAACATTAATGTCTGCCACAGAACAAAATTAATTCGCCCCAATATTAATGTCTGCCACTAGGAACAAGACGAAGTAAGCCAAAGGAAGGAACAAGATTGGAGTCCGCCACAGGGCAAGATTAATGTCTGCCACAAGGAACAGGTTGAAGTAAGCCACTAGGAACAAGATTGAGTCTGCCACAAGGAATACAATTAATGTATGTGACAAGGAACAAAATACGGTCCTCCACAAGAACCGGCTGCTACAAGGAACAAGTTAAAGTCCTCCATAAAGACCATCCACTACATGGAACAAGATGGAAGTCTACCTCAACAAACAAGATAGCAACTCCACAAGGACCGTCTACCACGAGGAATAAGATGCAGTCCTCCACAAGAACTGTCCAATACAAAGAACAAGATACAGTCCTACACAAGAACCGGCTTCCCCAAGATAATGTACTCCACAAGGACTGTCCAATACAAGGAACAAGACACAGTCCTCTACAAGAGACGCTGCTACAAGGAACAAGATAATCCTCCACAAGAACCGGCTGCTGCAAGGAGACAAAATACAGTCCGCACAAGAACTGCTACTACATGGAAAAGATGGAAGTCTACCTCAACAAACAAGATAACAACTCCACAGGACCGTCTACCACGAGAATAAGATCCAGTCCTCCACAAGAACCGGCTGCAACAGATAACATCTTGACAAGGACCATCCATTACAAAGAATAAGATGCAGTCCTCACAGAACATGCCAAAGATATTGTACTCCACAAGGACTGTCACTACAAAGAACAAGATCATTATTTCAAAGGACCATCTACCACAAAGAACAACAGAAGTCTTTTCAAAGGAACAAGATACAGTCTACCACAACGACCATCTACCACAAGGAACAAGATATAGTTCTCCACAAAGACAACTATCACAAGGAACAACATGGAAGTCTTCCTACAAAGGAACAGACGTTTTCACGTGAAGAAGATGAAGTTTTGTATGAGTTATAATCTGATCTTCTTTACAAATAGCAATAGAATTGAGTTTGAAATTCTCATGTATTTAATACATTTTTCAGTTGACACTCTAGATATTTTGATACAAATTTCATATATAATTATCTGGACACAATTAGTTAATGATAAAATGTGACCTTGCAGAGAAATCATCTTCTATAGAGTCCCATTTATCTTCAATTGAGAAACTTTATGATCACAGAAAGTTGCCGGATGATTTTCTCCCAGCCCCTTTTGTCATAATTTACTCGATAAAACCCTTGTGTATTAACGTTTGCTTTAAGCCATGTAAATGAACTGTCATTAAGTTTCAATTCGCTCTGGGAGTCTTTGAACCACACCAGTGATTGCACTTTCGGCTTCAATGACGTTTTGTAGCGTGAAAGAATAATCCATCATATCTGAAATAAAAACACACATTTTTAAACTAAGAAAAACTTGCAGTTTTCAAGGAGGCGGTCGATGGCAGGGACTTATGACGTCATGTAACTTCAAAAATACTTCTGTCTTTGTTCTGTCACATGCATTAAAATATTCCTACTAAGGCGCAGATTGCACCATAATTCCAATAGGGGTTCTGTTGTGTGTTTATTTTCAGATGATGTGCAGGTTCATATGGACAGAATACTAAGGCAACAGAAGGTTAGTAACAGGAGACAGATAGAAGACAACAAAAGTGGACAGACTGGGAAAACATAATAGTCAACAGAAGGTTAGTAACAGGAGACAGATGAAGACAACAAAAGTGGACAGACTGGGAAAACGTAATGAGTGCAACAGAAGTTAGTAACAGGAGACAGATAGAAGACAACAAAAGTGGACAGACTGGGAAAACATAATAGTGCAACAGAAGGTTAGTAACGGAGACAGATAGAAGACAACAAAAGTGGACAGACTGGGAAAACATAATAGTGCAACAGAATGTTAGTAACAGGAGACAGATAGAAGACAACAAAAGTGGACAGACTGGGAAAACGTAATGTCAACAGAAGGTTAGTAACAGGAGACAGATAGAAGACAACAAAAGTGGACAGACTGGGAAAACATAATAGTGCAACAGAAGGTTAGTAACAGGAGACAGATAGAAGACAACAAAAGTGGACAGACTGGGAAAACATAATAGTGCAACAGAAGGTTAGTAACAGGAGACAGATGAAGACAAGAAAAGTGGACAGACTGGAAAGACGTAATAGTGCAACAGAAGGTTAGTAACAGGAGACAGATGAAGACAACAAAAGTGGACAGACTGGAAAACATAGTGCAACAGAAGGTTAGTAACAGAGACAGATAGAAAGCAACAACAGTGGACATACTGGGAAAACGTAATAGTGCAACAGAAGGTTAGTAACAGGAGACAGATAGAAGACAACAAAAGTGGACAGACTGGGAAAACGTAATGGTCAACAGAAGGTTAGTAAGGGAGACAGATAAGACAACAAAGTGGACAGATTGGAGAAACATAATGATGCAACAGAAGGTTAGTAACAGGAGACAGATAGAAGACAACAAAAGTGGACAGACTGGGAAAACATAATAGTGCAACAGAAGGTTAGTAACAGGAGACAGATAGAAGACAACAAAAGTGGACAGACTGGGAAAACATAATAGTGCAACAGAAGGTTAGTAACAGGAGACAGATAGAAGACAACAAAAGTGGACAGACTGGGAAAACATAATAGTGCAACAGAAGGTTAGTAACAGGAGACAGATAGAGCAACAAAGTGGACAGACTGGGAAAACGTAATAGTGCAACAGAAGGTTAGTAACAGGAGACAGATAGAAGACAACAAAAGTGGACAGACTGGGAAAACGTAATAGTGCAACAGAAGGTTAGTAACAGGAGACAGATAGAAGACAACAAAAGTGGACAGACTGGGAAAACATAATAGTGCATCAGAAGGTTAGTAACAGGAGACAGATAGAAGACACAAAGTGGACAGACTGGGAAAACGTAATAGTGCAACAGAAGGTTAGTAACAGGAGACAGATGAAGACAACAAAGTGGACAGACTGGGAAAACGTAATAGTGCAACAGAAGGTTAGTAACAGGAGACAGATAGAAGACAACAAAAGTGGACAGACTGGGAAAACATAATAGTGCAACAGAAGGTTAGTAACAGGAGACAGATAGAAGACAACAAAAGTGGACAGACTGAAAACATAATAGTGCAACAGAAGGTTAGTAACAGGAGACAGATAGAAGACAACAAAAGTGTACAGACTGGGAAAACATAATAGTGCAACAGAAGGTTAGTAACAGGAGACAGATAGAAGACAACAAAGTGGACAGACTGGGAAAACGTAATAGTGCAGCAGAAGGTTAGTAACAGGGAGACAGATGAAGACAACAAAAGTGGACAGACTGGGAAAACATAATAGTGCAACAGAAGGTTAGTAACAGGAGACAGATAGAAGACAACAAAAGTGGACATACTGGGAAAACGTAATAGTGCAACAGAAGGTTAGTAACAGGAGACAGATAGAAGACAACAAAGTGGACAGACTGGAAAACATATGTGCACAGACGGTTAGTAACAGGATACAGAAGACAACAAAAGTGGACGGACTGGGAAAACATAATAGTGCAACAGAAGGTTAGTAACAGGAGACAGATAGAAGACAACAAAAGTGGACAGACTGGGAAAACCTAATAGTGCAACAGAAGGTTAGTAACAGGAGACAGATAGAAAACAACAAAAGTGGACAGACTGGGAAAACATAATGGTGCAGCAGAAGGTTAGTAACAGGAGACAGATAGAAGACAACAAAAGTGTACAGACTGGGAAAACATAATAGTGCACAGAAGGTTAGTAACAGAGACAGATAGAAGACACAAAGTGGACGGATTGGGAAAACATATAGTGCAACAGAAGGTTAGTAACAGGAGACAGATAGAAGCAACAAAGTGGACAGACTAGGAGAAAACATAATAGTGCAACAGAAGGTTAGTAACAGGAGACAGATAGAAGACAACAAAAGTGGACGGACTGGGAAAACATAATAGTGCAACAGAAGGTTAGTAACAGGAGACAGATGAAGACAACAAAGTGGACAGATTGGGAAAACATAATAGTGCAACAAGAAGGTTGTAACAGGAGACAGATAGAAGACAACAAAAGTGGACAGACTGGGAAAACATAATAGTGCAACAGAAGGTTAGTAACAGGAGACAGATAGAAGACAACAAAAGTGGACAGACTGGGAAAACATAATAGTGCAACAGAAGGTTAGTAACAGGAGACAGATAGAAGACAACAAAAGTGGACAGACTGGGAAAACATAATAGTGCAACAGAAGGTTAGTAACAGGAGACAGATAGAAGACAACAAAGTGTACAGACTGGGAAAACATATAGTGCAACAGAAGGTTAGTAACGGAGACAGATAGAAGACAACAAAAGTGGACAGACTGGAAAACGTAAGTGCAACAGAAGGTTAGTAACAGGAGACAGACAGAAGACAACAAAAGTGGACAGACTGGGAAAACATAATAGTGCAACAGAAGGTTAGTAACAGGAGACAGATAGAAGACAAAAAAGTGGACGGACTGGAAAACATAATGAGTGCAACAGAAGGTTAGTAACAGGAGACAGATAGAAGACAACAAAAGTGGACAGACTGGGAAAACATAATAGTGCAACAGTAGGTTAGTAACAGGAGACAGATAGAAGACAACAAAAGTGGACAGACTGGGAAAACATAATAGTGCAACAGAAGGTTAGTAACATGAGACAGATAGAAGACAACAAAAGTGGACAGACTGGGAAAACATAATAGTGCAACAGAAGGTTAGTAACAGGAGACAGATAGAAGACAACAAAAGTGGACAGACTGGGAAAACATAATAGTGCAACAGAAGGTTAGTAACAGGAGACAGATAGAAGACAACAAAAGTGGACAGACTGGGAAAACATAATAGTGCAACAGAAGGTTAGTAACAGGAGACAGATAGAAGACAACAAAAGTGGACAGACTGGGAAAACATAATAGCAGCAAATACAATCAACATATTGAAATATAATGATGACCATTTACATATACATCACTATACACGCTGATGGTATTGCATGTTGGAACTAATAAACATGAAACTATAGAAGGTAATTTGTTATCTATTCAAGTTATTGTTGTAATCGTCACATCACGCCTACCGGGCATAACAACCACTCATTCTACCAGCCATCATACCAAAATAGAGCCCACCCTACAACATATATAATCTTTGAAGAATATTGCAATCGTCATAATCATCAAATAGCTCGTCCTAAGCAGAACTTTGTCAGTCTAAAGTCCTTCATAATTTCTCTCTCTCGAGTTGAGTCTTTTATATGTCAAAATTACTTCAATTTTATAATTATTATTTGTAGCATCAGCCAGTTTTCTTTGATTTTCAGTTCCTTCTGGATGTTTGTTTGTTCGTTTTATACCCTGGGAATTATGGGATTATTTCTTACGGCCTTTTTCCTGTTTTGCATGGACGGGGAGGGGCTGGCTTTCTTTAAGATCCAGGAACCCCATCAACTCTAGGCGTGTAGTGCTATGCTTAGTGTCGCGGAGACTTCTACACAGGTAGAGACTTCTCTTTTTTAGCACAGCAGTTGTTCTATAAACATCACTTATTGACCATACTGGGCAATCTATACGTGATTATAGTCTGGGAGCTACTTCCGCGATTGTTCTAGAACAACCACCCGTTGATCACTCCATGTGACCGTTTCATGATTCTCGCTAGAGAAGGCACTGAACGATCACCTGTACGGACAGATGAATTGTGTTCAAATGATCAATTTTGCCTGTTTATTTTGGCCTTTGAAAAAACTCGACCTTAGCCAGTGTGTGGGTTCGTACGACCAGACAAACCTTTACATTATCGGCCTTATTTTTCTAGTCACGGTGAATTTTCAATCGTTTTGAGACGTGTGTCAGCACTTGGCAATTTGCAATGTTTTACTCTGCATGTTCATTGTCCTCAAGGAAACATTGGACTGAGACTCCACGCAATTAATCCAAAGGGTTGTTTCATTAGGCGCTAGCAACGCAACTTAAATTTTGCGCTTGCATCTCCCACCCCAGTTCTTCCGGGGATGGTAGTTTTTACCAGCACTAAAACTCAACCTTTCATTTTGCACTTGTGCAGCAGTCCCTAGTCCAGTTGTTCCAGGAAGGGTAGTTTTGTTAAGCACAAGAACACAACTTTAGGGTTTGTGCTAGACTAACCTTACCCAAGAAATGTATTTGCGCTTGGCCTCCTATACGGAGTATACTGCAATCTTCCATTATGTCACCACAACACGTTACATCGATTCTCAATAATTCCTGTCTAGATCTGGCAGTTATGGGTGACCATTGACTCGGGGAGTGAGTATACATTTACAAACGACTCGCACGTTGTTATTTCCTACGTTTGCCTTGCATTTATACAACTTTACCATTGGACATCAGCCAGGAGATGTGCGCATTCATTCACGATTTTGGACCCCTAAAACGTGACTGGGCTTGTACTGCTACCTATCCCTGTAGCTCTCCTCGATCCCTACCCATTTAGCCAGACAGGATCCTGATTGCTTCCAGGTTCACTACGTGGAGGTGTGGTAGACTCTTCATCAGTGCCAGCCCACTGACACTGCGTTGTCCCTTTATGATATTTGCGCCTGTGGCTCCGTTCCTTCTGGATAATTCTATTTGTTCTCTTCTCTGTCCATGATATACGGATGATTTTTCTTTAACATATTCAAAAGCACATATATGTTTTCCCACTACCTTGTTAAATATCCTTGCTTCACATCCATATATTGCCACTGGAAATATTCATATTCTTAGTATTCTGATCTTTGTTTTCCTTTCAGTTCAATCCCATTAGTTACTTAATTATTTTTTTGTACGACCATGTTTGTTCGTTTAATTTTATTAATTCTATTTTCATCTTTTGCTAGCAGTGAGCCAAGATATTCTTCTTCAGCAAACTTCAGCGAATGGCGGTCATGTGCTTAATTTACTGTGAACCACAAACTGGTCAGTCAGCTCAGGTCTTTCAAGTTTCCACAAAGCTTTAGTTTTCAGGTCGACTGGATGAGGCAACATGTTGCATCTCAGCTCACCCAGGAGAGGACAGTCTTGCAGGATATGCTCCGGTGTCTGTTCCGCCTGCTGACACTGGCAGAGAGCTGTTTGACTTATTCCTAGTCTATATTAAGTGTTTGTTGAGTCTGCAGTGCTCGGTGCGAGGTCAAAATATAATGACCTGGTCTGTTCTTCTAAGGTCTTTGAAGGAGTCTTTTCCATAATCATATCCAGTGTTTGTCTTCCAGTCTACTGCAGATTTTCTCTGTATGAGGGTTTTGACTTGAAAAGACAGGGGTTGGTAAATTTGCTCTTTGGCACTGCCCTCCTTAGCTAAGACATCAGCACTCTCATTGCCTGCAATGCCACATTGAGATGAAATCCACTGCAAGTGAATTTCTGCATTTTCTTAAAACTGAACAAGTTCTCTTTTAGGTTTTGTACTGTGCTGTCAGCGGATTTAGCCTTCAGGGCTTGTATAGCTAAGAAATACCATCTTGCCTGCAGGTGCTTGCAACTTATTAATGTGATGTGCTGCCATCAGAAGGGCTAAGAGTTCTGCTTTGTAGTTGGAACATATTCTTCCAGTAGGGGTCGCTAGTGACACAGTAGTAACATCTGGGTGCCTAATGTACGCTCCTGCTCCACCATTCATGGTTGCCTCCATTGCCGATCCATCTGTGTAAATTCTTGTCCAGCTGTCTTCTGGAAACATGTAACATGTCTAATGGAGATATTCCATTGTAGTTGCTTTCTTCACCAGATTAGACTCTGCATTTTTCCCTACAAATTTAGGAATGTAGGTTGAGAAGTTTAGAGCTACTGAGTCTGGTTCCCAGTGATCAAAACGTAATTCTTCTGGTATGGAATTATGATTTAGTAGTGCAAAGTATGACTTTCCATTTCATTTGCTTTCTGGTTTAGACCTGTACGCTTTAGTCTGTTTTTTCTCATAGCCACTATTTTTTCATGTAGTGGATGGTGAGGCATTCTTTTGATACTTTCAGTCTGTTGAATCACTTTTCTCCTTCTTCTGTCTTCCAAGGACTGGATGTTGGCTGCCTTTTTCATTTCTACAATTGGTATATATTTCATGGCACCCAAAATAGTACGCAGACACCTGTTGTGTGTTTTTTCCAGTATCAGTTTGTTTGAATGGGCTGCTGATATCCATGTCGATGATGCATATTCCAGAGTCGTTCTAACTGCACCAGTGTACACCTGAATCAGAATTCGACTTCACCTCCCCAGGTAGTTCCAGCCAGCTTCCGCATCACCGCTTTGTTTCCTCATAGCCTTTCTGTTTGTTTCCATTATGTGATGTTTCCATGTCAGACGACTGTCAAGCTTAACTCCCAAAAAGGTTGGAGTAAGGAAACGGGGAATTATATCATTGTTAAATTTCAGTCTGAACTGTTCTTCCTTTGTTGACAATGAGAAAAGAGTTGCTATAGTTTTACTCCGGTTTATTTCTAGACCCCATTTACTTGCCCACATTATGACACTGTTCAGCCTTTCCTGGAGTTTAAAGATGGCAGGACCCAGAAACTCGGAGGTGTACCACACAGCTAGATCATCAGGGTGGAGAGGGTGTGTTACATGTCTGGAGAGAGCTTGTGGCAGATCATTGATATATACCAGGAAAAGCAATGGGGACAGTACGCTGACCTGTGGGATTCCTGCTCTTAATTTGAATCTGGGACTGTGCACTCCATCTAATTTTACAGATGCTTGTCTATGGGTAAGAAAGTCTTTTATCCAATAGTACATTCTACCCAGTATTCCACTGCCTAAGAGCTTGTGTAGCAAACCATCTTTCCAGACTTTGTCAAAGGCCTTGGACATGAAAAATATTGTAAGGGTTTTCTTCTTTACTTGGAAACCATTTTCTATATCCTGTGTGAGGTATGCAACTTGGCCATCAGTGCTTCTATGCTACCTGTAGCCTGCCTGGGCCGGATCCAGTTTAAGGTTGGATTCTAAAAACCACTGGAGTCTAGTCATTATCACTCTCTCCAGCAGTTTTGCGGTGCAACTTAGCAGACTTATAGCTCTGTGGATCCTTTGTGTCTTGTCCGCTTTTAAGTGTGGCATTTTTCCAGATGTCTGGGACACTCCCCAGTCTCCAACTATTGTTAAATATCTGGACTAGAAGACTGTGCTGTTGGCAATATTTGTTTGAGCATGTCATTTGATACTCTATCTGGTCCCGGGCCTTTTTATGTTTGAGCTTTTTCAGTGCTCTCTGCAGCTCAGTGTGATGTCTACATCCATACAAGGTTCACTTGTTGCTATTTTGAATGTAGTATTTATTTCACCTCTGACTTCTTTCCCTTGATCCTGACTTATTGAGCATGAGCTTTCTTGCTTGTAACAATGGGCCATCAGGGTGGCTGCTTGCTTCCCTGTGAGTTGTTCTCCTTGTTTTCCTGCTGTTTTCCTGAACTGTTTTCCCTCTAGATGGGTTGTCATCATTCGAGACTTTTGTAAGTCTCCACAACTTTTGAGTATCCTTTTCCATGTTCAAAGAGGCTGTCTTTTCTTTCCAGGATGTTCTACACTGTTGGCTTCGCTAAGTTAAAGGGCATTTGCTATATTGTGTTGCATTACATTTTGGTCAGTTGGTGCTAGTCTCATTGTGTTTTGTGTTTCTGGCACTGAAAAGGGAGCTATGGAGAACTTCCATCTCTGGTGTCCAACATGGCTCGTAGTTTTTTCTCCTCCCTCTGGGTATAGTCTTTTTCACAGCATCTAAATTGGCTTTATTGAATGCTCGTGCATCTCTGTCCACTTTTCCTGATTGATTAATTTCTTTACAGTTCTTCTTTGATAGTTCTTGGAATAGCTTCCAGTCTTTCCTTTTTTGTAATTCCAACTAGTTGCAGAATTTGTAAGTTCCTCCTTGTTAAT
Organism: Arion vulgaris; assembly: GCA_020796225.1. Classification (NCBI taxonomy): domain Eukaryota; kingdom Metazoa; phylum Mollusca; class Gastropoda; order Stylommatophora; family Arionidae; genus Arion; species Arion vulgaris. The sequence continues at coordinate 4,608,723 of CM036772.1, read as the reverse complement.
GCTATTTATGAGGAGTTTCACAGGTCTATGGTCACTACCTCCAATCTGGTAGCAGACTTGCCTTTTGGTTATCCTGTGAATGTCGTCTGTAGCTTGTAGTATGCACCACCGTCGTAAAATGGGTGAGGATCATCTGAGTGGTTTAGAATTGTCAGACTGTTGGTGATCAGCCATTTTTCAAGGCTTTCACCCAGAGAATCTGGCGTGTCATAGCCCCAGCTTGGCGAGTGGCTGTTAAAGTCTCATACTATAAGCAAGTTGTAATCTTGAACTTTGATAGCTTCCAGCTCATTGTGAATGGAGAGTGATGAGTACACTATTGTATAGTGTCATCTTAGTGTTGATGATAATGAGTTGAACAGCTATGAATTCTGTGCTCATCTGATTGGACCTGTGTAGTTCAACTGCCGTTATGGAATTGCGAACTTGTGTTACTTCTCCACCCTTATGTCTATTTTCTCTATCCTGACGGAAGTTTTCAAATTCTCTGATGCTGAATCTATTTTCCGAATTAAAGTGTGTCTCTTGGATACAGCAGATATCAATCTTTTCTGCTCGCAGACGTTCCTCCAGTTCTCATTTTTGTTGGTTACACCATTCTGTATTCCATTGCATAATTGTCAGGGGTGAAAGTGTGTCTTTGCTGCCAGTAGTAATACCCTGTCCTCCCCTTGCTTTGCAATAATTAACGGCGCCCCCAGTAGCTAAGGGTGGACCCCTTTGAGGCAGAGAGTCCGGTCCCACCACCAACTGGCTGTTTCCCATGGTGGTGGCACCAGCTATATAAATATTTGCGCATGGCCATTGAGTTATTCATGTGTCGATTCCTCCCTGGCAATAATGACTGACACATTCCATTTCTGAGGACATTTTTTTGAGTTTGTTCTCTACACAGTCGCAGTCCCCTACTGATGCGATCTGTCTTCCCGGGTTTGTCTGAAGTCGTCTAACTCTAGATGACTTCAGCCTTCTGTTGCCGGGCTCACCAGCCCAGATTTTTGTGCAGGTGTGCTCCTTAACACTATAGTTTAATTCCATATACTTAAGGGAAAATGTCATAGAAGTAGAAGACAAGACAAGAAAAATGATGTCCTCAAGGGAGAGAGAGGATGACTGCTATTTGTGCCATAGTTGGGGATTGGTTGCAGCCAGAGCATTTACCACTCGCCGGTGGATTCTGCGCTATCACCTTATGAGGCCCCATCCTTCTCCCCGTCTTTTGTTTGGCCTTTCACCTTCGGTCTGTTCAGCTTGGTTAGACCTGCCAGGAGTTAGACTCCAGACGACATAGCCTGAAGGATCCTAAAGGCACAAAACCTTTCAACCAAGATAATGTAGGCTAATATGGAGGGAACCAAGATATTCAAAACTGTTTACATTTTCTTTTTTCTCTTTATTCAAAAAAATATAATTTGTCATACTTGTTTTATTAGTTGTCTTTTTTTAGTCCCACGTTGAGGTATAGATTTTGTTTTTTCTATTTCTCTTGTACTTCCATCATTAATTTCGTTTTCCAATTTTGATATGTTGACAGTAACACTGTATCATCAGCATATCTTAGTTTAGATATTTTTATTGCACTTACATTATTCATTTCTATACCTCATTTTGCGATGTTGACAGTATCAACTTGAAGCTATGCCGTGGAGAACATCAACTACGTAGTACATACCCATATGGATTATTTTAGTATTTTTTTTTTTCAGTCACATTTGAGTCTTTGTTTTGGAGAAATCTTGTCTGAGACAGGTAAATTGTTCTTCCACGTCTAGTCACATTCACAACAGGAAATCCCATCTGCTTGATCCAAGTGTCCATGATCATTGATATAGTGAGGTTTGAAGGAAGTTTGGCCTCCTATTGGTTATCACAATACAGAGATTAATTACAATCCAGTAATGAAGTGATATTTTGTTTTACATTGTATTACAATTACTGTCATCATCACACCCACTAATATCCACATTATTATAATTAATATTGTTGGCATTATCACAGAGACCAGCTTATGGTTGAAACCGTAGTAAAGCAAGGCTGTATTCTATCTCCACTATTGTTTAATATGTCAGCCTATTATTCAACACTGTCATAGATTGGGTGATGCGTAAAACAACGGAAGATAAGGCAAGAGGTATTAGATGGACGCTCACATCCACTCTGGAAGACCTAGATTTTGCAGATGACATCGCACTCCTATCTCATACACATAGAGATATCCAGGAAAAGACCTGCCGCCTTAACCAATATAGTGAGATGGTTGGGCTGAAAATAAATCAGAAGAAAACTGAAGTAATGACTCTGAACATAGCAACCCCAGCACCAGTCAAACTAGAAGGTAAAACCCTCCGAGATACAACCGCTTTCACATACCTTGAAGTGTTATTAGCAATGAAGGAGGCGCTGGATCTGACATTAAAACAGACTGAGTAAGGCACGAAGTGCATTCAAAACCCTTCAGACCGCCTGGAAATCTGCCCAATACAGCATCAGAACCAAGACTAGTATCTATAACAGCTGTGTGCTGTCAACATTACTGTACAGATCGGAATGCTGGAGAATGACAGAACAGGATATGTCCAGACTCTCCGCCTTTCATACAACTTGTCTGCGAAAAATCTTACGCGTGTACTGGCCGACTACTATCTCGAATCAAGAATTGCTTGCACGATGCCAACAAGAGAATATGGGCACTATCATCCGAAGACGATCTGAAGGCACTATCTGGAGATGGATTGGACATGTGATGCGCATGGAGACTGGCTCCGACACGAAAACTGCACTGAGATGGACTCCAGAGTGTAGGCGAAAGCGTGGAAGACCCAAGACGACCTGGAGGAGAACGATAGAGCAAGAGCTGAAGGAAATGAATCATAGCTGGAACACAATACAGAGGAAGGCCATGAACAGGGAAGAATGGTGTACGTTTGTTGCTGCCCTAAACGCCAAGGGCGTAACAGGCTAAAGAGAGAAGAAACTATTGTTTAAAGTGACCATTGACTGGGTCATGCGAAAATATTGCAGCAGCGAAACTGGCAATGATGGGTGGAAAATAGTAAACTTGAGGATTTTGATTTTGCAGATATTTCCTTGTTAAGTAAAAACAACCACAAAAACCCCAGACAACTTGTCATACATAGCATCAAAAGTTGAACTGCAGATAAATAACGAATTTTCATTTCAAATGTTATATCAAAGCTAGGATATCCAGCGAAAGTTGGAAAATGAATAAAGATATAGAAAGCAAGTTGAATGCATTTAAAATAGATGTCTGCGAAAAATAATGAAAATAAAATGGGACGAATTAAGGAGAAGTCATGAAATCAGAAAAGTCTGGTCAACCAATAGTAACAACTGTCATAAGAGGGAGAAGGAGATATGTCGGACATACCTTGAGAAGAAATTATCAAATAATATCAAATCAGGCATTAAAGTGAAATGCAAAGGGTTCAAAAAAGAGAGGACGCCATAGGGCCGTGTGACGGATTCTTCATGCGTGCTAGGTGTGTGGTGCACACGTATGCCAGGCCAGAAGGACAATAAAAATAAAGTAATTATTCTGAAATGAAATTTGTCAGTCATTATTGCCAGGGAGGAATCGACACATGAATAACTCAATGGCCATGCGCAAATATTCATATAGCTGGTGCCACCACCATGGGAAACAGCCAGTTGGTGGTGGACCGGACCTCTGCCTCAAAGGGGTCCACCCTTAGCTACTGGGGGTGCCGTTAATTATTGCAAAGCAAGGGAAGGACAGGGTATTACTACTGGCAGCAAAGACACACTTTCACCCCTGACAATTATGCAATGGAATACAGAATGGTGTAACCAACAAAAATGAGAACTGGAGGAACGTCTGCGAGCAGAAAAGATTGATATCTGCTGTATCCAAGAGACACACTTTAATTCGGAAAATAGATTCAGCATCAGAGAATTTGAAAACTTCCGTCAGGATAGAGAAAATAGACATAAGGGTGGAGAAGTAACACAAGTTCGCAATTCCATAACGGCAGTTGAACTACACAGGTCCAATCAGATGAGCACAGAATTCATAGCTGTTCAACTCATTATCATCAACACTAAGATGACACTATACAATATATATACTCACCACTCTCCATTCACACTGAGCTGGAAGCTATCAAAGTTCAAGATTACAACTTGCTTATAGTAGGAGACTATACCAGCCACTCGCCAAGCTGGGGCTATGACACGCCAGATTCTCTGGGTGAAAGCCTTGAAAAATGGCTGATCACCAACAGTCTGACAATTCTAAACCACCCAGATGATCCTCACCCATGTTACGACGGTGGTGCATACCAAGCTACAGACGACATTCACATGATAACCAAAAGGCAAGCCTGCTACCAGATTGGAGGTAGTGACCATAGACCTGTGAAACTCCTCATAAATAGCATTAACAAGGAGGAACTTACAAATTCTGCAACTAGTTGGAATTACAAAAAAGGAAAGACTGGAAGCTATTCCATGAACTAGCAGACAAGAACTGTAAAGAAATTAATCAATCAGGAAAAGTGGACAGAGATGCACGAGCATTCAATAAAGCCAATTTAGATGCTGTGAAAAAGGCAATACCCAGAGGGAGGAGAAAAAACTACAAGCCATATTGGACACCAGAGATGGAAGTTCTCCATAGCTCCCTTTTCAGTGCCAAAAACACAAAACACAATGAGACTAGCACCAACTGACCAAAATGTAATGCAACACAATATAGCAAATGCCCTTTAACTTAGCGAAGCCAACAGTGTAGAAAATCCTGGAAAGAAAAGACAGCCTCTTTGAACATGGAAAAGGATACTAAAAATTGTGGAGACTTACAAAAGTCTCGAATGATGACAACCCATCTAGAGGGAAAACAGTTCAGGAAAACAGCAGGGAAAACAAGGAGAAAACTCACAGGAAGCAAGCAGCCACCCTGATGGCCCATTGTTACAAGCAAGAAAGCTCATGCTCAATAAGTCAGGATCAAGGGAAAGAAGTCAGAGGTGAGATAAATACTACATTCAAAATAGCAACAAGTGAACCTTGTATGGATGTAGACATCACACTGAGCTGCAGAGAGCACTGAAAAAGCTCAAACATAAAAATGCCCGGGACCAGATAGAGTATCAAATGACATGCTCAAACAAATATTGCCAACAGCACAGTCTTCTAGTCCAGATATTTAACAATAGTTGGAGACTGGGGAGTGTCCCAGACATCTGGAAAAATGCCACACTTAAAAGCGGACAAGACACAAAGGATCCACAGAGCTATAAGTCTGCTAAGTTGCACCGCAAAACTGCTGGAGAGAGTGATAATGACTAGACTCCAGTGGTTTTTAGAATCCAACCTTAAACTGGATCCGGCCCAGGCAGGCTACAGGTAGCATAGAAGCACTGATGGCCAAGTTGCATACCTCACACAGGATATAGAGAATGGTTTCCAAGTAAAGAAGAAAACCCTTACAGTATTCTTCATGTCCAAGGCCTTCGACAAAATCTGGAAAGATGGTTTGCTACACAAATTCTTACGCAGTGGAATACTGGGTAGAATGTACGATGCGTTCAGCTCCAACCAACTGGGTCTACATGACTAAAAGCAATGAAATGGTTAAACTATTGGATACTGGTCTCAAAGTCGAAACTGTAGCGGTTTATAGGAGTACATCTATGCTACATTTGTGCCGTTACTTTAGTGAATTTGAACAAAATTTCCTACCAAATTCGGCCTTTCACTAAGTCGTCAATAATTTGAACAACTCGTCGACTTACACAGCAAGATTCTCGCTAAATTTGATCGACTACAACTATTAGCACATAAAGCTAACAAAAGCACATCTTGTGCTACTCACAAGCGCCCTACAAACACAAGGTGTACTACAGACACTTGTGTTACGATACCCATCACCTACAATAACTGCTTCTACAATGTCAGCGCCAAGTGTTAATCTTATCAACAAACCTACTACACAATTCACTATTGCCAAACTAACTAACATTACAAACATCAGACCTCCCGTCGGCAAACCGAAAAGAAAAGTATTCCTTACAATTTATGTTGTATGTATATGTGGTGTTATGTATGTATGTTACAAAAATAATGTTACAATTGAATTGTCAATTGTCTTTTACATGTTTCTCTGGTGGCCGGAAACAAACACTAACTTCAACTAAAAACAAGTTTTAACTTGTTTGTAATTTAAACACAGGAAATGTGCAATTTTTAAACTTCGTTTGTTGTCAACAAGTTAGAACTTGTAGACTTTCTTCAAGTTGTACAACAACTTGTTTAGAAAATGACTCATTCATGTAGGGTGAAAATTGACACAATTTTCAAAAAGTTTTAAGAAAAAAGTTAGAACTTGTTCTAGAAAATGAGTCATATGTTAAAAGGGAGGGCCTAATTAGAGCATAAATTAAAAATGTAACGCGTACATTGAATTATGGATATAAAATACCACGCACCTTCGTAGAGAAAACAATTTTACCGCTAACGGTTGGGCCAGCTATAAGCACTGTAAATGGATGTTTTCACCTAGGATCCATAGCAGGTTAATGTTAATTTATATACACACAATCATTTTTATATATCATATGCCGGGTTTTCCTATCAGTTAGTTACAACCTTACAACGGGTGATGACAAAGTTTCACTTTTTATTTGCTATTATATCCTATTTATGTATATCACTTTCAATAACATATATTGTCTATTACGCTAAATACGTTTATTATTTATAAATGTATATATGTTTGGTTATACATATATATAACCTATATATATATGTATATATAGTATATATACTATAGTTCGTTCCAAAATTCGTGATCACACTAAAGTTTAATTTGTACGAAATCTACCTGATGCATACCAGTGATTTTTGCAAGCAGTCTTATATATCTGACGACCTTACAAATACATGTTTAACTAATTGGTAGGTAGCTTGGTTGATGCAAAAAACGTTTTTGTTATATAATTTTGCATAAGCACAACAAAATGATCATTAAAGTTTAGAATTTACAGTAATACACAAAATGATTGCGAATGTTTGCAAAGGCGTATTCCTATTACATATTATGAAAAGAAAGTTCACATAGTGAACAAATGGTACCTTTCACTTCTATAAATGAAAGTAAATGTTGCGTACATACGCCAATGACAGTCGGTAGGAAACATTGTGAACTGATTAATTCCACGGATTCTGATTTTGTCTTGCACTGAATTGCATGTAAAACACGGAAATGCTTAGTTATATACAAACTTGACAATCGTACTGTAAAATTTCGACAAGTATACCATATGAACATCGCTGCAATTTTAGTAATAACATATAATCAAAATCTTACAGTACTAAAGGTTTGAGTGGGCAAAAAATACTTTTGGAATCTCGTCACTGTTACATACGAGATTAAAATGTAAAAATCAAGAATTTATGTCAAGTAGATGATTTTATATCGATCGGTAACGATGATCACGAATTTTGGAATGAACTATAGTATGTGTATTCTACAATAAATAGCTTTATGTGCAAAGCTAAGAATAGCTTATATATATTTATCTAAATACACACACACCCTTCTATAAGGAATACTTATCATATACTTATAATATACCATACCGAAATCCTCCCTTTACCCCACCCTCCATTTTTATATATCTACATGTCCTATACAACCACACTCACATATCTTTTTTTGTTGTCACACTGCTACCGGGTTGCTGCCCAGTGTCTCGTGGTTTTCTGTTTTTGTCTTTGCGCTTTTCTGGTGGCTTGTGTGATTGTTATTTTTACTCTTTCACAGGATTCTGCTAAGCCATCTTACCATCTTTTCCGTGATCTTCCTCTTGCACTCACATATACACTTATATAATTAAATATTATCACATACTTTAACATACCAAAATCCTCCCATTTACCCTCCCTTTTAAATATGTACCTGACTATACAACCACACTCACATACACACTTATATAAGTAAATACTGTCACATAATACCTATACAACCAGGCATACACACTTATATACACATAACATACTCTTGATTTAAACTAATTTCATTATTACTAAAAATAGAACACAAACAACGACAATAGACAAGCACATGAGAAGTCAATATAAATTGTAAAAATATTACGTCTAATCTAAATATAGCTTATGGTTAACAAAATAAGAACATTATATCGCTTTTTTATATTTCCTATTAAAAATAATGGTAAAATATTCCAAAAATATTTTGTTCATATAATTGTTTGTTTGTTTGTTTAGTAGGGATTAAAGCCTCTTTAAGCCGAGGCACGCCCTTTCAACCTAAGGTGAACCTTTTATTGGTTATATCAGAGCGTGTAGGCTAACAAACATGAAAAATAAGAATATATATAATGTTTGTTTGTGTGTTTGTTTATTAGAGGATTAAAGCCTCTTTAAGCCGAGGCACGCCCCTTTCAACCTAAGGCGAACCTTTATTGGTTATATCAGAGCGTGTAGGCCAACAAACATGAAAATAAGAATTAACTCCTTTCGGAGAATCCAAGAATATATATATAATTGTTTGTTTGTTTGTTTAGTAGGGATTAAAGCCTCTTTAAGCCGAGGCACGCCCCTTTCAACCTAAGGCGAACCTTTTATTGGTTATATCAGAGCGTGTAGGCCAACAAACATGAAAATAAGAATTAACTCCTTTCGGAGAATCCAAGAGTTATTTGTATCCCATTACAGCCACACGAAACGTTGTGATTCAGCGCTGAACATACTACGCGATGCAAAACCTTTTGTCTTCTGATACAAAGAGGCAAATGATGATGATGATTATGTATATATATATAAATCTATACTAAAAAGTTATCTCCCTTTAAAAAACCAAAAACATTATCTCCCATTAGAAAATCGATAAGTTATCTCTCTTTTAGTAAATCCTTCTTTTGTTTTGCTCCTATAGACACCTACCCTCGCCTCCGAGTATATTCCTCTTTCCTCCTAATCATCATCAGAAATCATAACTGTTTTTTACCTCATATACTACTTAGACTTTCCCCACAAAGCCCATCGTAATTGGTACCAAGAAATTCTCTTGACATAAATGTAGGAAGATCACAAAACATGAAATCTGCAATGCTTTGAAAACCAGAAAATGACAAGATGGCAGAATTAGATAATATCTTAGTAGAAGCACTGATGGATGGTGGAGAAGAGATGGTAAATCTCACAGATTGTTGAACTTGTGGAAACAGAGGGAGATCCCAGCAGACTGGAAGAAAGGTCTCCTCCTAAAATTGTCAATGAATGGAGATTTATCACAATCTGACAAGTGGAGAGGGATCATGCTGCTTTCCATTCAAAGCAAAGTCTGTACTTTTGTACAATCTTACAGTTAAAATTAGGTCATTCTAAATATAGACTATTTTCGAGTGTTCTAAATATAGCGCAGGGGGTCACATTATTTTTGTTTTGACGGAAAATCCCGACATTCCCTGCTCGCTCGATACATACGTAAAGATGGCGATGGATTGTTTGTCTCTTTCAGCAGCTGTTAATGACAAGAAGAATAGCGCTGTTTTTCTGAAAGTGCATGGTATTTTACATTCTTCAAGAAAATGTAACAATAACCATGATGTGGCATTGTCATTGACGCCAAGACAAGACCGGTGGAGATGTTATCTCATTACCTGTAAAGAGGACATACTGTCAGGCATGGCACATGGTTGCAAGGATCAAATCTGACTTATGAGCAGTAAAGCAACTGTTAATTGGAATAACATTCTATGTGAGGTGTGTGTAAATAAACCACTGCAGACACCTGTCAGCATTGGAGACCCCGACAAGATTGTCGAAATTGATGAGAGACTGTTCAGTCCAAGAAAACATCATGTCGTTCGAGTTTTTCCACAACAGTGAGTGTTCGGTGGTATTTGCCGTGAGACAGGTGAGTGTTTCATCTAGTGTATTTCTTATAGAAACGCTGAAACACTTCTATCTATCATTAGGGCACACATTCGTCCCGGTACAACAATCATGTCCGTCCAGTGGCGAGCGTACAGAACAGTTGCCAGTATTCCGGGCTTGACCCACCAAAAAGTCAACCACTCAGTGAACTTTGTTGACTCAAATACAGGCGCACATACCCAGACCATTGAGTGCTTGTGGACAACTGCAAAGGAAAGGAACAAGAGGCAAAATGGGACACATCGCCATCTCTTGGACTCATACATGAGTGAGTTCATGTGGTGTCGTCGGACTAAATCCCGGATTTTGGATACCTTCCTAGCAATTATTGTTGATACCATCACTTTCTGTCCCCCACAGTAACCCACCACCACTATAGTCTTGTCCTGTCTCCTACCACCTCACACAGTTCTTTTCAGGGCTCCCAATTAAAAAAATAACATTGCTTTTTAAAAAAACCAAAACACACAAAAACCTCGAAATCCGTGACCTTGAACCAGGTCCCTGTACGTCCGCATCTCGTGAACTCTGACCGATCGACTGACGTCACTTGATCTAGGTCAGCGAAGTTTCCCTTTTCAACGGTGAGATTGTACAAAAGTTCCGCAGAATCCTCACTAGGCTTATCCTTGACAGATAAAAGAGGCCATTGACCAGAAGGCTTAGAAATGAACATGCCAGATTTTTTAAAGATAGATCTTGTAATGACCAGATAGCCACCATGAGAATCATTGTAGAACAAACAATGGAGTGACAAACTCCAATCTATGTGTGTTTTGTTGATTTAGAGAAGACGTTTAAAAGCATAGATATGAAATTAATATGGAATATTCTGAGAAACTAAAGGGTGCGATAGAAGACTGTTGACATCATCCGGCAACCGCTGGAGTGGTATATCTGCCCAACGATGGCTATCCACGATCACAATAGGTTATCCACTATGGAAGACTGTCTGAGTAGTTCCAGGTCACTGTGGGTGTTAGACAAAGATGCCTGCTGTCCCCCTCCTCTTCTATGTGCTACTTAAATGGTTTACACGCGCGGAATATGCAAGGTCTGGGAAAAAGTATTTAGTGGACACTTATGTCAAAATTAGAGAGCCACAATAAGATAGGTGTTAGCAAATTCGCTTCTTAGGCTAGTGATCCGGGTTCAATTCCTCAGTGGGCGCATAATTTATTTTTAAAACCGTTACGATTCTCAGGTCAACCCAGCCTCAATTTGGCACCAGAAAGCACTGGGAATTAAAGGCGTCCGGTGTGATGTTGACCACATCACCCAAGGTGTTCCAACAGTCAATGAAAAATACGGGCCCAATACCGCATTATCCTATATTCCACATTCTATAAAAAAAGGTCCCTTTTACCTAATTTTTAAATGTCAAATTGGGGGACCTGGTTTTCTGGATGATCTTGCCTTGATCTCATAAAGACTATAAGACATGAAGGCAAAAGTGAATGCCATAGCAGAAATGGCACAGAGAGTCGGTCTTAAATTCAGTCAAGATAATATACAAAATTATTGCAAAGCAACAACATACAGCAAGACCCGATATTGATTGAGGTAAGAGATATAGAAGATGTTGGGGAACTTGTATACCTTGGAAGCAAGATCAGCTAATCAGGAGGTACAGATGAGGACATTAATGCTAAGAATAGCTGACACTTCCAGTAAGTGTTTACTTAAATGTGCTTTGTCTGTTATTATAAAATTCATGATTTTGATCCAAACTTGGAAAATTTCCGGACTATGTTGTCCCTAGGATAAACTCAACGCTAAAGGGGGTGGTGAGAGAGATCCTGTAACAGTAATCTGTTACAATTGAATTTAAAACAATCAAAACAATTAATACGTTCTTACCTATGTGGTAACAATTATTGCGACATTTACACTTACTCTGCAGAAATTCCGAAACAATTTTGTAAGTATTGATACACAACTTCTCAGGTATTTATAATAAGTTTCAGCAAACCTGTCACATTATTCATTGATTGGGACTACTGCTTTATTAATAGTTGCACGCAAGTAGGACCTGCATGACCTTGACTTTTCATTTATAATAAGTTTCAGCAAACCTGTCACATTATTCATTGATTGGGACTACTGCTTTATTAATAGTTGCACGCAAGTAGGACCTGCATGACCTTGACTTTTCAGCTGAAGGGGGCAGCGAATGGTCCTCAATGCCCCAAATATGACTTGCAAAGATACCCCTCCTTCTGATTTCTCAGCACCCTTCCCGGTGGGCGGAGCGCCCCATTAGGAACCTATGAGGTAGACAGTCATGATTAGATTTCATTTCCAAGATGTAAACTTTGGATGAATACTCCTTGTAATGATAACAATAAAATTGATTATTGATTACTGAACTGACATCACAGCATTCCTAGCAGACCCATAAGTGTCCAGTCATCCACAGTAGGTGAGGAAGATATGCATACTAATGGTTCCAGTGACCTATGCGTTAAACCCAGTCCTCCTCATTCTATCCATCAGACATTCAGTTCTGTTTGTGCAAGGAGTAATTCAAAACTCTTTAAATCGCTGGATAGATTCAATATCAGTTTTAGTGTCTGCATCTAACATGTTGTCACTAAGAAATTGAACAAGGATAGTGATGATAATGATACTAATGATACTGCTGATAATGATACTGATGATAATGACGTTAATGATACTGCGAATAATGATACTGATGATACTGATGATAATGACGTTAATGATACTGCGAATAATGATACTGATGATACTGATGATAATGATACTAATGATACTGCTGACGTGGATGAATATGTATAGTGACACCGATACTAATGATACAGCTAATATTGATACTAATGATAATACTAATGATAATGATACTGCTGATAATAATAAAGATACTGATGATAAGGACACTAATGACATTAATGATAATGATAATAATGCTAATATGACACAAATGATGATATTAATGATAATATATTGCTATAATGATACTGCTGATAATGATAATAATGATACCAATGATAATGGCACTAATGATACTAATGATAATGGTACCAATGATGATACTAATGAGACTGCTGAAAATGATTCTTCTTATAATGGTACTCATGATAATGATACTGATAATGATGCTAATGAGACTGCTGATAATGATAATAATAATGCTGATAATGATACTAATGATAACGATACGAATGATAATGATACTAATGATAATAATGAGATTGCTGATAATGATACTAATGAGACTGATGATAGTGATCCTAATAATACTGCTGAAAATGATACTGCCGAAAATAATACTGCTGACAATGATACTCATGGTAATGATACTAATTATAATGATACCAATGATGATACTAATGATAATGCTGATAATGATACTATAATGATAATGATAATGATACTAATGAAAATGATACTAATGATACTATTGATAGTGATACTAATGATACTGCTCATAATGATACTGATGCTACTAATGATAATGATACGGCTGATAATAATGATAATGATGCTAATGATACTGCTAATAATGATACTAATGAAAATGATACTTATGATACGTGATAATGATATTAATGATACTGCTCATAATGATATTGTTGTTACTAATGATAATGATACTGCTGATACTAATGATAATGATACAAATGATACTGCTGATGATACTAATGATACTGCTGATAATGAAACTAATGGTATTGCTAATAATGATACTGATGTTAATGATGCTGATGTTCATAATAATGTAAAAAAGTGCTTGTAATGATATTAATGAACTAGTAAATAAAACAACAATAGTAATTTATCACAAAAACAGTTTTTAACCTTCTGAAAAAATTGCCACAGGTTATATGTACTGGCACTCTGAAGCTGGTATCTATACAAATACGATCTCAGACCTTTCAAGAATTTTGGCTCATTCATAAAATTCATCAACATCTTTATCACTGCACTTCCCTGAAAGATAGACATGTTTTTTATATGAAACATTATAGTAGAAATTGTCTGTAATTACAGAAAATCTATTAGATTCAGATATCTAGCGCAGGCAAAATGGCAGCGAAATTTCAAAACGTTGGAATTAACTTGTGATATTTCATAGTTTTTGTTATTTTCTAAACAGTAACAGGATGCAATCCAATCTCAGAGTGTTACCTCTCTGAGGAGCTTCATTGCTGCGGATCAAGTCAGTCTTTAACTGGGAACGGGACTTCTGGCCATGCTACGGAGATGCATGCACTGAGATGGATTCCGTCAATAAAAAGAAATGCACAGCAGTATCAACGGATGGAGACAAAATGCGAGGTATGAAAGTTTCTGACTTCTGAACACATTAGAGAAGGAGAAGTAATACAAATCGAGCAGGTGCGAGAAGAAGACATCAAAGTGCCTAGATTGGGTATCATCACGTTCAAATTCGGTACTGGAATTGTGCCAACGTCAGGCAAAATTATCCCGTCCTGGACAAACTTCTTTACAGCACTGAAGTGGTTGTTTTACAAGAGACCAACTTGGGCAATGAAATAAATGAAGATCGTGGCATATCCTTTACAGGACGCCGCCATAGTAGTACACAAGGTGCTCTTCCCATATATATATCCAGGCGTTATAAATAGTTTGAAGAAGCATTGAAACTGATTGATTGATTTACTCTACTCATAGGGTGTGTTGTAATTATAAATAGTTTGAAGAAGCATTGACACTGATTGATTGATTTACTCTACTCATATGGTATGTTGTAATTAGTTGTAGCATAGCCAAAGAAGGATTCAACGCAAGGGCTAGATAAATCTTGGTTTACTAGGAGGGAAAATTTATGATTCATTGAGGGGAGATAATTCGTAAAATGTGGTTGCTCATATAAAAATTCAATATTTTGTATTTATTTTGTTTACTTAGATGCATATTTACTTATATATATATACACACAAAATCATAATTTTATATATACAACGGCAGGTGGAACAAGAGATAAGGAGCAGAAGGTGGCGATGGCTGGAACACACACTTAGGAAACTGCCTGACAGCATCACAAGTTAGACTCATCAATGGAACCCCCAGGACAAGAGAGGTAAGGAAGACCCAGGAACACCTGGAGACAAGAGCTTGAGACAGAATGCAATAAAGTGGGAGAGAGGAGAGATCTAGAAAAGATGACCTTGGATAGGGGCTTGAAGGCTTTGTTGCAGACATAAGCCTCCCTAGAGGTGAAGAAGAATATATAAATACATATGGATATAGATTATTTTTGGTTAAATATATATATATAGGTATAACATAAAAATAAATATATGTATATAGGTATAACATAAAAATAAATATATGTATATAGGTATAACATAAAAATAAATATATGTATATAGGTATAACATAAAAATAAATATATATATATAGGTATAACATAAAAATAAATATATATATATAGGTATAACATAAAAATAAATATATATATATAGGTATAACATAAAATAAATATATATATATATATAGGTATAAATAAAATAAATATATATATATAGGTATAAATAAAAATAAATATATATATATATAGGTATAATATAAAATAAATATATGTATATAGGTATAACATAAAAATAAATATATATATATAGGTATAACATAAAAATAAATATATATATATAGGTATAACATAAAAATAAATATATATATATAGGTATAACATAAAAATAAATATATATATATAGGTATAACATAAAAATAAATATATATATATAGGTATAACATAAAAATAAATATATATATATAGGTATAACATAAAAATAAATATATGTATATAAAGAGATATATAATTGTTTGTTTACATTATTATTTTTTTGGTATTTGCTCAAGTGATAATATTTATTTAACTTGTTTGGTTTACCAGAATGTATAAGTAGATATGACGTAATATTTTTTAACAATTGATTCTATCCAGTATGACTTCTAGTTTTCTACCACAAACATGTTAATGCATTGTTCATTGTGTCTGTATTATTGTTAACATTGAGAAAATTAGGCATGTAAGTTTACAAGAGGAATATGGTTTCGATATTTGTGTATCTGAATATGTATTTAGAATATCTGAGTGTGTGTGTATATATATAATTCCTCTTGTACCGTATGTGTTTCATAGGCCTGCAAGCAATTTCTCCATACCGCTCTGTCTTGGGCAACTCGCTCAATCTCCTCCATATAGAACTGAGACCGATAGTTCTTGTCTCTCTCAGCAAAGTTTATAGTTTATAAAGTATATGTATATGATATTCTTTGTACAAAGATTTGGTATCAATGGCTAAGTGGCTAAGTAGCTAAGTGGCTAAGATGTTTACCATTCTGAAGGTTGTAGGTTCCAATCCGGACCGAGACACATATTTAATTTTCATAAGTTCTCTAATATTGGTGCCAGAACTATGGAGCTCATGTTGCTATGTGCAATACTCTCAGCAGATGGTTTGCCATCGCTGCTGACAGGGACTGAACCATATGCGTTAAAACTCTGTGCAATGAAGTCAATCCTTCACCTTTGGATCCTTTCAGTACAGATGGTGATGACACATATATAGGTGATGTATAGAATTCAGTTTGCAAATGATATAAAAGAGGGAAAGCAGTGTATTATTGTGTTCAAGTCGTTACTTTTTTAAACGTTAATGTTTCCGACGATGTTTACAGTGTAATCTTGAGTACTGTTAGATCAAATTATAACTTGTGATAGTAATGAAGAAGATTTAATTGATGGTAATAATGACATTTGATTGTTTATGAAATGCAATTTCGATAGTTGTAAGTCTAATGAGAGAAGATAATGGAGAGAAGATGGTAAGCATTTTGAAGGAGTGGGTATAATGATGACACCTAGAGTAGCAAAGAGCATGTTAGAATGGGAACCCATCTCGAGTCGGATAATTAGAGCCCTCTTCAGTACTAGGCATGTTAATATGACAATACTGCAGTGTTATGCACCAACAAATGAGGCTGACGATGATAAGAAAGACACATTTATGAGCAACTACAAGATCAAATTAACAAGACCCAAAAACATGACTTGTTAGTAGTAATGGGCGACTTTAATGCCAAGGTTGGAAGTGATAATGTAGGGGTAGAGAGAGCTATAAGAAAACAAGGAATAAACACAATGAATGAGAATGGAGAAAGACTGGCGGAGTTATGTATGCTGTCAAACTTAGTAATTGGAGGTGCAATAGTGGTATGGAGCAAAGAACTATACCTTCAGGAAGGCGCAACCAATTACTTGACACCCAATTCTATAAAACTAGTTCTTCTGATGTCACACTATCTAACAATAGTAAAGTCCGTACAGTAATTAAAAACTTAATTGCCTCTAACGACCTTCAAACCAGCGCATCATCACTTTGTGTCATCGATAGCTGTTTAGGAAAACCCGCCTTTATATGCTCCCCAAAATTCATAAACTGAACAATCCGGGTAGGCTCATCGTTTCTGCTTGCTCTTGTCCTATGGAACATATCTCCGAATTTCTTGATATTATCTTCAATCCTATAGTCACCACACTACCTTCATTCTTGAAAGATACGAACCACACCTGTAATAGTGTTCGTGGGTGAGCAGGACAAAAAGGTATCAAATTCCAATAGGCCACAGAAAAACAAGTCAAAAGTTCAAAAGTTTAATTAAGGAGGGCGACCCCACGAAGCTGTTTAAAAATGCAACGGCTAGGTTTCCCAAAAATAAATTAGGCAGACGAGCCATTATGGAAATACTACATGAATTTCCGAAAGATAAGTAGGATGACCTGATTTGTTAAAGACTGAGATTGGAAATTAACAGGATGCTGACAGATTTATGACCATTTCTCAGGAAGATAGACACCGGTAGAGTCAGTAATCATTAGTATGATAATGAAACTAAATGGAGATATTTTAAAAACAAAGGTGGGTTTTTGGTCCCATATAAATAGACGGTGACGGAAATTCAGGAAGAGAAGAGACGTGCAGAACGTAGAGAAACTTGCAGAGCTGCAAAGGGCAGACGGAATGGCCCAGTGTGCTGCGTTGAAGAGACCGGAATTGAGTTCGAATATGTGAGTATGGCTAGACACCGACAGCCGATAGGACACATAGAGAGAGAAACAACTTAGCAGTAGCAACTTAGCAGAAGAGACTTAGCAGAAAGACTTTTAGAACTCGGATAGAGATTTGTCGAACATGGAGAGAGTCTTGCAAAACTCCCAAAAGGGCAGACGGAATGGCCCAGTGTGCTGAGTTGAAGAGACGACCAACGCTGACTTCGGATATGTGAGTATAACTAGACATGTGTAGTGTGGACAGCAGATTCATAAATAGATCCACACAGCAGAGTAGCCACGATCAGACCTATAGACAAATCTGATAGAGAATAGAAGTAGCATCTTATAGAGACAGACAGCACTAGAGAAAGCCTTACCTGTTCAACTGGAAATATATATCTTCTAAATTGCCATTTGTAGAAAAGTGACCAAGTTATCAGAGCCTCGTTTTACAGATATGATCTTAATGTATAAAAAGCAAACTTTCATCAAGAGACAGAAAATAGACACTTTGAAGAAATATATATCTTTGAAGTCACAAGTAACAGACCCATGGAACACTCAACCGAACAGCTGTTCCACAGAAAACTATTAACATTTTAAAATAGACAGAGGCATTCTAAGGACTTCAGACTAACCTGTACAACACAAATATGTGATGAACTTGTATTAGAGATTCAATAGAGTGTAGGACTTGAATAGTGAAGATTTGTGCTTATATAATCAAGTGGTTATAGTTTAGCATTTTATATTGTAAGGTGATATATCATTTTCAGAGTGAGGTAATCATGTTGGGACTATATTGTATGTTATATATATATGTATGAATATGCTATATGTGTTGTAGATGTAAAGGTGCTATATAGGTGAAATAAATGCATATAATAAAGATTGAAATACAGAATTGGGTTTCATATATTTATATGAAAGGTATATATGTGTGATTAATATTAGCGGACAGAGAGTGATCGCCCACACACCTTGTCTGTTTTTTCGTCTATTGAGTTGTTGCCTGGCAGGACTTACCGTCTCTTCCTCCTTGATGTGTGCTCATTGTACACCTCCATACCTCATTCCGACGGACTTCAAGCTCTCAGTTCTTCTCGACAGGAGAACTAACCACTTGTCTCCCCTCGGTTCTCCTTCGTCTTGCAGAACCAGTTCTAACTCTCAACTTCTTTCAGTTCAATGACCAGTTCTTTGAGCAGATCAGTGGGGTCGCCATGGGTACTAAAATGGGACCCAGTTATGCTTGTCTATTCATGGGTTATCTTGAACACCTAGTATGGAATTCCTATGATGGCCCTCTTCCGTCTGTGTATCATAGATACATTGATGATTGTATTGGCATTACTTATATGCCTGAAGCCGATTTGTCACGCTTCATTAATTTCATTAAATGTCTTCAATCCGGCTATTCGGTTTACATCTCACATCTCTACCTCTTGTGTCAACTTTCTTGACATCACTATCACTATCAGCTTATCCACCATCACTACATCAGTATACTACAAGCCTACTGATGCACATAGTTTTCTTTATACCTCTTCCCATTCCCAGGCTTGTCTTGACTCTTTACCATTCTCTCAACTCTTGCGCCTTCGTCGCCTCTGTAGCGAGGACGATGATTTTCTTGATAGAGCTCACGAGATGCTGGATTTCTTTCGTAAGCGCTTATACCCGGATAAGGTGCTTGCTTCTGCTATGCGGCGCTTCAGCAAATTTCGCCAGGAGGCTCTCTAACCAGCATAGAACTTCCAATTCTGACAGGGTGAAACCTGTCTTAACTTTCCACCCTCATAGTTCCCTTGTGAAGAAAGTCTTATCCCGTCATCTCTCCATTCTTCAGTCTGATCCTGAGACACGTTCAATCTTCCAACACTATCCTTTGGTGGCGTACAGACGGGACAGAAGCCTTAGGATATGTTGGTTCACAGTCGCCTCAAGCCTAATATCCAGAGTCATTTTGGCACCATCCAGTGTGCCGTCGGCGCTGCAACACAGGTGCTTATGTAATACAGACCCGCACGGTGTCTTTTCTAAAAGCCACGTTCGTTATTGAAGACAGTTTCACGTGCGAGTCCCGTAATATTATCTATGCCATTATCTGCAAGCGATGCAACAAGGCCTATATTGGGGAAACCGACAGGAGACTCAGTGACCGATTCGCCCAACACTTGCGCGATATACGCCAATGCTCTGTGACCCCTGTAGCTATTCATTTCAATGATACTGGCTATTCAGGAGCTTGCGATGTCCAGGTCACAGCCATCCGATCATGTTCCTCCGATGATCGTAGTCGATTTGCTCTGGAGAATCGTTTTATTTCGTTATATGGTACCTTGCGGCCTCTTGAACTCAACGCATTACATTCCTATGCTTCTTAGTACTTTCTCATCTCATGCCTTGTAATCTATATGTTTATTTGCTTCATATATATAATTTGTATTTTTACTTGATTGTATATTGTTTCTCTTCTTTTCCACTTCTAGTTTTGTGTTGCACTCATTTCGTTATTCGTTTTTATTCCCAGTTCATTAGATACATTTGCTTGTTTCCGTTATCGTCCATTTGTAAGTGTTCTCTACAATTCGTCACTCCTGTTGTGTCGTTTGCTTGATAAAGGCCTTTGGTCGAAACGTTGCTGTTTATCGTCACTGTTTCTGTATTTTGTAAAACTACAGTACTTTGTTTGTACCTGTTTCGCTATTTACCAAGTTTTACTGCAGTCTTCTCCTATTTCGATAATTGGAGGTACCATCTTTGCATATAAGGAAATTCATAACTTACTTGGCACTCACCAGATGGAGTGACCAGGAATCAGATTGACCATATGTGCATAAATTCACAATTTAGAACATCATTGCTGGATGTCCGTGCATACAGAGGGGCAGATGTAGGAAGTGATCATAATTTATGCATAGGTAAATTGAAACTGAAATTGAAAATTTACCATACTAAAAAAGAACAACTGCGAATAGACAGTCAAAGATTACAAAATAATGAGGTAAAAGAGGAATATCAGCTCGCACTTAAGAATAGGTTCGAGTTACTCAATGGTGAAAATGAACAGAACATTGAAGACAGATGGACTAAGATAAAGGACACACTATTGGGGCAGCAAATAGTAGCGCAGGATTAAAGATGAAAGACAGAAAACCCTGCTAAGCGATGACACCTGGAAATGTATTCAAGAAAGAAGAAAGATGAAACTAGAGATATTTAATACTATGGATGCAACAGATGAAATCCAAGCTAAAGAAGAATATAGACTAAAAGACAAGGAAGTGAAAAGAGTGGCTAGAAGAGATAAAAGAGCATATGTCAATCGACTGGCCGAAAGAAGGAAAAGGCAGCTAAGACTGGAAACAGTAAAATGCTATACAACACACTAAAACAACTTACTGGAATTTTTTGTTTCAAAGGGTGGCCCAATCAAGAGTAAAGATTGTAAAGTTCTAACATCAGATACCGAGCAGAAGAAAGATGGGCAGAACATTTTGAATAAATATTAAATAGACCTGATCCACCAGTACTACTCAAGCTACTTAGTACTTATTTTAGCATTAATGTCTCTTATCAAGATAGTAAAATCCTTGCTTTTAAATTTGCCTAAAATACTCTGTAATTTGCTATAGAACTGCTTTTATTGATTCTTTGCTGTCATTTGTTGGAGTGTAGCATTAGACTATGTTCAGTTTAATTATAGTGTTTAGGGTCTTGAAAGTTACCTAGATCATTCTTAGTCCTAATGGATCCCATTCGATTAATGCCTTTGTGCTTGTTTGGCCAACATCAATGTTACGTCCTCAGTGTGTGGTTTGTTTTCTCCCTCAGTTCTGGAGTACAGTATTGTTTCCCCCTATTGTTAGTCTAGTGTCCAGAATTTTTCAATCTGGTTTCGCCCGTCCCAGGTTTTTCCCAGTCCATATGTCTTCATTCCTTTTGTCCCCTGTGCTGTCATCCCAGTTTCGAACATTGTACGAACATTCCAGGTGCCAATCCTGAGATCTTTTAGGTTGAAGAAGGAGAGTCAGCAACCAAATTTCCATAGGTTCCTTTATCGAGTCCTTCCATGGGGTCCTTCTTCTTCCTTCCGGGGACTATGAATTTCCTTGGTCGTGGTTTCTGTAGCTATCTAGTAGTTTTTATGGGGTGGGGTAGCTGCCCCACAACCAACCTCCTTACTCGCTCTTAGGACATGGTAGCAGGTAACAGTGGTTCTGTTCTTTACACCCTGATTTAGGTCCAGGTAAACATTTGGTTTATAGTCTGAACTCAATTTTTCAAATAATCTTACAATTATTGTATTTTAGACTTCTTCATAACCTCTTTGGCTTGTTTTCTTGCTGTTCTATACTCACTATGGTTGCTTTGTTGTTTGTTTTTTGCCCATGTGTTGTATATGGTTTATTAAATTTTACTGCGTCTTTCCACCTAGTTGTAATTTTTGGTCTCATGTTGCTGTATTTTACTGTTCTGCATGTTTCTTTGGCTGCTTCCAACATGGTTCTCTAAAATACTGTCCATTCTTCTTCTACTGATTTGCTTTCTTTAGGAGGACTAGCAAAATCGCCAGTGATTCTCTGGAGACATGACTTATATGTTGACATCTGTTAAGTTTATTGACTATGATTATCTCTTTTGTAATCTTGTGCTGCCCTCTAGTAGTCTTCTTGTTTGTTCTAATAGTCATAACTACCGTTTTAAATTTATATATATATATGGGTTAAAGCTAGCTGTCTACTTGGACATAGTCAATTTATATTGATTTCAATTCTGATATAATTTAGTCACTGACATGTTCTACACGTTTTTCTTTTTATCAACGGAAAGAAAATAGTAAATGTGAACAGTTTTAAATATCTCAGGGTTTCCCGCTAACAAGATATGAAAATGGAACGAAGGAAAGTTAAAGAAGTACAAACATAGTCGTACAAAAAATTAAACAACTAAATGCAGTAGAAAATGGAACTGATAGAAAAACCAAGATCAGAATACTAAAAGCACATGTATTCTCAGTGGCAATGGTATGGGTGTGAAACATGGACATTTAATAAGGCAGTGGAAAAGCATGTATGTGCTTTTGATTATAAGTGTTACAGAAGAGCACACCATATACCACTAGTAGAAAAGAGAACTACTAGATTTACCCAGAAAGAACTCAAAATCAAAGAACAATGGCTGATGTTATGAATAAGTGTTACAGAAGAGCACACCATATACCACTAGTAGAAAAGAGAACTACTAGATTTACCCAGAAAGAACTCAAAATCAAAGAACACTGGCTGATGTTATGAATAAGTGTTACAGAAGAGCACACCATATACCACTAGTAGAAAAGAGAACTACTAGATTTACCCAGAAAGAACTCAAAATCAAAGAACACTGGCTGATGCTATGAATAAGTGTTACAGAAGAGCACACCATATACCACTAGTAGAAAAGAGAACTAATAGATTTACCCAGAAAGAACACAAAATCAAAGAACACTGGCTGATGTTATGAATAAGTGTTACAGAAGAGCACACCATATACCACTAGTAGAAAAGAGAACTAATAGATTTACCCAGAAAGAACTCAAAATCAAAGAACACTGGCTGATGTTATGAATAAGTGTTACAGAAGAGCACACCGTATACCATGGGTAGAGAAGAGAACTAATAGATTTACCCAGAAAGAACTCAAAATCAAAGAACACTGGCTGATGTTATGAATAAGTGTTACAGAAGAGCACACCGTATACCATGGGTAGAGAAGAGAACTAATAGATTTTCCCAGAAAGAACTCAAAATCAAAGAACACTGGCTGATGTTATGAATAAGAAGATTAAAGTATTTGGAACATATTAAAAGACATGAAAGGTTGGAAAATACCTTTATGGAATGAAGTTTCCCAGCAAAAAAGGAGAAGAGAAAACCACAGAGAAGATGGATTATGTATATAACTGATGATTTGAGCATTATGGTTGCAGAGGCGGGACATATGGCCGATGAAAAATAAATTCCCGAGGAAGTTAGGGTGACAAAGTTAAGCTCAGGACAAACTACTTGTTCATTGTTTATTTGACGATCATCTTCATCGCACAAGTCCATAATTGCTCCAATCTCCGCCCAAGCATGCATTTAGTGTGTTAGACAAATAATGCCCGTTCTATGCTGGGTGATGTATATACTGGGGGTTTCTTTCATGGTTTCCCCATCTTGCTGTATCTATCGGTATACATAATGTTTGTAACCGAAATAGAGAATAACCTTTATCTTCATTGAAATCTTCAGAGCGTATGTTTTCCCTTAGAGCATTGATGATGTAGCTTTTGTCCATAGAAGGCCCATTCTTAATTGCAGCATATTCTCTCATTGCCCTTCCCCTCAGCATGACCTGGGTTAAAGATGAAGGTGAGATTTTGAATTGTCGCAATTTGTATTAATTGCATCCACTGTCTTCTTGTACATAACTGGTCTTGATCTTCTGTATCATGCTCATAGAGTCGCTGAGCTACCCGAAGATGGTATCACTCATACAATCCCCCAAACCCATGAAACACAAATTATAAGCAGGCTCTCACCTTATAGTATGTAATCAAATCAAACATAGCAAAAGTGTCTCAGGGGCAGCGATAGAATTATAAACTGGATGTGATGACTTCAAGCTGTCTTGTGTCATAACATAAAAGTACATTGAATGTCTCGGAAACTTCTGAAATATTTGAAAATATGAACTTCTTTTAGACTTACAGTATATATAGTATATAATTCTTTATGGCTTACATTTAACCAATTGCCAAGTCTGCCAGTGTAGGCGATCATGTCTCTCCACAATTCTCCCTGATGCAGTTAATCAGTTCCGACATATATATCTTTTGACAATCTCAATGACAGACCAGCCAACATCTTTTCCCTCTGCCTTCTACAGTCTATCCGTCCCTGTATTTCAAGCCTCTCTGCTTCTACAGTCTATCCGTCCCTGTATTTTAAACCTCTCTGCCTTCTACAGTCTATCCGTCCCTGTATTTCAAACCTCTCTGCTTTCTACAGTCTATCCGTCCCTGTATTTCAAACCTCTTCTTCTCTTATGTGCCAGAAGAACATTGATTTTCTGATTATTATTCTTTTGATCCTATTTTGTTGTGTGCAGGCTCCATTTAAAACTTTATCATTTCCTTATTTTGCTGTTCATGGATTTTCAGCATTCTTCTGTACAACCATGTCTCTGTCTCTTTAGGTGGTCTTATTGAATGTTTGTTACTTGTCCATGACTTGTTGCCATACATAAGTATTAGTTCAATATAGCACTGAAATATTCTTTTTTTTAGTACATGCCAAAAAGCATAACCATGTATTGTTATGATATGGTGAGGCGATTCTGGATGAGGAACATGTTTTATCGCTTAAGGACACATTATTTTCGTTGCCCTAAAGATTTAAATGTTTTCTCTTTGTACTACTTTCCTGAGTGGAGAGCAAAAATGGATGACACAGGGCAGATGTATTAACATCAGCAGTTTTCACATGACAGTTTATCAGCTTATGTCACACATCTCAGTTTGAGACCAGACTGATGGGGAATATTCGTTGCATTTCTCCAGAAATTAGAACATTTCTAATGTAATATTTTCTGAATGAAGTTGCAAGCACATTTGCCATTGACATAATTTGACAAAACCAGGCAATTATGGTATCCTCAATCATTAGGACTGTCAGGATAGTGTGACTTTCTTCTGAAAATTTGTTTGGGGTGGGAGGGGGTGTCTTTCTAGGAACATTATCTTGACCCATATTTCATGGTATCTGTGTTGGTGATCGATCTCCAGACATCTCACAGACACACTGAGATACTGTTTGTCTCATGTACTATCCAATGTCATTCCATGCGCAACTACATTTACACTACTATCTCCACTCGTGAGTGATATTCCCTTCAATATCTACTGGCTATGTCAAACTGCAGCGCTGCATTATGTTTCCAGGTCCACCACGGGACGTGGAGTAAGAGCTTGGTCAATGTTGACTTACTGGCCCTGGTGCTGGGTTATCACTTTAATTTATTGTGCCCATGACCTCTTGCTTGTGCTATAGTCCATAATTCCCATCCATACGATTTCACATTTTTAAAATGCATGTTTTCATCAATTTGTTTTAATTTGCTGTAGAACTCACAAACGCTTTATTAAACAGAATATTTTTCAGTCTGACTACTGTTATCAGTTATATGAGGACTATCATCATGCACTCCGGACATGTCCATAGGTGCTCCGATCTCCGCCTCAGCAAATCCAGCAGCGTCCAGCGACCTAACACGCCAGTTCGATGTTGATTAATCAATCTCCTTGCATATTTAGTATGTCGTTCTTTTCGTGCTTCACAAATATTGACACTCATCTCTTTCAAATAGGCCAGCGAGTGGGATTCACAGCCCTGAAACTCCTGTTCGGAAATACTCCCTCAATGCCTGAAGAATGTCATTTCGATCCATGGCAGCTCCCTCTGTATTGTAGCCAAGCCAGCCAATCTATCAGCTTGTTCATTACCCCTAACTCCTGCGTGCCCAGGGACAAAAATGAAGGTGATTTCTCTGATCATTGTCTGTACCAGTACCTCCACCCAGTTGCGTCTCACCATTCCTAATTCGACTTTACAAATCATGTTCATTGCATCACTGAGTATGAAAACATGAGAGTAGTTGTGAGATGCCAACCATTTCACCACCTCCGTAACCGCCCGAACCTCCATTGTCAAATTACTTGTGGTTGTTGCGTAAGCCCCAGTGGCCTTATTTTTTTTCCTCCTGAGCGTGCTGAAAAAGCCCACGCACAGCGTTGTTGACGAATGACTGAACCATCGGTGTAAATAACCACATCTGTATCATTGATGATGTCATACAAGAGGGCCTCCACCTCCACGTTAATCAGTGATATATTATTTTGTTCGCAGTTTTTCTTATTTGATGTAATAATGGTGAAAGAAGTCTGAAATTGAGGTGGCACAGCAATCCAATACTCTCCTGTTTCAATTCCGGAAGGATCACATATTTTCCTAAGAGTATCTTCCGCCTGACTCAGCCATGATATGCCTCTCTTGAGTCTACAGCCTTTCTCCTTAATGAGTTCTTCATGGAGAGGATGTTCCTTGTTTGCGTTGACTCTTAGATAGGATCGAACCCTCCAAGTTTCAATTCTATTAGCAATAGTGGGGAGGTCAAGAAGGAATCTCATTGACACTCCTGGTGTATCTTTGCTGCATCCCAGAATGATGCGCATATCCTCATTCTGAATTCTTTCCAGTCTCACTGTTTGCGTAGGACTAATTGTTAGGAGAGTGCATGCATATTCTATACATGACAGAACAATACCTTGCTACAGGAGCACAAGGTGTTGCTCAATGTTAGCAGTCGTCATTCTCAGTGCAAATAGTGCGTTGCGAGCCTTGGCAATAACTTGGTCGGTATGATCTGACTACTGTTTCCTCACTAACACCTTATTAAACATAATACATTTACAGTCTGACTGATTACTGTTTTCTCACTAACCCCTTATTAATAAACAAATTAATAAACAGAATATTTTTACATTCTCCTATTTCCGCACTGTTGCTACAGTATTCAAAGTGTAGACATCGGGAAATTATAGATTTTAGAAATTGTTCATTGTTCTCTTAGTTTAGAGCAGCTAAAACTCCCAAAGTGGGCGGTACCACCTCCCAGTGGGCTATGAAGCGTTGTAGGGGGCGATAGTGCAGAAGATTGAGGTGGGGGTGTTCATGCGATTAGGGGTTGGTGGCTCCTTATAAAAGAAATTAATAATAAATAATATTTTAAAATACATTTTTGGGTGATTTTGTTATTGAATAATCCTTTAAAATTTTTATTCTGCATTTTAATTCATCTTATGCCCGTCTTACATGATCCATTTTTTCATCACTTTTCTATTTTATGTATATAATCATTTGAAAATTGACCATGTATGACATAAATATATATTAATTTCCTATGTCAAAGAGAAAATATAGCATGTATATATGTGGGCTTTGGCAAACTGTTATATTGTGGAGTGGGGCGTTACAAAGTTTATGTTGTGCAAAGTGGGCGGTGTCTATGTTTGGGAAAAGTTTGGGAAACTATGGTTTAGAGAGTTAGATAGGGAACATTGTTCTCTTAGTTTAGTATTAGCTTGGTACATTGTTCTCTTAGTTTAGAGTGTTAGCTTGGTACACTATTCTCTTAGTTTAGAGTGTTAGCTTGGTACATTATTCTCTTAGTTTAAAGTTAGCATGGTACATTATTCTCTTAGTTTAGAGTTAGCTTGGTATATTATTCTCTTAGTTTAGTGTTAGCTTTGTACATTATTCTCTTAGTTTAAAGTTAGCATGGTACATTATTCTCTTAGTTTAGTGTTAGCTTGGTATATTATTCTCTTAGTTTAGTGTTAGCTTTGTACATTATTCTCTTAGTTTAAAGTTAGCATGGTACATTATTCTCTTAGTTTAGTGTTAGCTTTGTACATTATTCTCTTAGTTTAAAGTTAGCTTGTACATTATTCTCTTAGTTTAAAGTTAGCTTGGTACATTATTCTCTTAGTTTAAAGTTAGCTTGGTACATTATTCTCTTAGTTTAGTGTTAGCTTTGTACATTATTCTCTTAGTTTAGAGAGTTAGCTGGGGTACATTATTCTCTTAGTTTTGAGAGTTAGCTGGGGTACATTATTCTCGTAGTTTAGAGTGTTAGCTGGGGTACATTATTCTCTTAGTTTAGAGTGTTAGCTTGGTACATTATTCTCTTAGTTTAGTGTTAGCTTGGTACATTATTCTCTTAGTTTAGAGAGTTAGCTGGGGTACATTATTCTCTTAGTTTTGAGAGTTAGCTGGGGTACATTATTCTCGTAGTTTAGAGTGTTAGCTGGTACATTATTCTTTAGTTTAAGTGTTAGCTTGGTACATTATTCTCTTAGTTTAGTGTTAGATTGGTACATTATTCTCTTAGTTTAGAGTGTTAGCTTGGTACATTGTTCTCTTATTTTAGAGTGTTGGCTGGGGTACATCGTTCTCTTAGTTTAGAGTGTTAGCTGGGGTACATTGTTCTCTTAGTTTAGAGTGTTAGCTGGGGTACATCGTTCTGTTAGTTTAGAGTTAGCTGGGGTACATTGTTCTCTTAGTTTAGAGTATTAGCTTGGTAAATTGTTCTCTTAGTTTAGTGTTAGCTGGGGTACATTGTTTTCTTAGTTTAGTGTTAGCTGGGGTATATTGTTCTCTTAGTTTAGAGTGTTAGCTGAGCTACAATCGTTCTCTTAGTTTAGAGTTAGCTGGGGTACATTGTTCTCTTAGTTTAGAGTGTTAGCTGGGGAACATCGTTCTCTTAGTTTAGAGTTAGCTGGGATACATTATTCTCTTAGTTTAGAGTGTTAGCTGGTGTACATTGTTCTCTTAGTTTAGAGTGTTAGCTGGGGTAAATTGTTCTCTTCGTTTAGTGTTAGTTGGGGTACATCGTTCTCTTAGTTTAGAGTGTTAGCTGGGGTACATTGTTCTCTTAGTTTAGAGTGTTAGCTGCGGTACATCGTTCTGTTAGTTTAGAGTTAGCTGGGGTACATTGTTCTCTTAGTTTAGGGTGTTAGCTTGGTAAATTGTTCTCTTAGTTTAGTGTTAGCTGGGGTACATTGTTTTCTTAGTTTAGTGTTAGCTGGGGTATATTGTTCTCTTAGTTTAGAGTGTTAGCTGGGGTACATCGTTCTCTTAGTTTAGAGTTAGCTGGGATACATTATTCTCTTAGTTTAGAGTGTTAGCTGGTGTACATTGTTCTCTTAGTTTAGAGTGTTAGCTGTGGTACATTATTCTCTTAGTTTAGAGTGTTAGCTGAGATACATTATTCTCTTAGTTTAGAGTGTTAGCTGGGGTACATTATTCTCTTTGTTTAGAGTGTTAGCTGGGGTACATTATTCTCTTAGTTTAGAGTGTTAGCTGGGGTACATTGTTTACTTAGTTTAGAGTGTTAGCTGGTGTACATTGTTTTCTTAGTTTAGTGTTAGCTTGGTATATTTATATGTTTGTTTAGAGTGTTAGCTGAGGTACATTGTTCTCTTAGTTTAGAGTGTTAGCTGGGGTACATCGTTCTGTTAGTTTAGAGTTAGCTGGGGTACATTGTTCTCTTAGTTTAGAGTGTTAGCTTGGTAAATTGTTCTCTTAGTTTAGTGTTAGCTGGGGTACATTGTTTTCTTAGTTTAGTGTTAGCTGGAGTATATTGTTCTCTTAGTTTAGAGTGTTAGCTGGGGTACATCATTCTCTTAGTTTAGAGTTAGCTGGGGTACATTGTTCTATTAGTTTAGAGTGTTAGCTGGGGTACATCGTTCTCTTAGTTTAGAGTGTTAGCTGTGGTACATTATTCTCTTAGTTTAGAGTGTTAGCTGAGGTACATTATTCTCTTAGTTTAGAGTGTTAGCTGGGGTACATTATTCTCTTAGTTTAGAGTGTTAGCTGGGGTACATTATTCTCTTAGTTTAGAGTGTTAGCTGGGGTACATTGTTTACTTAGTTTAGAGTGTTAGCTGGTGTACATTGTTTTCTTAGTTTAGTGTTAGCTTGGTATATTGATATGTTTGTTTAGAGCAGTGGTTCAGCTTTTCTAATGCCGCAACGCTTAATATAGTTCTTCATGTTGTGTGACCCCAACCATAAAATTATTTTTGTTGCTACTTCATAACTGCAATTTTGCTACTGTTATAAATCGTATATTGCTATGCAAGTTTACAGTTTTAGCCGCACAACTGTGTTATTTGTACTTTTGGATTTGATACATCTGGATTATGCATTATAATAGTCTAATTGTAAACAACACATGTATTGCATGCAGCAATATGTTAAATTAATCTCATGATTTCCATATTTTCTGTCACTGAGTGATGTACTGAATGTGTATAATGGTTCTAGCCCTCATCACTGAGTGATATACTGAATGTGTATGATGGTTCTAACCTCATCACTGAGTGATATACTGAATGTGTATAATGGTTGTAACCTCATCACTGAGTGATGTACTGAATGTGTATGATGGTTCTAGCCCTCATCACTGAGTGATATACTGAATGTGTATGATGGTTCTAACCTCATCACTGAGTGATATACTGAATGTGTATGATGGTTCTAACCCTCATCACTGAGTGATATACTGAATGTGTATGATGGTTCTAGCCTCATCACTGAGTGATATACTGAATGTGTATAATGGTTCTAGCCCTCATCACTGAGTGATATACTGAATGTGTATAATGGTTCTAACCTCATCATTGAGTGATGTACTGAATGTGTATAATGGTTCTAACCTCATCACTGAGTGATATACTGAATGTGTATAATGGTTCTAACCTCATCACTGAGTGATATACTGAATGTGTATGATGGTTCTAGCCTCATCACTGAGTGATATACTGAATGTGTATAATGGTTCTAGCCCTCATCACCGAGTGATATACTGAATGTGTATGATGGTTCTAACTTCATCACTGAGTGATGTACTGAATGTGTATAATGGTTCTAACCTCATCACTGAGTGATATACTGAATGTGTATGATGGTTCTAACCTCATCACTGAGTGATATACTGAATGTGTATAATGGCTCTAACCTCATCACTGAGTGATATACTGAATGTGTATAATGGTTCTAGCCCTCATCACTGAGTGATGTACTGAATGTGTATGATGGTTCTAGCCCTCATCACTGAGTGATATACTGATTGTGTATGATGGTTCTAGCCCTCATCACTGAGTGATATACTGAATGTGTATGATGGTTCTAACCTCATCACTGAGTGATATACTGAATGTGTATAATGGTTCTAGCCCTCATCACTGAGTGATATACTGAATGTGTATGATGGTTCTAACCTCATCACTGAGTGATGTACTGAATGTGTATGATGGTTCTGCCTCATCACTGAGTGATATACTGATTGTGTATGATGGTTCTAGCCCTCATCACTGAGTGATATACTGAATGTGTATAATGGTACTAACCTCATCACTGAGTGATGTACTGAATGTGTATGATGGTTCTAACCTCATCACTTAGTGATATACTGAATGTGTATAATGGTTCTAACCTCATCACTGAGTGATTTACTGAATGTGTATAATGGTTCTAACCTCATCACTGAGTGATATACTGAATTTTATAATGGTTCTAACCTCATCACTGAGTGATATACTGAGTGTGTATGATGGTTCTAACCTCATCACTGAGTGATATACTGAATGTGTATGATGGTTCTAACCTCATCACTGAGTGATATACTGAATGTGTATAATGGTTCTAACCTCATCACTGAGTGATATACTGAATGTGTATGATGGTTCTAGCCCTCATCACTGAGTGATATACTGAATGTGTATAATGGTTCTAGCCTCATCACTGAGTGATATACTGAATGTGTATAATGGTTCTAGCCCTCATCACTGAGTGATGTACTGAATGTGTATAATGGTTCTAACCTCATCACTGAGTGATATACTGAATGTGTATGATGGTTCTAACCTCATCACTGAGTGATATACTGAATGTGTATAATGGTTCTAGCCCTCATCACTGAGTGATATACTGAATGTGTATGATGGTTCTAATCTCATCACTGAGTGATATACTGAATGTGTATAATGGCTCTAACCTCATCACTGAGTGATATACTGAATGTGTATAATGGTTCTAACCTCATCACTGAGTGATATACTGAATGTGTATGATGGTTCTAGCCCTCATCACTGAGTGATATACTGAATGTGTATAATGGTTCTAACCTCATCATTGACTGATATACTGATTGTGTATAATGGTTCTAACCTCATCACTGAGTGATGTACTGAATGTGTATAATGGTTCTAACCTCATCATTGAGTGATATACTGAATGTGTATAATGGTTCTAACCTCATCACTGAGTGATATACTGAATGTGTATAATGGTTCTAACCTCATCACTGAGTGATATACTGAATGTGTATAATGGTTCTAACCTCATCACTGAGTGATATACTGAATGTGTATGATGGTTCTAGCCTCATCATGAGTGATATACTGAATGTGTATAATGGTTCTAACCTCATCACTGAGTGATGTACTGAATGTGTATAATGGTTCTAACCTCATCACTGAGTGATGTACTGAATGTGTATAATGGTTCTAACCCCATCACTGAGTGATATACTGAATGTGTATAATGGTTCTAACCTCATCACTGAGTGATATACTGAATGTGTATGATGGTTCTAGCCCTCATCACTGAGTGATATACTGAATGTGTATAATGGTTCTAACCTCATCACTGAGTGATGTACTGAATGTGTATGATGGTTCTAACCTCATCACTGAGTGATATACTGAATGTGTATAATGGTTCTAACCTCATCACCGAGTGATATACTGAATGTGTATGATGGTTCTAACTTCATCACTGAGTGATGTACTGAATGTGTATAATGGTTCTAACCTCATCACTGAGTGATATACTGAAAGTGTATGATGGTTCTAACCTCATCACTGAGTGATATACTGAATGTGTATAATGGTTC
The DNA here is from genome assembly GCA_020796225.1 of Arion vulgaris. Lineage (NCBI taxonomy): Eukaryota > Metazoa > Mollusca > Gastropoda > Stylommatophora > Arionidae > Arion > Arion vulgaris. The sequence continues at coordinate 4,575,195 of CM036772.1, read as the reverse complement.
TAACCTCATCACTGAGTGATGTACTGAATGTGTATAATGGTTCTAACCTCATCACTGAGTGATATACTGAATGTGTATAATGGTTCTAGCCCTCATCACTGAGTGATATACTGAATGTGTATGATGGTTCTAACCTCATCACTGAGTGATATACTGAATGTGTATAATGGTTCTAACCTCATCACTGAGTGATATACTGAAAGTGTATGATGGTTCTAACCTCATCACTGAGTGATATACTGAATGTGTATGATGGTTCTAACTCATCACTGAGTGATATACTGAATGTTATAATGGTTCAACTCATCACTGAGTGATATACTGAATGTGTATAATGGTTCTAACCTCATCACTGAGTGATATACTGAATGTGTATAATGGTTCTAACCTCATCACTGAGTGATATACTGAATGTGTATAATGGTTCTAGCCCTCATCACTGAGTGATATACTGAATGTGTATGATGGTTCTAATCTCATCACTGAGTGATATACTGATTGTGTATAATGGCTCTAACCTCATCACTGAGTGATATACTGAATGTGTATGATGGTTCTAGCCCTCATCACTGAGTGATGTACTGATTGTGTATGATGGTTCTAGCCCTCATCACTGAGTGATATACTGAATGTGTATAATGGTTCTAACCTCATCACTGAGTGATATACTAATTGTGTATGATGGTTCTAGCCCTCATCACTGAGTGATGTACTGAATGTGTATGATGGTTCTAGCCCTCATCACTGAGTGATGTACTGATTGTGTATGATGGTTCTAGCCCTCATCACTGAGTGATATACTGAATGTGTATGATGGTTCTAGCCCTCATCACTGAGTGATGTACTGAATGTGTATGATGGTTCTAGCCCTCATCACTGAGTGATGTACTGATTGTGTATGATGGTTCTAGCCCTCATCACTGAGTGATATACTGATTGTGTATGATGGTTCTAGCCCTCATCACTGAGTGATATACTGATTGTGTATGATGGTTCTAGCCCTCATGACTGAGTGATGTACTGATTGTGTATGATGGTTCTAGCCCTCATCACTGAGTGATATACTGATTGTGTATGATGGTTCTAGCCTCATCACTGAGTGATATACTGAATGTGTATGATGGTTCTAGCCCTCATGACTGAGTGATGTACTGAATGTGTATGATGGTTCTAGCCCTCATCACTGAGTGATATACTGAATGTGTATGATGCTTCTAGCCCTCATAATATAATGAATAGTGACTAAATTACACTCGCCCTCTGACCCTATCCACCACTTAAAGCTAAACACTCACCTTATGAAATCTCGGGTCTACATAATCAGTCCCAAACATACTCTCTAAAAAGCTGGCAAATCCTTCATTCAACCAAATATCATCCCACCACTTCATAGTTACGCTATTTCCAAACCACTATTAGATTTAATGGTTGAAATAAGATGGGGTTGGGAGGAGGGGAAGAGAAGAACGTAAGCAAAGTTAATGACTGAAATCAACACTGAGTGTATGTAGAACATATACCTAAACAAATAAACAACATATTATGAGAGATTTGAAACAGGAATTAAGAATAAGTTAGTTAGTTAGTTTGTTCCTTTCATGCCAAAGGCGAAACATAGGGCAGAGGTATTAGATCTCCATGTGATGCGGTTTGTTGCTAGCAGTTGGAGATCTTGTATGGTTTTACATCTCAATAGTTTACTTTCTTGTAGGATTGTTCTTCGAAGAGTGGTCTTTGGTCTTCCACGTTTTCTTTTTCCAACTTGTGACCACATAAGGACTGGTCGATTTAGTCTCTTTTCGTCTGATCTAAGAACATGACCTAAATATTTCCACCTTCGTTTCCTTATAATATTTGATACGGCTTGTTGGTGTGTTCTATCTCTCACTGTGTTGTTAGAAACGAAATCGCTCCATTTTACTTTTTAGTAATTTTCGGAGACATTTATTCTCAAAGCTGTCCAGTTTCTTATCAATTTTCTTTGTTGATTCCAACTTTCACAACCGTAGATCTGTACAGGAATTACACATGACCTAAATAATTTAACTTTTGTGCATATACTAAGGTTTTGAGATTGCCAGATATTCGTTAATTTAGTGAAGGCACTAGCTGCTATAGCAATACGAGAGTTTATTTCTTTCATCGTGTCTCCGTTGTTTGACACTTTACTACACAAATATGTAAAATGTTCATCTTTCTCCAGTGTTTGGCCATTTATTACGATGTTGTCTGTCGAACTTGTGAGGTCTATAATTTTGGTCTTGGCAGAATTAATCTGGAGACCAACCTGTTCTGCAAGTGTACAAAGATTGCTCGTTAGTTTGTGGATCGTTAGTAAGAATAAGTGGAATCAAAATATCATAAATTGAACATATAAAACGAATATTGACAAGCACAAATGAATCAATCAAGTAGTAGCGTATCCCTTGTGGAACGTCGCATTCATCATAGCCCTCCTGAAAAGCTTTCTGTCTCTTGCAAGTTTTCCTGCCTCTTCCAGCGTCATGTTCAAGGTATCTTTGATGTCCTGCTGCCATCTTCGTCCTGGTCGTCCCTGCCTCGTTTTCCAGGAACCAACCATGCCTTCCATTATCTTTCTCTCCAAAACACTGTGGCGTTTAATGTGGCCAAAATATTTCATATTTCGGGACATGATGTTATTTATGAGCCAATGCTCCTTGATGTTCAGGTCTTGTAGGATATCTTTATTTCTTCTCTTCTCTGTCCAGGATGTTCTAAGAACTTTTCTATAGCACCTTGTTTCAAACGCTTCAATTCTGTTTTTTAATGTTTGTGTTAGGGTCCACGATTCACATCCATATATTGTCACATGGAATATACATGTTCTCAGTAGTTTTACTTTTGTTTCTTTGCTTGTGTCATGTCATAGTTTCTTCATGCTGACCAACCTCTAGAAAGACATGGCTAGCCTTCTAATTTCTTTCGTACAATCTCCATTGTTGGTAATTATAGAGCCAAGATATTCAAAATCTGTGACATTCTCAATGTTTTCATTATTTATGGCAATTTTGGGTTGAGGTTTTGCTTTGTCGGTGGACATAATTTTAGTTTTATTTATATTGAGAAAAAGGTTATAATCGTCGTTGTGCTTCTTGACAGTCCGAACTAGATGTTCCAAGTCTGTGGCACTATTTGAGAGTAGTACTGTGTCGTCTGCCTACATAGTCCTGGATTCCCCCGATTGTAAATGGGTCAAAGAATTTACAGTTTTCGTCATTCTTAACATTTCACATTATATGTTCTGCATAGATGTTTAATAAATATGAGAAGTATGCATCCTTGCTTATAATATGTTCTAATAGATGTTGAATAAATATGGAGATAGTATGCATTCTGTCTTATAATATGTCTCTAATAGATGTTGAATAAATATGGGAAGTATGCATCCTTGTCTTTAATATATGTTCTACATAGATGTTGAATAAATATGGGGAGAGTATGCATCCTTGTCTTACTCCCTTTGCACTTCAAACCATTCTGATGTTTCTCCCGCTATTCTGACTGCTGCTTGTTGTTCGTGATAAAGTGTCTCTATTAGTTGTATCAAATATGATGGGAAACCCATGTTTTTCTTATTGTTCCATAAGGTCTGATGTTGTACACAGTCGAACGCTTTGGTGTAATCTACGAAACAAGTATGGAGAGATCAACATTATATTCTCTACATTTTTCAATGATGTTTCTCATGTTAAAAATGTGGTCTCTGGTGCCTCTGCCATGTCTGAAACCTGTCTGAACTTCATGGATTTCGTGTTCCAGCTTTCTTTCTATCCTTGTCATTATGATCCGCAGTAGGATTTTGCTAGCATGGCTGATTAATGCGATGGTATGGTAGTTATTGTACTACTTTAAGTTTCCTTTCTTTGGGATGGGGATGTATATTGACCTTTACCATGTCTTGGGCCAGGCTGCACTATTCCAGATCTTCACGCATATTGTATGGTAAATTTGTACGCTAGCCTCCCCTCCTGCCTGGATTAGTTCAGTTGGTATATCGTCGCATCCTGGTGTCTTCCCCTTCTTCAAACTTTTTATAGCTGAGCGTACTTCCTCTATCATAGGTTCTGGCTCTTTCTCTTCAGTTTCCCTAATTCTGTCTGGGTTTTTGTTTTATCTTCATATATTTCCCTACAATATTCATTCCATCTTTCTAATATTGCCTTGGTTTCCATCAGTGTGTTCCCGTTTTTGTCATCTATCGTATGCAATGATGGTTTGAATTCAGCTGTTATTGATTTAATTTCTTTGAACATTTTTCCATCTTTCCTTTGCAATTGATCCTTCTATTTTCTTTAAAATGCCATTATGTGTTGTTTCTTGTCTATTCTGATCTTTCTCCTGATTTGTCTTGTGTAGTTTCTGTATTTTGCATCATTACGATCTATCCCTGCTTGTTTTAGTTTTCTTCTTTCCTCTATACGTTTCAGTGTTTTTTCTGTAATATAGTTCTGCTTCTTATATACTTTCTTTGGTATGATGTTTTGGTCCGACGAGATCAGAACGTCTCTCGCATGTGTGGCTAGTTCGTCAGGTGTCATGTCTTCTTGTACAGCCATCAGTACCTCGAATTTGTTCTGTATTTCGATGTTGTATTCCAAAGGTATGTTGCTTAAGTCAAACCGCATTGGCTGTGCTCCTTTTCGCACTGTTCTTAACTTTATTTTAAAATCAGAAACTAGTTGCTGATGATCTGAGTCGCAGTCTGCTCCTGGTAGTGTCTTTGTTGATGTTACACCCGATCTCCATCTTTGTTGTATGAATCAATCTTAAATGTAAAATGTCAGCTCATTAAGTAATAAATATAATCTAAAAGTAATATGCAGAACAAAATCATAGACATTAAACAAGTAACATGTAAATGTTTATTTCCATTGTTAACTATTTCATTCTGTAATGTATTTAACATCCTGATGACTTTATATTGCAATGCGTACTGCATTAAAATATTAAATAATGATAACGGATAGAACAAGCATGACAAAAGATATTCTTATCAACAGAGCTAAAAAAGAAAATATGAAGTTTTGGATATCTCAGTTCACTGCTTACAAGATATGGAAATGGGATTAAGGTAATTCAAGGAAAAGCAGTATGGAATAGAATTGATAAGAAAACAACGATCAGAATACTAGGATCATGCATATTTCCAGTGACAACATATAGGTGTAAAGCATAGACATTTAACAAAGCAGTGGAAAATACATAACCACTCTTGAATATAAGTGTTACAGAAGAGTCCTCCGTATGTCATGGACAGAGAAGGAAGTAAATATATATGTAATAGGGCAGCTATTGTGAAGTGATGTTTGTTAATGGAGAGGCGTATCATGAAACAAGTATAACTTCTGACACATGTCTTTGAACTCAAACTTGGTTTATTAATCTCCTATTCATGACATAGTGTACGTCTATCGTCCTCCGCCCTATCTCTCGGTCCCTCCTGTTGTGATCTTGTTGTTTTTCTGTCCCTAGTTTCTGTTGTCACGCTACGTCAAACCTCTGTTCTAGTCTCTATATTATTGCCAGACGTGCATCATTGGTGTGCAGTTCTGGTATATGGTGTCCCCTTACATTTTTCTATCTGTCTACTTTCCCCTGTCTAGTCCAGTACCTACTGTCTTAAGGTTGGGGAATGGCTGTCCTTTGTCACTCCGTCTACATATATATTCAGAAAGAGCTCAAAAAAAAAGAAAAGAAAACTGGCTGATACTGCAAATAAGAATTATAACAATTGAATTATTTTGGACATATAAAAAGACACAAAGGGTTGACAAAGACCAGTATGGAAGGATACGAAGAGGAGAAGAGGGCGACCAGGGACAAGATAGATTTGGAATGTAACTGATGATTTCAACATGATATCACATCTGATGGTGTCTTTTGATTCACCAACAAACCCTTCAGCCCCTTCATTTGAATCCTTCCTTTATAGAGTTCACAATGACTATTGCCTGTTTCTCTTTTTCCCTTAGCACAGTTCTGCACTCAATAATATTTGGTCAACCTCTCGTTCTTGATCTGGAGTTCATAGTGTGGCGGCATCTATGCTGACGGTACAGTTGTAATTTCTGATGACATGTCCAATTCAAATGGTTGTCATGTATCTTAACTGCTTTGAGAAAGCTGTTTTTAGTTGGTGAATTTGTTGCGTTGGAACATGTAAAGAAATTTGTATTTGTCAAATTGTGTAAAGGATTAACAGCAATGATTTATCGAGCCGATTTTGTAACACGGAAGTAAGCATTATCTTACGCCTTTTTAACCTCGATTGGGGCATAGGCCCTCAACCAACCCATGCCAAGGCTTTCTAACTTTAGTTGTGTCCTACAGCTCCTTCAAGCTCTTCTTGTACATCATTAATCTCTGTCTTCAAATCTCTTTGTTTATTTCTAGGCAAAAGAAGATCCTTGCAACTTTATCTGAATCGCATCAAATCTTTTCTAAAAGAGCTTCCTTTTCTCTAACTTGGCAGTTATTTATTCTTTCTAATGGATTCATTCATGGTTGGTTGGAGTTTGCGTCAAAGATTTTGACCGGATAGGGTAGTCAGCCCCAAGCCCAACCCTACCTTAGACATGTTTTCTAGGTCGCAGTATTACTATTCTTTGCTCTCCTTGCGACCACCGGCGAAACTCTGACAGGAAGCAAACATTGATATATAACAGAAATAATTCACAACTAATTTAAAATATAACATTCTGAAGAAAATAAGACAATAACCCTACCTGATGTGCCAACTCATGACCTACAACTTCTACAATACGTGATCTAGCAGCTGCCGTGGACACCTGTGGGTCATATAGTAATTGTGTATCTTGGAACGTAATGAGGCCCCAATTTTCCATAGCTCCAGCAGGAAAGTTTGGAATACAAATAAGATCTGCAAAATAAAATACAAGACATTGTACAATATTTTATTGACTGGAATATACAGTTAAAGAGAGAATTGAGGAGATTAAGAATACCTGGTATAGAACAGCAGAAGTGACAGTCAAAGTGATTGAAGTCTAGTGGGCAGAGCCTTATCTTGTAAACATAATCTCCACCTCCACCCACAATCTACAGTGATGTTAACATGATTTTTAAAAACATTTGTTCAGCTCCACAATGTTTAAATATCCAGCGTTTCCACTCTCACTGTAATCTGTATATTTTTCCATTAACTTTGCTAGTCGTTTCTTCAACTGCTTTAAATCTGTTTATTGTTTTCTTATTCAATCAGTGGCGGCTCGTGTTCAATTTTGTTGGTGGGGCCAGACAAAACTTTTCGGAAACATCATAGTTTTGTGTAAGGTTATATTTTAATTTATTAACAAATTTCACGTTACACATTAATTTTGGTGGGGTATGGCCCCATAGGCCCTTAATGACGAGCCGCAACTGTATTCAATCTATGCTTATATTTATCATCTTCCGTTTATATTTTGGCATTCATTAGCTATAAACTATCATCTGTCCATCATTTCTTCTTGACTGTCTCAGTTATCTCTATTGTCATTTAACGTGCAACTTATTTACGAAAGCTTTAGCTGAAATTATTCTTATCGCAGCAGAAAAGTATGAAAGATAATAACATAGAAAAACAATGACAGATAAAACATCTCAGATTGCATGATAAGATGAATGATAATGACATAGAACAACATTGACAGATAAAACATCTCAGATTGCATGATAAGATGAATGATAACGACATAGAACAACATTGACAGATAAAACATCTGTAGATTGTAAGAAGATATAGATATGAAAAAGATAACGACATAGAACAACATTGACAGATAAAACATCTCAGATTGCATGATAAGATGAAGGATAACGACATAGAACAACATTGACAGATAAAACATCTCAGATTGCATGATAAGATGAATGATAACGACATAGAACAACATTGACAGATAAAACATCTCAGATTGCATGATAAAGATGTACTGTGAAAAAGCGACATCAGATTCGGGGTCCAGAAAATGCAGTAAACACAGGCTTAAATGTGTAACGTAGAGAAGAATGTGGTTGGCACTACAAAACACATGTAAATGACTTACACATGAGAAATAACAACAATGTAAAAATTGATTGCATGTAAACAAACATGAAAAAAGGATGTGTATGCGGAGGAAATGAACGCGTTGGTAGGCTTGCAGGTATGGCTGCTGCAGAAAGCGGACCAGCAATGGACGTGGCTGAAATTATAAATTCGCCAAGGGAGAGAAGCATGTACATGATTCCAGTAATAGTGATGAATGGACAAAAATTAACCAGACTGTAAGAATTGAAAGTCAAATATGGTGTAGCTAGACAAGAACACTATGCTGGTAGTCAAAGACTAGACCAACTTCCGATTCAAGTTGGCGAACGTCAAAGTATTGTTTTTGTGCGGTGCTAATTTTTTTTGTAAGAGGGATGGTTAATTCCATCCCTCTTATGCAGATAGCTATGCAAAGTGAATAGGAAGTCCATTCATTGAGGATCTTCGCCGGTGCTACGGAGTTTCGTGCATCTGTGCTGGAATTTTCATCAGTCTTTGTTATCAGCGTGTGGTGACGGTTTGTTTTGGTTTTCGATCAGTTCAAAATGTCGGACGTCGAGTGGAATAACGTTACAATTAAACTTAGAAACAAAAGAGGACGTAGGCCAAAACAAGGTCGGCGAGCAGACGCATGACGAACACGGCTTAAATACGTCCGCTTGGGACTCAATAATATTCTCATTATCTACTAGAATTGTGCAAGTGCTTATCAGCGCTGGTTAATTCTTGAAACCCTTGTGTACAGAGCAGACATCTTAGTTTTTCATGAAACGCGACTGGGCGATGGTGGTGTGCTACGCATGACTGGTTTCTCCAACCAGAGACATATGGGTCTAGCAATTCTAGTGCGTAATAGCATTGATGTGTCGCAAGCAGTCATATCTCGATGGGATGATGCGCGGCCATCGTAAATAATTTCAGCTTCAGGCGAGTAAAGTCCAGTTCGGAAAAACCGTTTGTGCTGGTCAATGTGTAATACGAAAGTGGACACACAGAAATGGCAGTGTTTGAGTGATATTATAAGTCACGAGAGCAATAATGTCATGTTCTGTGGTGATTTCAACGCAAAGGGTAGATCATGAGGCAACATTTCCTCGAATACACAGGGAGAAGAGCTCAAACTAGCACTTGAAACCACGGAATTGTTGTGCATCAATACCGGCGGTGTCAATAGAATTGCGAGTCGACCAAGAGATGAGGATAGTGTGATTGATTTAGCACTTGTATCCCCTCCACTCACTGTTGTCTGCAGATGGGGGATCTTAGGGTACCATGGCAGTGGCCACAGTCCTTGCAGTATACTGGTGAACATAGGTAGATAAAAAAGTACAGGCCAATAACGCACTCTTTCCAGTACGACACCACAGGACAAGACGTTGTCAGTAGAATAAGGCGTGTCAAGCGAGGCAAGCACATCAACAGTAGTAAATGTTGGGAACAACCAGCCTGGTGGGATGACGAGGTGGAGAAGTCTGGTAGACGAGCGTTGTGCTGTTAGGAGGTGGCAAACTGCCAGGAAAAATGGAACTACCCATCCTGATGACATTTTGCAGTTGAAACAAGAAATGAATAATAAAACAGGGTGTTTCAAAGCTCTTGCAAGGATGGTAAAAGTGAGAAGTGGGCTGAGTTCTGGAAACGAGTGAGCAATGACAAATCGTTGAATCTGTTCTGGCGATTGCACAGAAGTATGAATGGTACAGTGAAGAATCGATGTGTTCCTGACTTTCAGAACATGGATCTTACCTGGCAGAGGACAGATGAAAACAAGGGTAGGGCTCTGTTTGCGCACTATCTAGAGCAGAGTGACCAGAAAGAAATGGTAGGGCGAAACACTGCAAGAGAATCCATTGCAGCTAAATGTCAGAACCAGGAATTAGACGAAGATGATTTGATGACGGTGGAGGAAATCAAGGATGCGGAACGGAGAGCAAAAAAAGTACACCTGGTCCAGATGGCATACGGTATGGTGAGTTGTCTGATGGGGAGTGGGAAGAACTGGCTGGCATCTACCACAAAAACATTGCGACTGCAGTAATCAACGAAAAATGGTTGCACATCTACCTTGTATCTCTGCCAAAACCTGGCAAAGACCACACAAAAATGCAAGGCTATCGGATAATCACCATGCAGAATACAATAGTCAAGTTACTGGAGAAAATAATTGCCAGGAAAATATCCTGCCAACTAGAAGGTTACGTCTCCTTACACCCACCCTTGGAGGGTACTGTCCATATAGAGAGACATGGCGTAACGCAGCGGTGTTCGCCTACGATGTCTATGAGGGTTTTCACTCGGGCATTGAGACATGTGCTGCTTCAATTGACCTTGAAGATGCCTATAATAGATGCCGTTGCATTTTTAATGGTACAGCTGACGGAACTCAATAACAGCCCATTCCTCCTCAATTGATCTTTGCGGCCTCTTCCAGCGAAAAGTAGTGTGGCAGTTGGGTGTCATCACCAACAACAATCCATCCTGGTTTACCACAAGGGTTACCATTATCTCCGGTGTTGTTCAATGCCTATACTGTGAGAATCACAGAAGAGCAGATCACGGGTAGAGGAAAAACAATGTCATATGCAGATGATGTGTTGGTGTATCGTCAGAGCAAGGATAGAGAACAGCTTGTGGAGGAACTTCAGTCAGAACTCGACCGCGTAGGTAGATGGTGCACTGAAGCAGGAGCATTGTTCAACCCCACAAAAGCAGCGGTGACATAGTTCTCTTTAAACAACCACATTGTCAACACTCCAACACCATCTGTGGTTTTGTGTTCAGAGGTGGTGGAGCGATCTCAGTCTCTGAAATACCTGGGGTTGCGTTTTGATCGTAGTCTAGCTTTTACGGAACACATAACTCATGTGATAATGAAGGCGAGGAAAGGTTTGACTGTGATGAGGGTAATGGCTTCGGCGGATTGTGAGCAGCGCCATCTTTGTCTTTTATACCAGGGTCTGGTCCTTTCTGTGCTTGAGTATGCTCTGGTGATCCTGACTCTCAGTCATAGTCAGATAGAACGACTGGAAAGAATATAGAACGAGGCGATGGATATTATACTTGGTTGCACTAAAGACACGTCGTGCATGGCGATGCGCTATCTTCTTGACTATCCTACTATGAAATATAGAACATTGACGAGCTGTGCACGAGCATACCTTCCAGTCAATGCTGACACACAACACCTCTGCACATGGAAATAAAGAGACAAAAAGAAATAGGTTAAAAAGAGGAAAATCTTGGATGGGTCAAGCAGAGGACTGTATTGAACAGGTGTGTACACTTGAAGACATTGATCCCGGTGAAGAATGGATACCAGTGCCAACAGGAATCAATACATCTTTTCTGTATGCATCAAACTTGAAAAAGAATGCAGACAAGACAACCCACTTGTCGTGGAGGCAGCAGTTTAGGCATTAGATTCTGAGAACGCATCTAAGCATGATATAATCATTTATACGGATGGTTCGGTGATTCGACATGTGCGGAGCTCGTGGGCTGTCACTGCTCAGGTCGGTTCAAGACAATAGTGGTTTTGCCGTGACTACGAGCAGTCTCACTATGGAAATCATGGCAGTTACTAAAGCGATGGTTTGGCTGGAATCATAGACTTTTATCCATGCATGTTTTCTCAGTGACTCAATGAGTATGCTCAGGAAAATTGAAGAATGATGGGCTAGGAGACATTGAATGCAGTCGCTGGGGAGGTCTAAGCTGACAAAGATCAGTTTTATTTTTGTGCCAGGGCATGCAGGTGTAAGGGAGAATGAACGTGCGGATATTCTTGCAGGTATGGCTGCTGTACAAAGCGGGCGAGCAATGGACCAGGCTGATATTATAAATTCCCTAAGGGAGAGAGGACGTGTACATGATTCACGTAATAGCGGTGAATATACAACTCTAACCAGACTGTAAGAACTCAAAGTTAAGTGTGGTGTAGCTCGACAAGAACGCTATGCAGGCAGACAAAGAAGAATTGTAAACCAACAAAGAACCGGTGTCGTTAGTCGACACACGCTGAAGGACATACTGAGGGATAGATCGGAGCACTTATGGATTAATTTCTTTGACGTGCAGTGATGGCGATCCGACGACTAAACTAAACTAATAGTAGACCAAAAAAGAACCAGTGTCGTTAGTCGCCACCCGCTGAGATACATTCTGAGGACGAGATCGTAGCACTTATGGACTAACTGGTTCGATTTGCAGTGATGATGATTTGATTACTAAACTAAACAACAATATAGAATATGGAATGACTTGGTTCACTGGCAACGTAAATATCACATGATGAAACAATATAGAATCTGAGAATGACTTGAGTCACCGACACATGTAAACATCACATATGATGACAACAATATAGAATCTGAGAATAATTTGGATCATTAACAAACGTAAATATAACACGTGATGATAACACTGCAAGCACACTAAGATCTAAGACTGAACATTTAATAGAAAACTAGAATATTTGGCAAACCTAGTTTTGGTAAAAAGTACGGCTGTTGAAATAAAGTTGAGTAATACTCTATGAGAGTCACAGTGGCATTTAGTGCTACATCACACATTCTAATTTTATCCTCTTGGGCGAATACACGAACCTGAAAATAGTTGTTTAAAAGTACATTCAGTATGTTTACTGTATATTTCTTGAATACTAAACCTCACTAATCTTCTTCAAATTCTATGATTCTCAGATACACGTAATCTAGAGCCCAGTTTATCTGTCAATGGATTGAACTCTCTCTCTCTCTCTCTATCGTTATATGATTGTTACTGGTGAGATATTGGGATGCAGACCTAAACGATCTCTCTCTCTATCGTTATATGATTGTTACTGGTGAGATATTGGGATGTAGACCTAAACGATCTCTCTCTCTATCGTTATATGATTGTTACTGGTGAGATATTGGGATGTAGACCTAAACGATCTCTCTCTCTATCGTTATATGATTGTTACTGAGTGATGATATTGGATGATGTAGACTAAACGATCTCTCTCTCTATCGTTATATGATTGTTAATGGTGAGATATTGGGATGTAGACCTAAACGATCTCTCTCTCTATCGTTATATGATTGTTAATGGTGAGATATTGGGATGCAGACCTAAACGATCTCTCTCTCTATCGTTATATGATTGTTACTGGTGAGATATTGGGATGTAGACCTAAACGATCTCTCTCTCTATCGTTATATGATTGTTACTGGTGAGATATTGGGATGTAGACCTAAACGATCTCTCTGTCTATCGTTATATGATTGTTACTGGTGAGATATTGGGATGTAGACCTAAACGATCTCTCTCTCTATCGTTATATGAGTGTTACTGGTGAGATATTGGGATGTAGACCTAAACGATCTCTCTCTCTATCGTTATATGATTGTTACTGGTGAGATATTGGGATGTAGACCTAAACGATCTCTCTCTCTATCGTTATATGATTGTTACTGGTGAGATATTGGGATGTAGACCTCAAACGATCTCTCTCTATCGTTATATGATTGTTACTGGTGAGATATTGGGATGTAGATCTAACATGTCTCTCTCTCTATCGTTATATGATTGTTACATTGGTGAGATATTGGGATGTAGACCTAAACGATTGTGTGTATGAGAGACTGCATAATTCTACATTGATATTTAGCTGTAGTATATTTTCTGCCTATGATATAAATATAGAATATAAATTGACTGCATTCGTAATATGATACTATTGGTTTGTTTTTTATGATACTGACCCTGAGGTGAAAGCTGTTATCATTAATGTATCTTATATTTGTTCTGTTTACTGAACTATTTACAGTCACTCATATTTTATGCTTACTCAATACTTTACTACATAGTTCATTTTCTTACTGACCTACTTCAAATTCTACTGTTCTCTGACTATTCTCATAATTCTCTACTGATATTTTAAGACATCTTCATAATTGTACCTGTATCTTCTTACTGACTTTTCACAATCTACCTGTTCTATTCTGAACTACTTCATAATCTTCTTCTCTCTGACCTATTCACTAATTCTACATTTTCTCTGAATTCACTCATACATTTTACCTGTTTTATTCTGAACTACTTTCACTATCTACCTTTTATTGACCTTACTCATACATTCTAACTGTATTCCTTCTTGAACTACTTCACAATCTACTGTTTTATTCTGACCTACTTTATAATTCTGACCTGTATTCTTCTCACCTATTTCAAATCAATCAGCGATCCACATGAACCTACTTCAGCATGCATACTCTTCGATATCTGTTGGAAGATCTACACCTATGGATATCCAGAGTCAATACGTCGTTTAGTAACAATTAATCAATAATTCTCACTGATTTTTATCTGACCTATTTCTCAAAAAATTCACTACATTTTCTATCTACCTCTTCTGTGACCTTACAATACATACTGACCTATTTCACAAACAATAATTTATATTAACACTTCACAATCAATAAATTCTATATGACTATTTCACAATCAAAACAGTCTCTATGACCTACTTCCAATCAATACATTCTCTGATGACCTATTCACAATAAACATTTTTCTAGTGACCTACTTCACAATAAATATAATCTCTCTGACCTCAATAATAATCAACATATTAATTTTTTACGCATTTTCAATCAATATATTCTCTGTGACTATTCACAATCAATACATTCTCTCTACTATTTCACAATCAATACATTCTCTATGACCTTTCACAATCAATACATTCTTTACTGACATATTTCACAATCAATACATTCTATATTGACCTACTTCACAATCAATACATTCTCTACTGACATATTTCACAATCAATACATTCTCTACTGACATATTTCACAATCAATACATTATCTACTGACCTACTTCACAATCAATACATTCTCTACTGACATATTTCACAATCAATACATTCTATATTGACCTACTTCACAATCAATACATTCTCTACTGACATATTTCACAATCAATACATTCTCTACTGACATATTTCACAATCAAACATTCTCATTGACCTATTTCACAATCAATACATTCTCTACTGACATATTTCACTATCAATACATTCTCTAGTGACCTACTTCACAATCAATACATTCTCTACTGACATATTTCACAATCAATACATTCTATATTGACCTATTCACAATCAATACATTCTCTACTGACATATTTCACAATCAATACATTCTCTACTGACATATTTCACTATCAATACATTCTCTATGACCTACTTCACAATCAATACATTCTCTACTGACATATTTCACAATCAATACATTCTTACTTGACTATTTCACATTCAATACATTCTTACTGACATATTTCTAATCAATACATTCTCTACTGACATATTTCACAATCAATACATTCTGTACTGACCTACTTCACAATCAATACATTCTTACTATTGACTCTACATTCAACAATCAATACATTCTCTACTGACATATTTACAATCAATAATTCTCTACTGACATATTTCACAATCAATACATTTTCTACTGACATATTTCACAATCAATACATTCTCTACTGACATATTTCACAATCAATACATTCTCTACTGACATATTTCACAATCAATACATTCTCTACTGACATATTTCACAATCAATACATTCTTTACTGACATATTTCACAATCAATACATTCTCTACTTACATATTTCACAATCAATACATTCTCTACTGACATATTTCACAATCAATACATTCTCTAGTGACATATTTCACAATCAATACATTCTCTACTACACATTTCACAATCAATACATTCTCTACTGACCTATTTCACAATCAATACATTCTCTACTGACATATTTCACAATCAATACATTCTCTACTGACCTACTTCACAATCAATACATTCTCTTCTGACATATTTCACAATCAATACATTCTCTACTGACATATCTTCACTAATCAATACATTCTTATTGACTATTCACAATCAATACATTCTCACTGACATATTTCACAATCAATACATTCTTATGACCACTTCACAATCAATACATTCTCTACTGACATATTTCACAATCAATACATTCTATATTGACCTACTTCACAATCAATACATTCTCTACTGACATATTTCACAATCAATACATTCTCTACTGACATATTTCACAATCAATACATTCTCTACTGACATATTTCACAATCAATACATTCTCTACTGACATATTTCACAATCAATACATTCTCTACTGACATATTTCACAATCAATACATTCTCTTACATATCATATTTCACAATCAATACATTCTCTACTGACATATTTCACAATCAATACATTCTCTACTGACATATTTCACAATCAATTCATTCTCTACTGACATATTTCACAATCAATACATTCTCTACTAACATATTTCACAATCAATACATTCTCTACTGTCCTACTTCACAATCAATACATTCTCTACTGACATATTTCACAATCAATACATTCTCTACTGACCTACTTCACAATCAATACATTCTCTACTGACATATTTCACAATCAATACATTCTCTACTGACATATTTCACAATCAATACATTCTCTACTGACTATTCACAATCAATACATTCTCTACTGACCTACTTCACAATCAATGCATTCTCTACTGACCTACTTCGTAAACAATACATTTTCGAACGACCTATTTCACAATCAATATACTCTTTACTGACCTACTACACAATCACTGCATTCTCTACTGACCTACTTCATAATCAATACATGCTCTACTGCCCTATTACACAATCACTGCGATCTCTATTGAGAATAGAGAACCCTGTCTGTTCTTCTCTCAGTTGTTTATCTATGACCTCTTATTATCTACGTCTATCGAGTATAATCCTATTTAATATTATGTCTGGCACTTACAATAGCATTATCTCTCTATAGTTTGTACATTCATACATGTCTCCTTTCTTTGATAGTTTGACCAAATGACCTTCTTTCCAGTCTACTGGTATCTCTTCTCTCTGCCATATCTTACCTAGTAAATAGTATAGTAAATCTGTTGAGATATCGTTATCTGCCCTGATGGCCTCTGCTGGAATGTTGTCATGCCCCGCTGCTTTTCTATCTTTTAAGTTTTATTGTCTCTGTTATGTCTTCTTTACTTGGTCTTTCACAGTTAATTTGTAGCTCCTCTTCAGCTGACTCTATTTCCGGTGAGACCTGTGGTTTTGGCATATTAAGCAGTTCTTCAAAATGTTCTTTCAATTTTTCATTTGTTCTTTAGTGTTTCTAATTACTTTTGCTATTTTTGATTTTTATAAGGTCACTTGTTTGTTCTTTCCATCTCTTTATTTGTTCTTTAGTGTTTGCTAATTACTTTTGGCTATCTTTGCCTTTAATAGGTCACTTGATTGTTTGTAATTTCTTGATAACTTCCTTGTAATATTTTACAAAATAGATGAGACTGCAGTAAAACTATTTGATTGAAAACACGTAATCACAAAGTACTGTAGTTTTACAAATTATAAAAACAATGACAAAATACAGCAACGTTTCGACAAACAAGGCCTTTATCAAGCAAACGAACAACAGGAGTGACAAATTTTTAAAAAAAATGGACGACCAAATACAAACGTTTCTAATGAAAATATGGGAATAAAAACGAATAACGAAATAAATGTAACACAAAAACACACATAAAACTAGAAATAGAACGGAAGAGAAACAATGAAAATCTAGTAAATATGTAACTTGGGAAAAATGCAACATATATCCATATAGATTACAAGGCATGGGAAGAGAAAGTACTAAGAATCATAGGAATGTAATACGTTGAGCCCAAGTGGTAGCAAGGTACCATACAAAGAAATCAACCGATTCTCCAGAGCAAATCGACTGCGAGCATCCGAGGAACATGATCGGATGACTGTGACCTGGACATCGTGAGCTTCTAAATGGCCAATATCATTGAAATGGGTGACTACAGGGGTCACAGAGCATTGGCGTATGTCGCGCAAGTGTTGGGCATATCGGTCACTGAGTCTCTTGCCTGTCTCGCCGATATAAGCTTTGTTACATCGCTTACAGATAATGGCATAGATAAGATTACGGGACTCGCATGTGAAACCATCGTCAATACGAAACGTGGCTAAAGGAAAAGATACAGTACGCGTCTGTATCACATAAGCACACTTGTTGCAACGCCGACGGCCACACTGGACAGTGCCAAAATGAGTCTGGATATTGGACTTAAGCGACTGTGTACCAACATATCCTTAAGACTTCTGTCCTGTCTGTAAGCCACCAAAAGATATTTGGGGAAGACTGAACGGGTCTCAGGATCTGACTTAAGGATAGACAGCTGACGGAATAAAACATTTACAACCAGTGAACTATGGGGGTGGAAGTTAAGATAAGTTTTACTCTGTCAGAGTTAGTAGTCCTTTGCTGGCTGGTAAGGGCCTACTGGCGAGTGATTTTATAAACTCGATGCGTAGCAAATACAAGCACCTTCTCCTGGTACAGGCGCCTGCGGAAAAAATCAAGCATCTCGCAAGCTCTATCAAGCAAATCATCGTCCTTGCTACAAAGGCGACGAAGGCGCAAGAGCTGCGAGAATGCAAAGAATCACGACAAGTCCGGGGATGGGAAGAAGTGTAAAGGAGAAAACTATGTGCATCAGTACGCTTGTAATATACTGATGCAGTGATAGTGGATAAACGTATGGTGATAGTAATGTCAAGAAAGTTAACACAAGTAGTGGAGATGTGAGAAGTAAAACGAATAGAAGGGTTGAAAACATTAATGAAATTAATGAAGCGTGACAAATCGGCTTCAGGCATATCAGTAACGCCAATATAGTCATCAATGTATCTGTGATAGACAGACCGGGGGCCATTATATATAGTCCATACTAGGTGTTCAAGATAACCCATGAATAGACAAGCATAACTAGGTCCCATTTTGGTACCCATGGCAACCCCACTGATCTGCTCAAAGAATTGGTCATTGAACTGAAAGGAGTTAAGAGTGAGAACTAGTTCCGCAAGACAAAGGAGAGCAGAAGTTGACAAAAGTGGATTAGTTCTCCTATTTAGGAAGAACTGGAGAACTGGTGTGTTTATGTGATACAGACGAGTACTGTATCTTTTTCTTTAGCTACGTTTCTTTTTGACGATGGTTTCACATGCGAGTCCCGTAATCTTATCTATGCCATTATCTGTAAGCGGTGTAACAAGGCTTATATCGGCGAGACAGGCAAGAGGCTCAGTGACCGATTCGCCCAACACTTGCGAGACATAAGTCAATGCTCTGTGATCCCTCTAGCTACCCATTTCAATGATACTGGCCTTTTAGAAGCTCACGATGTCCAGGTCGCAGCCATCCGATCATGTTCCTCGGATGATCGCAGTCGATTTGCTCTGGAGAATCGGTTGATTTCTTTGTATGGCACCATGCTACCACGTGGGCTCAACGTAGGCTCCTATGCTTCTTAGTACTTTCTCTTCCCATGCTTTGTAATCTATATGGGTATATGTTGCATGTATTCAAGTTATATATTTACTAGATTTTTCATTGTTTCTCTTCCGTTCTATTTCTAGTTTTTATGTGTGTTTTTGTGTTACATTTATTTCGTTATTCGTTTTTATTCCCAGATTTTCATTAGAAACGTTTGTATTTGGTCGTCCATTTGTTTTTTTTTAATTTGTTACTCCTAGTTGTTCGTTTGCTTGATAAAGGCCTTGTTGGTCGAAACGTTGCTGTATTTTGTCATTGTTTTTGTAATTTGTAAAACTACAGTACTTTGTGTTTACGTGTTTTGTAATATTTTACAGGTTTCTTATGTTTCATTTTTCTGCTACTTCTACTGCTTCGCCTGCTAATTCATCTATATGTTTTATTTTATCCCTTCTTTGTTTCTTTTAACTTTTCTGTTCACTTTTTTTTCCATATATCTTGCAGGCTCTAGCTTTAGTACTTCTAGTTTTGCATCTGTTTAGATCTGCTTTCCTGTTTTTTCTTTCTTTTACCCGATTAAGGATATCTGTTGTTATCTAATTTTCGTTGTTACGCTCCTTATCTCAAAAAACCTCTGATCATGTACACTTTCATACAGTGGCGGCTCGTGATCGTTTTTGTTGGTGGTGCCAGACACAGATTTTCGGGAAAATCATGTTTGTTGGTTAGGTTGTATCTTAATTTCTTAAATAATAAATGCACGTTACGTATTATTTTTTGTGGGGCCTGGCTCCTCTGTCCCTTAATGGCCCTTAAAGCCACCACTGCTTCCATATGTTTTTTATATGTTGCCAATGTTTCTCACGCTCGTATCAACTACCAGCTGTTGAAGTATTTGGTATTTGTTAAATACTGTGACTGCAATTATTTCCCTTTCTTCACAGTTCTTCAGCTCTTCTACTTTCAACCGTTTTCTATAATTTTGGTCTGTTGAATATTTTTAAAGTTTGATCCTGATTTTACATATCAGGAGGTGGTGATCCTATGCCACGTCTGCTCCTCTGTACATTTAAAGTAATGTAATGATGTTCAAGACTACCATCACTTGCCTATAATAATCGACACTCAGGGCGTAGAGCACAAGGTAGGCCAAGAACACGATGGATAGATAACATCTCAGAGTCCTGCGAAAGCATGGACTGACAACGTCAAGCGCAACACAACTGGCACAAGATAGAAAACTAACTCTCCCACGTCGCTTCACGGCAAATGTGGTTAAGATAAGATAAGATAATGATGTTCTAGATTTCTTATCAGTATAGATGTGCTCTATCTGGTTAGCTGTTTTGTGGTCTGGTGGTATCCATGTAGCTTTGTGTACTCTCTTATGCTGAAATATGCTGCTAGCTATGATTAGCTGGTTTAAAACACAAAAATTGGCGAACATATCGACATTCTCGTTCATTATATCCAATCCATTCTTTCACATAGTCTCTTCGAAACTGCTATTATCTTCGACTATCTTTGCATTTAAGTCCCCATCAAAGCTGTGATATTCGATTTTTCTTTCTTTATATGATACTTTGAATTTGGTATTTTATTGACCTACTTCTTTATGCTTTTTCTATCATTGCCTGTGTTAGCATTGATGACTTATTATTCTGTTAGTTCTAAATGTATCACTGACAATATTTACATATTTACTTTTATATGTCTTACTTCACAATATTTACATTTTTATTGCTTACTTACAATATTTACATTTTTTAATGTCTTACTTCACAATATTTACATTTTCTACTGACTTACTTCACATTATTTTCTACTGACTTACTTCACAATATTTACATTTTGTACTGACTTTCTTCACAACATTTACATTTTCTACTGACTTCTTCCAATATTTACATTTTCTACTGACTTACTTCACATTATTTCATTTTTATTGACTACTTCACGCATTTACATTTTCTATTGACCTATTTCACAATATTTACATTTTCTATTGTCTTACTTCACAATATTTACATTTTCTATTGACTTACTTCACAATATTTTCATTTTTTTAATGGCTTACTTCACATTATTTACATTTTCTATTGACCTATTTCCCAATATTTACATTTTCTATTGTCTTACTTCACAATATTTACATTTTCTATTGACCTACTTCACATTATTTACATTTTCTATTGACCTACTTCACAATATTTACATTTTCTACTGACTTACTTCACAATATTTATATTTTGTACTGACTTTCTTCCCAATATTTACATTTTCTACTGACTTACTTCACATTATTTACATTTTTTATTGACCTACTTCACAGCATTTACATTTTCTATTGACCTATTTCACAATATTTACATTTTCTATTGTCTTACTTCACAATATTTACATTTTCTATTGACCTATTTCAGAATATTTACATTTTATATTGTCTTACTTCACAATATTTACATTTTCTACTGACTTACTTCACAATATTTACATTTTCTACTGACCTACTTCGCAATCCCTAAATTTTCTACTGATTTACCTCACAATACTTCATTTTGTTAATGACCTACTTCACAGTGCACTTATTTGATACAGTTCATAGATCTCCCATTATGTATTCGCCTATTTCACAGTCATCATCATAAAATTATTAAAGCTAAATTACGAATTTTCAATTCAAATGTTGTATCAATCCTAACATATGCCAGTGAGAGTTGGAAAATGACTAAAGATATAGAAAGCAAATTGAATGCATTTGAAAATAGATGTCTGCAAAAATAATGAACATAAAATGGAACGAATTCAGAAGACGTGATGAAATCAGAGAAATAGTGATCAACCACTAGTGACAACTGATATTAGAAAGAGAAGATGGAGATATGTTGACACACCTTGAGGAGAAATGATCAACGAATATCAAAGCAGGCATTCAAGTTTGATGCAAAGGGTTCAAGAAAGAGAAGACGACCAAAGGAGACACTGAAAAACAAACTTTGCTGAGAGATTCAAGAAATATCGGTCTCAGTTCCATGTAGGAGATTGAGCGAGTTGCCCAGGATAGAGCGGTATGTAGAAATTACTTGCAGGCCCTATGTAACGTATAACGGTAAGAGAGGAATTATTATTAATATTTTTATTATCATAAAATAGCTTTTCTTGAACAATACTTTGTCAACATAATAGTCCTTTGAAATTTTTCTCATATGACAGATGTCCTCAGCATCCGTTATGCTCAAATCATCAGTAACATCTTGAATTAATCTTTTCGTGGTCTGCCTCTTTTCCTATTTACTTGGATTCTCTTCTATAATCGTCTTCTCCAACGCTTCGTGTCTCCCTATATGTCTAAATACTACAGATTGATCCTACTTATTTGTAGCATCAACCAGTTTTCTTTGATTTTGAGTTCTTTCTGGTTAAATATATTTGTTCTCTTCTTTGCCCATTTTGTTACTGATGACTCTTCCGAAATACCTATATTCAACAGCACATATATGTTTGTCCACTGCTACACAGCACATATATGTTTGTCCACTGCCTTGTTAAATGTAAATACTTTACACCCATAGTTGTCACTGGAATATGCATGATCGTCGTATTCTGTGTTTTTGTTTTTCTATCAGTTGCATTCTATATTGTTTATTTTTTTGTTTTTCTATCAGTTGCATTCTATATTGTTACTTTTTGTTTTTCTATCAGTTGCATTCTATATTGTTTACTTTTTTGTTTTTCTATCAGTTGCATTCTATATTGTTTACTTTTTTGTTTTTCTATCAGTTGCATTCTATATTGTTTACTTTTTTGATAGTTATTTTTTTTCTTTAAATTACCATTATACAATTTCCATCTGTTGTTAGCAGTGAACCATGATATTCAAAACTGTTGACTTTTCTATTTACTCTTTGTCGATAAAAATATAATTTATCATGCACGTTTTATCTGTTGTCATTTTTCATCTTCCTATGTTCCACTACCCTGTCTGATTATCTTTATGTATTCCACTACCCTGTCTGATTATCTTCATGTATTCCACTACCCTGTCTGATTATCTTTATGTATTCCACTACCCTGTCTGATTATCTTCATGTATTCCACTACCCTGATAATGAAGTGATAATTTAGGGGTAGAGAGAACTATAGGAAAACAAGGAATAAACACAATGAATGAGAATGGAGAAAGACTGGGGAGTTATGTATGCTGTCAAACTTAGTAATTGGAGGTATCATCTTTGCACATAAGGAAATTCATAAACTTACTTGGCACTCACCTGATGGAGTGACCAGGAATCAGATTGACCATATGTGCATAAATACACAATTTAGAACATCATTGCTGGATGTCCGTGCATACAGAGGGGCAGATGTAGGAAGTGATCATAATTTATGCATAGATAAATTGAAACTGAAATTGAAAATTCACCATACTAAAAAAGAACAACTACGAATAGACAGTCAAAGACTACAAAATAAAGAGGTAAAAGAGGAATATCAGCTCGAACTTAAGAATATGTTCGAATTACTCAATGGTGAAAATGAACAGAACATTGAAGACAAATGGACTAAGATAAAGGACACACTATTGGGGCAGCAAATAGTAGCGCAGGATTAAAGACGAAAGACAGAAAACCCTGGATAAGCGATGACACCTGGAAATGTATTCAAGAAAGAAGAAAGATGAAACTAGCAATATTTAATACTAAGGATGCAACAGATGAAATTCAAGCTAAAGAGGAATATAGACTAAAAGACAAGGAAGTGAAAAGAGCGACTAGAAGAGATAAAAGAGCATATGTCAATCGACTGGCCGAAGAAGGGGAAAAGGCAGCTAAGACTGGAAACAGTAAAATGCTATACAACACACTAAAACAACTTACTGGAACATTTGTTTCAAAGGGTGGCCCAATCAAGAGTAAAGATGGTAAAGTTCTAGCATCAGACACCGAGCAGAAGAAAAGATGGGCAGAACATTTTGAAGAAATATTAAATAGACCTGATCCAACAGTACTACTCAAGTTTGCCGAAGAGGCAAGAAACAGCTCCTACCAATTAACGAAGAAATGATAAGTGTAGCTGAGGTCAAGGAGGCAATCGATTCCTTGATAAACAATAAGGCAGCGGGTGATGACAACATTACTGCAGAAATGCTCAAAGCGGCTGATGATACAACTATTAGCCAGGTGCAAGAACTATTTAATAAAGTATGGGAAGAAGAAACTGTCCCAGATCAATGGAAGAAGGGAATAATTGTTAAGATCCCCAAAAAGGTGATCTCAAAGATTGTAACAACTGGAGAGGGATCACCTATTATCAGTAATGACCAAGACTTTCTGCAAAATCATTCTTAATAGAATCAAAGGAGCAGTGGACACAACCCTGAGAGAAGAACAAGCTGGTTTTAGACCTGGGAGAAGCTGCTTAGACCAAATAATTACCCTACGACTAATTTTGAAGGAACATATTGAGAAGCAACAACCACTCATACTAAATTTCATCGATTTTAAAAAGCCTTTGATAGTCTACACAGAATCTCTCTGTGGAATATTCTGAGATGCTATGGAATACCAGACAAAATAATAAACATTATTAAGAGCCTCTATGATGGTTCACAGTGTGCAGTTCGCACTGATGGTGGACACAGCGACTGGTTTATGGTTGAAACCGGAGTAAAGCAAGGCTGTATTCTATCTCCGCTATTGTTTGGAGTGGCCATTGACTGGGTGATGCGAAAATGTTGCAGGGACGAAACTGGCATCGATTGGGTAGAAAACAGTCAACTAGAAGATTTGGATTTTGCAGATGATATTGCCTTGTTAAGTAGAAACAACCAAGATATGCAAAGAAAAATAGACAACTTGTCATCTATAATATCAAAAGTTGGACTGCAGATAAGCTATGAAAAACAAATATAATGAAGACACCTATGGCAAGTAATACAGATATCACACTGGAATCTAAAATGATAAAAATAACAGAGCAGTTCACCTATTTAGGTAGCAATTTTGATTACACAGGAAATGTTAAAAAGAAATTATGATACGAATTGGCAAAGCAACATCAGCTTTTAAAAGTCTAAATAAAATATGGAACTGAAAGTTATATAGTATTAAACAATTAAATTATCAATTTTTCAATTCAAGAATGATTGTATCAATCCTAACATATGCCAGCGAGAGTTGGAAAATGACTAAAGATATAGAAAGCAAGTTGAATGCATTTGATAATAGATGTCTGCGAAAAATAATGAATATAAAATGGAACGAATTCAGGAGAAGTGATGAAATCAGAGACATGTCTGGTCAACCACTAGTGACAACTGTTATAAGAAAGAGAAGATGGAGATATGTTGGGCACACCTTGAGGAGAAATGATCAACGAATATCAAAGCAGGCATTGAAGTGGGATGCAAAGGGTTCAAGAAAGAGAGGTCGACCTAAGGAGACCCTGAAGCGAACTTTGCTGAGAGAGGCAGGAAATATCGGTCTCAGTTCCATGGAGGAGATTGAGCGAGTTGCCCGGGATAGAGCGGTATGGAGAAATTACTTGCAGGCCCTATGTAACGTATAACGGTACGAGAAGAATTATTATTCCACTACCCTGTCTGATTATCTTCCTATTTTCCACTGCTCTGTCTGATTATATTAAAACAAATGAATCATGCTACACATTTGTAAAAAAACTTACCTTCGTGCCTTGTTTAGTCATTGCTGAAACATTTTTGTAATCACAAATAGCAAAAGCTATCAAATATGTGCTCATTAACTTAGTTTTATCATAATAGTCCAACAGCAGTGCTGAATTTTTATATGTCGACGTGTTCGCTAGTGGTGCGTTGGACAGTGTGATGTGCTTCGGTTCTCGAACTATTGAAATGTAAACATAAGCTTTCAATTCTGGTTCATCCTGGCAAGGAAATACACTCCTGGCTTCGCTGGGTTCAAATTGGGTGCTAGCAATGACCCTATGTTAAACGAGATTCAATTAAATTAACTTTACAATATCTTTACTATATAGTTTATTAGGTCATTAGAATGTAAAACAAGTTGAGTTTGAATATAAGATATAGATATAATATATGTTATAAATATATGATATAATATATAGTATAAATATATAGATATAAATATATAGTTATAAATATATAGATATAAATATATAGATATAAATAATATTATAAATATAGATATAAATATATAGTTATAAATATATAGATATAAATATATAGATATAAATATATAGTTATAAATATATAGATATAAATATATAGTTATAAATATATAGATAAAAG
Organism: Arion vulgaris; assembly: GCA_020796225.1. NCBI lineage: Eukaryota > Metazoa > Mollusca > Gastropoda > Stylommatophora > Arionidae > Arion > Arion vulgaris. The sequence continues at coordinate 4,548,438 of CM036772.1, read as the reverse complement.
TTATGATCACATAAAAAAATCAGACTGACAAAATGCACCATTACAGTATATGGGACTGAGCTAAGACAAGAACAACAATTTTAAAGTCCTCGGAATCCTGGCAACACCAGATGGCAGATCAGAAATAAAAAGCAGAATAGGACAGTCCAAAGCGGCGTTCCAGAAAATGAAAAGCATTATATGCAACAAGTCAATTGAGGTCAGAATGCAGTGCTACATAGAACCAATACTGACATACGCATGCGAGTCATGGACAATAAACAAACAGATCGAAAAATCTCTGAGGGCCACAGAGGTGTGGTTTCACAGAAGAACGATGAGAATTCCATGGACTGCTAAAATTAGTGTGGAGGTATTGAATGAGATCAAGACACAGAGAAAGCTTATCATCAATATAAGAAAAGGGCAGTCATCATTTTTCTCGCATGTGGTGAGAAAGGGAGATTTAGAACACATTTAAAAAAATGGTAAAATCGCGTGGAGACGAGACAGAGGAAGACAGAGAGAGAACATTTTGGATAGCCTAACTTCACGGCACGGAAGAGTGTCAACATCTGAGATAATAGCAATCACCAGAGACAGATATATGTGGTGATCCATGATCACATACGCCAGCCGGCATGGCACCTGATGATGATGATGATTAAGACACTAATATAAATTTAACTCTAACTCTCATAATATCTTGCAATCATTTCTGTCTAGTTTTGTATTTACATCAAAGACCAAATATATGAATGAATCAAACACCCTTCTTAATAATTGCTGGCAGACCCTATGTAACATATTGTGGAATGAAAGCTATGCGCATCATCCTCGGTTGCACAAGGAATACACACTGTGGAGTGATGAGGTTTCTCCTGGATCTTCCGACCATTGAGTATAGACTTAAGATAGCTAGAGCACGTATCTATCTCCAAAAAAGTTTTAAAAAGGATCACCCATTGCATGAACTGCTCAGTACCAGTGGTGGAAATCGGTTAAAGCAGGACAAGTCATGGGTTGGCCGTGCAGCAGATACTGTTCAGCTGGTATGCGGGCTCAACAATATTGACTATGGGGTAGAATGGATACCGATGCCTCCAATATACTGGAACACTTTTTCAACTATCATTAAATTTGATAAAGGTTGCAGAGAGGAGAGGGAAATCCCATGGCGTTGGATGCAGACGTCAAAGCCATCATCGCTGAAAACTGCAATGCAGGCGAAGTTGTGATTTACACGGATGGATAGGTAGTTCGTCACGAAAAGTCCGCATGGGCCTTCTCTGCAAGCTCATGTGGCAGAATGGTCAAGGAAGCCAGTGGTGCATTTAGTATGACAACAAGCAGCATGACAACGGAGGTACTGGCGGTGACCAATGCACTACTCTGGCTGGAGTCACAAAACTACATTCATGCGTGCATTCTGAGTGACTCATTGAGTATAATCCGAAAGGCGGAGTCCGGTTCGGTGCGTAGACAATGGACTGAATCACTGCAGGCATCAACAATTTGCAGAATTACACTTGTCTTCGTTCCGGCGCACATGGGTGTCGTTGGCAATGAGAGAGCAGACAGGCTGGCTGGCTTTGCCGCTATATCAGAGGGCCAGCCAATGGACAGAGCTGACATCTTGACCGCCCTCATAGAGTGTGGCCGCAAAGAAGATTTTTATCTAAACCAATACAAGTCAACTACTAGATTGCAGGAGCTGGGTTTGAAGATTGGTGTGGCAAAAACAGAACAGTACGACATGTATACGAGTAGGCTCATCAGTCAAAATCGAACTGGTACGGTCAGTCGCTGGAAGCTGTTGGAGATATTGCAAAGGAGATCGGAGCATCTATGGACATGTCCGGAGCGCGATGAAGATATTCCAAACTTAAACTGAAACTGAAGGACACACTAGGGAAACACTGAAACTAACTTTACTGAGAAGCGATAACTATTTCAATCAATTCCATAGAAGAGATTGAGCGAGTTACACAGGACAGAGCTTTATGGAGAAATTACTTGCAGACCTAATGTAACTTATAACGATACTAAGGAATATATATATATATATATCTAGTTGATTAACCCGGCTTCGCACGGGTGAAAGTTGTTAGTAATCCTTGATGAGGAATTGGTGACGCCGTTCCAAGAGATGTTATTTTCTTCTAAATATTGTACGTTATATTTATTTATCAGTTAGGGCCTGATAGTAAACAACATTCCTTGTTTTCCCGTGAAAACACCATGTCTTGAAGTTGTTCTATTGAGTGCACAATATTGCAGAAGTCTTCTGGTAGCTTGATTGTGTCAGTGTTTGGTTCCTTGCAAAGCCGCCCATCTCCTAAAGCAAGCAATTGATCAGCAAAGTGTCCAGCATTGACATCCTGCTGTAAATGGACCCTCATGTTGGTAGTTAATTTTAAATTTTGAACATGTCTCCAAAGATGGGATGATTTCAGATACGCCTTGAGATCATCAGCTATTGTTCCTCTAGGAATAATAGGAAGTGTTTGCTTAAAATCACCAGCAAGAACCACTACTGCTCCACCCATAAGTTGTCGATTGTTTCTAATATCTTGAAGAGACCTGTTGAGTGCTTCTAGTCCGTGCTTGTGAATCATAGTGTATTCATCCCAAACAATCAATTTGCATTGTTGTAAAACTGCCGCTTTGCCTGTTCCTTTACTGATGTTGCAAATTGTCTCTTCGGTACGTGCTAAATCGAGTGGCAATTTAAGAGTAGAGTGGGCAGTTCGCCCTCCTTGAAGCAAAGTTGCTGCTATTCCAGAAGAAGCCATGGCAATTGCAATATGCGATTGAAAGCCAATTGAATTTTTGAAAGAAGTAAATTAATCACAAACGTCTTTCCTGTCCCTCCTGGTGCATCAATGAAGAATAGACCGCCTGTACCACCATTCACTCAGTTAATAATTCTATCGTAAACATTTCTTTGGTCATGAACTAATAGTGGCTCATTGATGGTTACGTAATGCTCTAAGTCACCGGCGTTGTAAGCGGTTTCTTTAAGTATTTCTCTCTGCAAACGATTGATGTTGTTTCTTGCTGGATGTGGAAGCCCTAATTCTTGTAAAGTTTTACCAACCATGTCAATAACTTTATCCTCTATGATGATTAAAACTTCGTTAAATATATCTTTGTTGTAAACAATTTGCAAGTCAGGATTCTGTTCTCTTGTACGATTAAGAATATCTTTAAACATACTTTCCTTGAATGTGTCCCACACATTTTGTGGATTTGATGGATTGCATGAGGTAATAAGAATGATGAAAAGTGATCTGATCTTTTGTGGTGATTCTGATGCAACTGTTTCTGCCATCGTAGCATGCCATTGATTGTCGTCCTCCAGTAAATCAAGCTTTTGGCATGCTTCACGGAATGTTGCACAAACTTGACCCTCAACCGTCTTTAATTCAGTAAATGATATTGGACCTCTAACGGTATGAAGTAGGATGCGGAGGTAGAAACATTCGAAATTGTTTGGATGAACAGTATAATCACGTCCCAAACCATCGCTAGATTTAACTCCATCGAACCCAACAACTGTGACTCCCCTGTTTTCTTCTATTAAAAGCTTTCCTTAACCTATCCCATGTGTAATATTTAGGAACTTCAAAGTAAAGTAAAGTCTTTGCAAAGTCGTCATTTTGACAAAGCTCAAAAAGGCAGTTAAAGTTGTTCTTGGAGGTTGCTGAACTCTTTGTTGGAAATTTTCTGTATTGAAGTAAACTCTCTGTCCGTTTTCAAGGTGGACGCTCAGTTTTTCATAATTGCGAACATAAGTAATCGAATCTTGGGTATATTCATGCATATACCGTGGATCTCCGGTAAACGTTGATGGCAAAATAACCATCCTGCCATAGTTGTTTGCCTGGCCATCTATCGCAATAGCATCCCTCAAATGAACATATTCTTCTGAACATAGTTTTGTTTGGTTCAACTGAATATAGAGCAATCGCTCGCATTCAATTTTGCGAACATATCTACCAAAAATTGATGGAATAGTTGGCGACAACTTAAAAGGTGATTTGTAGTATCTTTGATGTTGATTCGAAATGAGTAGAAATCATTTGAAGAAACAAACTTGTTTGAAATCAATTTAGTGACTGGATCCCTTTGATTGATGCAAATGTAGTAGCCGTTTTCACCCCGAGGAAATAAAATTGGATACTGAAGGGCATCCTAAGATCTGTGTGTTTCTGAAATTCGTTGCAGCTTGTTGTCTCGTTTTTGTAAAATTACGTCCCGCTTTCCAAAATCATTTCCTGCTATGATAATGGCAACTTCGTTTACTACAGGTGCATTTTAAGTCCGCTCATGTTGACCGGTCTGAACTATGTCAGCGCGGATTGCAATTTTCCTGTCGTCAGTGGGCAACTGATCTTCTTCTTGCGTTCCAGGCCTAGACTGATGGACCAACTTTTATCATGAATTTTACTGTTGTTTTTAGGGACTCCGTTCCTCCGTATAGCTTTTCGCGAAGCTCTGTATGTTGTGGCCATGACTCTTTCCTTATACCTGCTAACCGTTGACAGTCTTGCAAGACATGTTCTGCCGTCATGTCAGCCATTTTGCAGGGCACAGGCTAGTTGTGCCAATTTTAAATTTATGGAACATGTGGGCTCGGAGCTTGTTGTGTCCGGTACGGAGGCGAAATATGGCAACTTGTTCACTTCGAGAGAGACCATAGTATCCGTCACTGTCTGTGTACTGAGGGTGGTCTTTTGCCCATTTGCTTCTATAGTGCGAACCGATGGTTGTTTTGACTTCCTCATAACTGATCTCGAGATCAGTCTGAGGTAGTCGCCCGCCCTCTTTGGCTAGCTTGTCGGCTGCTTCGTTTCCCTAACGTTGCAGTGTGACGGTATCCACTGGATGACGGTGCGTTTGAGTGAACTCGTTAGTTCAGCGAGGGACGTTTTGAGCTCATTCATCTCAGTTTTGCCAACACATTTGAGTGCCGTGATGACCGATAGAGCATCGGTGAATATCACGACCTTGTTGCGTGTAGTGTTTCTTCTCTCCAAGATCATTTCGGCCGCCTCTTTGATTGCCTCTGCCTCTGCTCGGTAGTTATTCGAGTATTTGCCAGTGGCAATCGCTTTCTTGACCGTTACTTTCTTTGAGATTTTAAGCACTATTCCTCCTCCGCATCGCTTATTGCGTTATTTGCCGATCCGTCCGTGTAGGCCTGCGTCCACTCATTTTCAGGGTACTCTGATTCTATGTACTCTTCTGTTGCGATTTTTCTGTCGAGGTTTGTTTGGACCTTTTTGTTCAGTATGCCTGGGATTGATTCCCTTAGTTCTGGCATTTTGGTTTTCCATGGCTGGCACTTGTCGATTGCCGGGATTGGTTTGGCTGTGCATTTGGAAAGGACTGAATGGTCTATGGTCAGTGCCTTAGAGATTCTAACGAAGTTAAACGCACGGTTGACACAGCAAAAAGCATTCCATGTAACAGTCATAGCTCACAGCGTTGCTCAAGAACTAACTCAGTAGCTCGGCAAACGAAACCAGAAAATACCCGACCAAACATGGCGAAAATGCGCTAGCAAAGTCGTGTTCAGAATCAAATAGTTCTCTATAGTAATCAAATAGACTCTGAATGGCCCTCCCGCATTCCGCCATTACTGGCCAGATTTTCAATGTACAATATGATGTCATAAGAGAAAGAGGACATATAAATGACTATTAAATTATAATAATAATAAAACAAATTATGAATGCTGACTATTGCTTTGATATGACCAGATAAGAAATAAGTGGAATTTTTCCCGACCGCGACGGCTCTCAGGTCGACCCAGCCTCAACTGGGTACCAGACATGCTCTGGGAAAGTAAAGGCGGCCGGCGTGTTAAGTAGCTGATAGAAGATATTGCAAGTAATGATGATGTTGTTGTATATACCGATGGGTCAGTTCATCGTGGTGAGAAGTCAGGCTTGGGTTTCTTGGCTAATGCACATGGTAGGGTTGTTGCAGAGCGAAGTGGGGCATACAGGACAACTACTTCTAGTATGAGGATGGAAGTTGAGGCCGTTACTGCTGCCCTCCATTGGATCTCTGGGATTCCATTTACTGGGGCCGTTGTTGTATTTGACTCTCATTCGAGGCTTCACAAGATCGAAAAGTGCAGGTTTCGGTTTGAGTGGATGTCGCCTATAGAAGTTTATAACCTCCAGAGGCTTACGTGGATATACGGTCCTACGCACACGTGTGTTGCAATGAGAGAGCGGGCTGGTATCAACAGCATAGATTGTTGGAGAGTTGAAGATGGATAAGGGGGATGTTCTTCGATCTCTACACGACTGCACGTTGGATGAGGACACTAAAATAGATGAATCGATCCAGGGATTTAAGCATTTTGAAGTTACCGTTGTACAAGTAGAACTGGATGTTTGAGGGACAGAGTCGCCAGAGTGGTTAATGGGGCCCAAATTTGGGGTGTAAAGAATAGAACCACTGTTACCTGCCACTCATGTCGTAAGAGGCGTTTAGGAGGTTTGGCTGAAATCGGATGCATGTGTCCTAAACGTGTAGAAGTCTTATGCGTTTAGGGCCTAACAAACCAATGTGCAACGTACACACGTTCTTGGCAAAGATCAAACACATCACAGAGAGTGATTAAAATTGGTCGTAAAGAACGAACGCAAAGAAGAAGAAGAAGAGAGGGACAGAGTGAGAGGTGTGTTTAATCAGCGAGCCACGGGAACCATCAGTATGCATACTCGTTGATATCTGTTGTGGGAGACTGAACACCTATGGGTCTGCCCGGAGTGCAATGACGTAAGCTTAGTAATCATAATCAAAGTAGCTGAGAACAGGAAGAGCAAGGTAGAAATTAATTACTGTGAGAGCAATAAGTTGAGAATGACAGAAATAGAAGGCAGAGCACTCATAACTAATACAAGTGTAAGCCGTAGGGAGGAAGCTAGTATTATTTATCGATCTGGTCCGTGTGAAGAAAATAACATAATTTTGTCATTCGTCTTTTCTTCTGTGTGAAATGATTGTCTGCGATTCGTACCCAGTACGTAAAACATATATCGACTTTTGTTTTCCAGTTATATAATGTCTATCATCATAACACCGCGGACAGACAGGGTGACAAATATAGGGTACTTGATCTCTCTCTGGTTTCTCCAGATTAGAAGGCATTCTGTCGCTGGTATGTTCTCGGACACCATGGCAGTGATCATCTACCTTGTGCAATACTGGTAAATAAATCAGCTAAGATGAGAACTCAAAATCGTGCTTCGGCTTTCCAGTATGACAGACACCAACCTAATGTCATCAGTCAGATGCGGCAAAAGGTACATTGTTCCACTATGACAGACACCAACCTAATGTCATCAGTTAGATGCGGCTAAAGGTACATTGTTCATCAATTAAAACAAGAACTTCTTTCCAGCAACCACCATGGTGGACACCTGAAGTTGCTCAGATATGGGTGGAAAAAAGGATGGCGACCAAAGCGTGGGAAAAAGCCATAAAATCACAAAATCTCTCCGAGGAACGTGGAAGAGTCCTGACAGAAAGAAAGAACAGTCTGGCTAAACATTTCAAGCAGATTGCAAGAGAAGCCAAGCACATTATATGGTAGAAATTCTGCGTTGAAATTGGGAAAAGAGCAATCACTCGCAAAATTCTGGAGATTGCACCGCAGCACGAATGGCGGTGGGAGACCTTTTTCAATGCGTAATCTGACTTTGGACAGTGGAGATATTTTGAGGACAGATGAGGAGAGGGGTGAGACGTTCTTGCATAACTTTAATCTCCAAACAAAAAAGAAAGACATAGATGAACGTAAAAGAATGCAACAGATATTACACCAGTCACATGAGATGCAGACTGTCATAGACGACGATATAGAATACATTTCTGTCGATAATATCAAATCAATACTAAAGACATGCTCTAATACAGCGCCTGGTCTTGATAGTGTTCGGTACAGTCACATAAAATTTCTGGAGGACAAAAGTCTTGCTGAATTATACAAGCTTTTCAATAAGAGTATCCATACTGGCACTATTCCTGATGATTGGCTTCACAGCTATCTGAGACCCATGCATAAACCTGGAAAAGATCTCACAGGCACAAATGGATACATAATTGTTACCTTCAAAACGCTGTCGGCAAACTGCTTGAAAAATTCATAGACCGTAGAGTTTCAAATATAATGTGGACAAATGGTCGTTTCTCCTCCACTCTCGACGGCTATCATCCAGGAAAGGACGCCTGGTGTAATGCAGCGGTTTTTGCATATAATGCGTATGAGGGGTTTCAGATAGGGAGGGGAGGGGTCAAGGGCACATGAGAGGGTGTATCAGGATTAGTGACACGGAACTAATCAAGACCCTGCCCCCCCCCCACCTCCACGTGGTGACCCTGGAAACAGGCTATGGCTCTGGTCTGGCTAAGGGGGTAACAGGGATCGAAGGAGAGCCGCAGGTAGCGGTAGCAGTGCAAGCACGGAAAAGCATGCATCTCCTGGCCGAAGACCCATAAAACATGCCTAAGTTGCCAACAAGTAAGAAACAGCAGTGTACGAGTCGTCTGCGAACGAATGCAAACCACCGGAGTAAATGACCGCACCATAATTAAAGGGATGAGAGGTGCATCCTGAACAGAGTAGTGGGCCCACACTAAGCGAAACTCGGAGCCCTGTGCTCGAGTTGAGCTTCGTGTCAGAGCAGTCCCGAGGCACGGTAAAAGTGAAGGCAGATGTGTGAACAGAACGGTCGTAGCAGCTTCCTGGCCGATGGGAAAGGTTGCATGCAAAGGGATGAGAGGTGCATCCCGAACGGAGTAATGGGCCCACACTAAGCGAAGCTCGGAGCCCTGTGCGCGAGTTGAGCTGCGTGTCAGGGCAGTCCCAAGGCAGGGAAATTATGATGGCAGATATGCGAACGCAACGATCGTGGCAGCTTTCCAGCCGAAGGGAAAGGCTGCATGCAAAGGGATGAGAGGTGCATTCAGAAAGGAGAAGAGCGCCCACACGGAGCGAAACTCGGAGCCCTGTGCGCGAGTTGAGCTGAGTGTCAGGTTAATTGCGAGGCAGGTAAAGGTGATGGCAGATACGCGAACGCAACGGTCGTAGCAGATTCCCGGCCGATGAAAAGGCTGCATACGAAGGGATGAAAGGTGCATCCAGAACAGAAAAGTGGGCCCACACTTGAAGAAATTCGGAGCCCTGTGCGCGAGTTGAGAGCTGCGTGCTTATGGAACGTCAGATGAAGGCGACACATGGGAAGATTGCTATAAAACTCCGTACATGAGGCCAAGCGCAGAGTAAGATACTGGGTAAAGTTGGTCGAGCGTAAAATCTCAAAGTTACGCTCTAGCGCCTAATGAAACTGCCCTCCCTGAGAAAACCGGACAGGGTACGATTGTTCAATTAACACCCCCGGAAAAATCAAGACGGGTGACGACTAGTGAGCGCAAAATCTAAGTTGCGCTGATAGCGCATAATGAAACGATCCATACATTATGATGTGCGGGGCTCCCAGCCCAGTGTTTCCCGGATCAAGGGAAAATACAGAGCATGCAAACGCAAATTGTTAAGTGCCGACACAAGCCTCGTTAAATCTGAGAACGTGGTAAACGAGTAAAGCGTTCCAGGAAAACAAAATATGTTGCCTTCGCAGGGAATCACTGCTGCCTTGTAGTTTTAACTGGGGAGAATCAAAGGCTAGCGGAGCAAGCCGTACACAAAACTGGACGGTAGGCAAACCAAGCAGTCCATAAAAAGAACGGTCAGCTGGGAAGATGACGATCATTAGCCGGGGAGGGCAGGTCGTCTACGGGTCGCTGCCCTGAAAGAAAATAGCAACCTGCTGCCTTGTGGGTTTTGGTTGGGGACAGCAACAGGCTAACGGAGAGCGAGCCCAGTAAACGCTGGTTAAAATCGGAAACTTCACCCAAGGATAAGCACTTGAGCTCCAAACGGTACTGAACGTTGTCACGTAGATCCGTCGGGCAGGACGAGTGCCGTGCCCCATGTCCCACCTTTAGCTACTCACGGTCCCCGTCCCCCGGTTTGGAAAACCAGCGGCTGTGGGCCACGGGAAAACACTAGAGGTTCAATACGGTCAAATACAGGCCAGCGACGATTAAACATTGTGCAATAGACTGCCGAAGGTCTCCATCACAAAAAGCATGCACTCGCATTAAGACTTGCAGAAGAAAAAGTCGATGTAGCTTGCATACAAGAAACGCACCAAAATGCCCAACACAGATTCTGGATCAGAGGTTATAAAACCTTCAGATTAGATCGAGAGGGGTACAAAGGTGGAGTCCTCACCTTAGTACGAGACGGCATTCCAGCAGAACAAACGGAAGTGACTACAGGAGGCGCCGTCACGACAGAGATCGTAGGCGTCCTCATTACATGTGATGAAATACAGATTCTTCTGTACAACCTATGATACCCAAGCGATATCTCGATAACACTTGAGACGATGACTTATACATAACTCAGCATGCATGGTGGTCGGTGATTTCAACAGCCACTCAGAAATGTGGGGCTACCTCGAAACGAATAGTAGAGGCGTCGAAGTGGAAGACTGGGAAATAGAGAACAACCTGTTTCTTATCAATACCTCATACGATCCGCCAACCTCTTACTCGAGAAGGTGGCGTACGACTAGCACCCCTGATCTGGCCTTCGCAACAAGCGATCTCTCCACAAAAACAGTGCGCACGATCACTAAGCAATTGGGAGATAGCGACCATAGGCCTGTCAAACTGAAAGTAGATCTCCACTTCGTACCTGGGCCGAAAATGTGGTTGCCACGGTGGAACTACAAAAAGCAAATTGGAAACAGTACGCGGAACTGACATGCCAATATCGAAAAGCTAAATATTCATGAAAATAAACGCATATGATCCTTGGCAAAGAAACTCTCACAAGCAATCCTAAAAGCGGCACGGGAGACCATCCCAAGAGGCGCACAGAAGGATTACAAGCCCTACTGGGCAGTAGAAGTTCAGAAGCTTGAAAACGACCTTGAGCTGGCAAGGAGAGAGACAAAGGAGGCACAGACAGCCACGTCCAATACTGCGCACAAGGCGACAGCGGCTAGATACAAGCGTGAAGTCAAAAGACAGAGCTGGATGGAAAATACCGAATCCCTGAACCTTGATAGGGACGGGCACAAATTGTGGAGGCTGACGAAAGCGTTGAGCGATGAAAACACCAGCCGCCCCTCAATAGTTCTGGAGCAAAATAAAAATATGTGCTCGTGGAGGGAAGTCGCAAATGTCCTCATGAAAAGATTTGCCGAAGTCAGCAGAGTAAGCATACCAAAAGCCAAAGGTGAAGATACAAAAAAAAAAGCGAGATCGAAAAGCTGATAGTCACCTAACGGAAATATTTACCATAAACGAGTTGGAAGAGGCATTACGAGAGCTCAAGCTCAGAAATCGCCGGGAAAGGATGGGATCACGAATGAGATGCTTAAAAAACATGGGGACCAGAGCAAAGACAACTCTACTGGCCGTCCTAAACATGACATGGAGGACATGCATAGTCCCAAGAGAATGGGAGGAAGCGATCATGGTACCCATCTTAAAGCCAGGCAACGATAAACTCGACCCGACGAGTTACAGACCTATAAGCTTTCTAAGCTGCACGGGCAAACTCATGGAACGCATGGTGAACAGAAGGCTATCATGGCACCTGGAGAGAAAAGGGCTTCTTATGGAGCAACAGAGAGGCTTTCGGAAGTACCGATCTACCGAAGATCAGGTAACCTATATCGCCCAGAAAATCGAGGATGGTTTCCAAGAAAAAAAGCATACGTTGCAAAAACACACTTTCTTATTTAGTTCATAGCTCATAGTTTATATGTACGGTTCCAGCTTCACTGCAACGGATCACACCATAATTGCTCCGTTCGTGTGCCAACGAAAATCACACGAAATGCTAACAACTGTATCCTGTGTGAACAAATTCCAGAATGGAACAGTAGGTACCGCAACAAAAAGCATCCTGCACCGCATAGAGCATATGTCCGTCGCTAAAAGTGTCAACACAAAACTGTTCATCATTTGAATTGCAATTCATGTGGAAGGGAACATCAATCACGACAAAATCCAGCTTTCTGAACGCGCAATATTATTACTGCATACGACATATTGTGTCAGTTCGTCATAACCGCTGTTCACCATATCAATAGCCACAACAAACGCACGGTTGACACAGCAAAAAGCATTCCATGTAACATTCAAAACTCACAGCGTTGCTCAAGCACTAACTCAGTAGCTCGGCAAACGAAACTGGAAAATACCCGACCAATCATGACGGAAATGCGCTAGCAAAGTCCAGAATCAAACAGTCCTGATTCTGAATGGCCTTCCCGTATTTCGCCATTGCTGGTCAGATTTTCTTCCTTATTTATCCCCATTTCTTACTCACGTTACAATAGTATACTTTCTTTTCTTACTTATCACCATTTCTTACTCACGTTACAATAGTATACTTTCTTTAATACTTTTAAGTCAATCTTACTCAGGTTACAATAGTATACTTTCTTTTCTTACTTATCACCATTTCTTACTCACGTTACAATAGTATACTTTCTTTTCTTACTTATCACCATTTCTTACTCACGTTACAATAGTATACTTTCTTTAATACTTTTAAGTCAATCTTACTCACGTTACAATAGTATACTTTCTTTTCTTACTTATCCCCATTTCTTACTCACGTTACAATAGTATACTTTCTTTTCTTACTTATCACCATTTCTTACTCACGTTACAATAGTATACTTTCTTTTCTTACTTATCCCCATTTCTTACTCACGTTACAATAGTACACTTTCTTTTCTTACTTATCACCATTTCTTACTCACGTTACAATAGTATACTTTCTTTAATACTTTTAAGTCAATCTTACTCAGGTTACAATAGTACACTTTCTTTTCTTACTTATCACCATTTCTTACTCACGTTACAATAGTATACTTTCTTTTCTTACTTATCCCCATTTCTTACTCACGTTACAATAGTACACTTTCTTTTCTTACTTATCCCCATTTCTTACTCACGTTACAATAGTACACTTTCTTTTCTTACTTATCACCATTTCTTACTCACGTTACAATAGTACACTTTCTTTAATACTTTTAAGTCAATCTTACTCACGTTACAATAGTATACTTTCTTTTCTTACTTACCACCATTTCTTACTCACGTTACAATAGTATACTTTCTTTAATACTTTTAAGTCAATCTTACTCACGTTACAATAGTATACTTTCTTTTCTTACTTATCACCATTTCTTACTCACGTTACAAAAACACACTTTCTTCCTTACTTATTAATTGTTAGCCACACAATTTCTACCTTTTTCATTTTAATTATTTAAAACACAGATTTTACCTTTTTCTCTCCATTGGGGTAATATAGGAACTCCTATAGAGCCCTTTCATGACATCATCTTGGAAATAACCAATGAAATCCATCTCAAGGCTGACAAAAGACTCCTTCTTTAATACGTTCTTTAATTTGATATAGTACTGTTCGAGTTTGAGGCACTGAAGTGTTCTCATAATTTTAGTTTCTTTACCGTTTGTCTTTCTCTTGCCCGTGTGCACAAACGCTTTCAGATTTGATATATTCAGTTTCTTATAGTGAAAAATAATAGCGTTTGTTTCCTGTACAACTTTCATAGTCATGTACACTTTTCCATTGAATGATATGGCATTTTTATCTGTTATATTTGCGTGAATTAATATATGATAGAATTTAGCAACGACTGTTTTGGGTAGTCTGATATCATTCCATGGAAATCGTTCACCGCTTGTAGCCTTGTATGTCTGTGCTTGGCTACGTGCAACTACATTTAAGACATCATTTGAGCTTGTAAGACTTTGCTGTTCAGAGATATCATTTACAGTTGGAGATAGTTCCCAAGTTGGTCTTGCAAAAGCTGCAAGGACAGCAATGATGATCATGATCATTTTCATGACCATAAGAAAACAAATTGTCTATCTTTAACTGCAGACGATGTGAAGAATATTTTGATATTTGGAACACTTGAACACAAAATGGTTGCTATAATTTCTTTTCCTGTATAACAAAATAAGCATAACATGTTTTAAGTTTACTAAAATTTACATCCGTTCCTGATTTCTTGTACCTCTAAGAGTACAGAAGTCTAGTTAGCAGTATCAATGAACTATATAATTGTAAAAGTTAAATAATATTTTATATCTAGATTTTACAAGGAGCAATAGATAAAGTTGGCAAAAGAGACATCCTGATTGTAATGGGCGATTTCAATGCCAAGGTTGGCAAGGAAACAGCTGAAGAGGAGGAAAAGATAAAAGGTCCTTTCAGTATAGGACAACGAAGTGAAAGAGGCACAAAACTAATTGAATTATGCCTAGAAAATAATCTCTCCATTACGAACACCCTAAGCAGGCAACATCCAAGAAGACTATACACCTGGACCTCACCAGATGGCAACACCAGAAACTAAATAGATTACATCTTGGTCCAAAGAAGATGGATAACAGGCATTCTATCAGTAAAGACACTACCCGGAGCAGACTGTAACTCCGACCATGAACTGCTGGTGGCAGAGTTTAAATTAAGACTAAAGACAACAAAGAAAGCAGCTGGCCCTATACGTGTTGATACAAATGCCATTCCACTAGAATACAACATAGAAATACAAAACAAATTTGACATACTTATGGCGGCTCAAGAGGACATGATACCTGACGAACTGGCAGCACAGGCAAGAGATATATTACTCTCCACCGCACAAAACATCATACCCAGGAAAGTACACAAGAAACAGGTCTACTTAACTGAAAAAACACTGAAGCTAATTGAAGAAAGAAAAAAGCTAAAACAGACGGGGTTAAAACGAAACAGCACTGAATATAAAAACTGCTCAAGAGAAGTAAAGAAAGAAATCCGAAAAGACAAGAAACAACACATAGTCACCTCATGCAACAAAATTGATGAATTAAGAAAACAAGGAAAAGAGAGAGAAATGTACAACGAAATTAATATAATGACATGTGACTTCAGCCCATCAATACAAGTCATAAACGATAACAATGGCAAAACATTAACAGAAAAGAAAGATGTACTAGAAAGATGGCGTGAGTACTGCAGAAACAACATGTATGAAAACACATCTAAAAATCCACATCAGATAATAACAGAAAGGGAAGAGACAGAACCAGAGCCTATGTTGGATGAAGTGCGCCTGGCCATCAAAAGCCTGAAGAGAGGGAAGTCACCAGGGTGCGATGATATACCAGCGGAATTGATTCAAGCAGGTGGGGAGGCCAGTGTTCGGGTATATCATAAATTGTGCACAAAGATATGGAATAGCTCCTCCTGGCCAAAGGAATGGAAAAGATCAGTATTTATACCTATTCCAAAGAAGGGAAACATGAAACTATGCACCAACTATAGAAATATTGCCCTTATAAGTCACGCCAGCAAAATCCTACTAAAAATCATAATGAAGAGGATGGAACAAAAATTAGAAGATGAAATACACGAAACACAAGCAGGTTTCAGAAGAGGTAGAGGCACTAGAGACCATATTTGTAGCATGAGACTCATTATCGAGAAATGCAGAGAATACAACATAGACCTGCATGCATGTTTCATAGACTACAGCAAGGCTTTCGACCATATACAACACCAGAAAATGTGGAACATCATGAAAGACATGCACTTTCCAACACACATAATACAACTCATAGAATCTCTATACCACGAACAACAGGCAACCATTACAATAGGAGGTGAAATAGCTGAATGGTTTGAGATCCAAAAGGGGTACGACAGGGATGTATTTTGTCACCATACTTATTCAACATATATGCAGAGAACATCATAAGAAATGTAAAAGACGATGCCAACTATATGAATTACGACCCTCTCACTATAGGCGGCAAATGCATACCAGAGCTTAGATATACAGACGATACAGTATTATTATCCACCAGCAAAAAAGGTTTGGAAAACCTAATGATGACGACCAAGAAACATAGTGAAGACCAACATCTATATTTGAATACACAACAAACAAAAATCATGTCAACTGACAAAGCAAAAGGTTCACCTAACATCCAAGTAAATAATGAAAACTCCAATGTGTGAGAGCTACGAATATCTGGGCTCAATAATTAACAATAACGGTAACTGCTCCAAAGAGATCTCAAGAAGATTAGCAATAGCAATCAAGAAGTTAAACACAATGAAGAACATGTGGCAAAGCACCTGCAAAATACTAAAATTAAAAATATTGAGAGCATGCATTTTCCCAGTTGCTACTTATGGTTGTGAATCATGGACTATTACACAGAAATTAAGAACGAAAATCCAGTCCTTCGAAACTAAATGCTACAGAAAAATCCTACGAATACCATGGACAGAAAAAGAAAGAACACTGATTTCCTGAAAGAACTAAATGTTAAAGAGAATTGGCTGATAAACAACATACTATACAGAAAAATTACATACTTTGGTCACATCAAGCGTCACGATGGCCTGGAAAGAACAATACTAGAAGGCAGGGTCCCAGGACGCAGAGGCAGAGGCAGACCAAGAAGAAGATGGCTACAAGATATTAAAGAAACCATGAACATGACCACCAACGAAGTGGGTGAACTGACAAGAGACAGAGTGAATTTCAGATGTGCTGCAAAGAGAGCAACGTCCTATAAAGGATACGCACCTTGATGATGATATGGAGATAATATCATACACAATTCTATATGGAGATAATATCACATTTATATTTATATATATTGTGCATTGGTGCCTCTTCTCTTCCTAATGCTCACAGAACAGAACATGTTGTGGTATGCAACTATTGCCCATTCTTCTGATATACTCTTGACATATTAGCCTTCTACTGCTGAGCATGCCCATGATAGAATAAAAGTTTGCATGTTGGTTAGAGTTGGTTATCTTGTCGTTCCCCCTGATGTTCATAATCTTTTCACAGGTGTTAGCATTTCGTGTGATATTCATTGGGACAGGAACGGAGCAATTATGGGGTGACCCGTTGCAGTGAAGTTGGAACTGTACTTATGAACTATGAACTATGTTCATAATCTGGTAGAGACATAGAAAAGGAAGGATGTTAAGTCTCCTCTTGTTCCTTGAGTAGGCTGTCCATGTTTTTGAGCCATATAGTAAAGAGTTAATTTTGTGACAGGATGACGGCGGAAGCATGAAAGACCGAGGAATGAGAACCCCTAATGCCACACAGGTAGATTGAGTTGGAGGGTGTCACATGGTGTATTAGTCTATCACGTTCAGACTAGAATACACAAATTCCATCCAAAGAACACTGAAAATGGAATCCGACTAGAGGCACGTCGTAATACACCTTGAATGTACCACGTAACCTTGACCGAAATACCAAGCTGTAATATGGTTTAACAGTTGTATAGATTTATTATTTTGTGCTATTGAGAAAGAAAACTAAAATTATATCCACCAACAATGCAAAATCTCAACCCAAAATGACCTTGAATAATGAAGACATTAAGAACGTCACATATTTTGAATATCTTGGTTCTCTATTCTTAACAACAATGGAGATTGTACTTAAGAAGTTAGAAGACTAACCATGGCTTTCCAGATGGTCAGTATGGTGGTCAGTATGACGAAACTATGGCACGACACAAGCAAAGAAACAAGAGTAAGACTTCTGAGAACATTCATATTCCCTGTGACAACATATGGATGTGAATTGTGGACCATAATATAGTTATTGGTTATTGGTTATTGGTTACTAAACTGACGTCATTGAACTCCGGGCAGACCCATAGGTGCTCAGTCTCCCCAACAGATATCGAAGAGTATGCATACTGATGGTTCCTGTGGCTCGCTGATTAAACACACCTCTCACTCTGCCTCTCAGGCATCCAGTTCGACTTGAACAACGGGTAACTCCAAACTGCTTAAATCGCTTGATCGATTCAACATCGATTTAGTGTCCTCATCCAACAGAGTCTCGAAGAGACCGAAGAATATCCCCCTTATCCATCTTCAACTCCCCAACAATCGATGCTGTTGATGCAAGCCTATCCGCTCTCTCATTACCGTAAACACCCGCATGCCCAGGACAATATAAACATTAAAGAACAAAATTGAAACATTTGAAACAAGGTGTTACAAAAAATTCCTGGACAGAGAAGAGAAAAAACAAAGACATCCAACAAGACCTGCATATCAAGTAGTATTAGCTTATAACTAACATCATGTCCTGGAAGATGAAATATTTTGTTCACATTAAACTTTACAGTGGTTTGGAGAGAACGGTAATGGAAAGCATTGTTGCTGGAGTACAAGAAAGGGACGACAAAGACGAAGGTGGCAGCAGGACATCAAAGAAACCTTGACCATGACACTGGAAGAGGAGGAAAAACTTGCAAGAAACAGAGAGTTTTTCAGGCAGGCTTCGATGAAGCGACGTTCTGTAAGGGACATGCTATTACTTGAAAACCATTGAGAAGCCAGTTTTATTCTTCACTGTTTCCATCGTTCTGTCTTTTGTCCGTCTCTGCTTTTTTGCCGTTAGGCGTAGCAGGTTCATTTTCAGATTGTACGCTCTTGCAACTGGTGTATTCAGGTTCGTTCTCACCAAGTTAATAAACAATTTGAGTCTCTGTTTTTTCAAAGAATCTTATAGCAGGTGCTCTTCCGACTGTTCTTCTAATTTCCTCATTTCTTATATGGTCTCTTCTTGTTTTATTTACAACTTTCCTCAAGCATCTCATTTCACATGAGGTAATTTTCTTGTTCTTTAGTCAGTGCTCATGTTTGGCACTGGTAGCACAGTGTTGGTATGAAGATTGCATTTATAATCTGTCTTTTAGTTTCTACTAGAATTACTTGTGTTTCAAGATTGGGGTAAGTTGGTATGTAATGTTGTTGGCTTGCTAGATTCTAGTTTCAATCTCTCTGTCCAGTCTACTGTCACATGTGAGGAAGACAGAGAAAGAAAATGTTGGATAGCCTGACTTCATGGCACGGTAGAGCGTCAACATCTGAGCTGATAGTGAACACCAACGACAGAGAGTTGTGGAGATCCATGATCGCCTACACCAGATGGCACGGCACCTGATGATGATGATGATGAAGAGCAGAGGTGATAAAACACATCCTTGCCATACTTCCGATATTACTGGAAACCAATTTCTGTGTCCGGCGCTTGTTCGTATGGCACTTTGACTTTCCCTATGACTCTAACACAGTCTCGCAGCATTTCTTTTATTCCGTAATTCTCAAGGACATCCCATAATATTTCTCTTTTAAACCTATGGAAGGCCTTCTCTTGGTCTATGAAGGCTATATTCATTTTAATTTTGTATTATATTGTCTTTTCACTAATTTGTCTTAGAGCAAATATTGTATCTGTGCACCCTTTTCCTTTTCTAAACCTAAACTGTTGTAGACTTAGTGTTGGTTCCACAATTGGTCTTATTCGTTGCTTCAGAAATCTTGCCAACATTTTTCCCACATGGCTTAGGAGAGAAACGCTTCTGTATATACCACATTCTTGTTTTTACCTTTTTTACCTTTTTATATATATATATATATATATATATATATATATAAGAATGAGTTGAATGTAATTGTATGTATGCCTGTTGACATTAATTGAAGATATCTGGATATCCTACGGACTTGAAATTTGGCAAGATTGTAGGTTTCATAGATGGGAGATGGAAAGATGTAAAAATTATAAAACTGTACTATTGGTTCGTCTCTGTATCTAAATTCCAACTTAACGAAATGGTCATAAAAACGCGAAAACCGAAAAACGGGAATCCATGTTTTCACTTGCCGGTCACATGTTAAAGCTATGATGACGACTTTTAACGCAATTTAACACATTTGCAAAGAAGTGCGCGGAGCTTAATTGTTAAGCTCACGTTATATCTTGCGATAGACTCGCGTTAGACTCAAGCTCGGCAAAATTTTAAACAAAATTACATCTGGTCACTGGATAAGTTTATAATCTGAATAAATTGAATGTAGCAATTGTTATTTTAACTGATTTGGAGGGGATATTGTATGTTTCTTTAATTTGCTTAGTCTCGCACTGTTTGGGACTTTAAAGTTTCGGAAATTATACAATTTCGTAGATTTATCGAAATTAATGTAGCTAGGTATATGCAGTTGGAGAATGATAAGAAAAAAATGAAGGCCAGAAACATGAAAATAGAGGGGGGGAAGGTTTAATTATTAGGCTTGACTACAAGCGTTGGAGGAGTGTAAATGCGATTTGTGAGGAAACTAAAGAGAAACGACTTGGAAGATCAGCGGAAAAGATAACAAATGTAAATGTAAACTAAATTTACCGTGCGAAGAACGGGTACATCTGCTAGTTGGTACTATAATAGCTTTTTGTCGATCTGAAGGGACAGTTCTTTCTTTCCATTCCTTCTTGAAGATGTAATGTACCTAGGTTGTTACAATTTCTTCCCTCGCCTTTATTGAAATTCATTACTCGGATCTCACTGTAGTAAATTTTCTGTATATGTCCGTCTTATTTTTGTCGATTTTATAACATACAAATAAATGACCAATCGCTAAAGCAGGTGAGAGAATTCAAATACCTTGGAAGTATCTTCACATCTGATAGTAGACTGGACAGAGAGATCGAAACTAGAATCCAGCAAGCCAACAACATTACATACCAGCTTACCCCAATTTTGAAACACCCAGCTATTCCAGAAGTGAATAAAAGACAGATTATAAATTCAATCGTTATACCTGTGCTAACAGAGCCAAACATGGGCACTGACAAAAGAACAGGAAAGAAAATTACCACATGCGAAATGAGATGCCCGAGGAAAGCAGTAAATAAAACAAGAAGAGACCATATAAGAAATGAGGAAATTAGAAGAACAGTCGGAACAACACCTGCTATTAGATTTATTGAAAAACAGAGACTCAAATGGTTTGGCCACTTGGTCAGAATGAACCCGAATACACCAGTTGCAAGAGCGTACAACCTGAAAATGGAATCATCAAGAGGAAAGGGCAGACCAAGAAAAATATGGGTTGATGGAGTTACAGACATCTTAAAACTCCACAATACCACACCATATCAAGCGACCGAGCGTGCATTATCTCGGAAACCGAGAAGTTAAACCTGCTACGCCTAGCGGCAAAAATGCAGAGAAGGACAAAAGAAGAAAAGAAAGAAAGATTTTTGTCGATTTTCTGATTCATGGACTAAACTAAAATAAATATATAAAAATGATAACTAATTCTATTCTAATGCTCATTTTCCTGCTAAATGCTAGATCCAATGCTAAATCGCGAAAAATAATGCTAAATCTAGCATTAAAATGCTAAATTGGCAACCCTGCTCAGGAGCCAAATTCTGATAATAATGAAGTAAATGAACTACTTCCGCCAGAGAGGAAAGCTCTACCAATATCTCCATCGATAAACACCTACTAAATCAAGTAAAAGATTTCACATACTTGGGATGAAATTCAACACAGATGGAACAAAGCAAATCAAATGATAGGGCAAATGGCGCCAATTTTACGATGCAAACACGTCACCATGAACACAAAAAGAATAATGTTCAACACAATCTTTCTCCCCACATTATGTTACCAGTGCCAAACCTGGACGCTGACAACAAACGATAGAAGAAAACTAGTCACAACAGAGATGAAGTGTCTACGCAGAATGCTGGGTGTAACAAGAAGAGACCGGTTGAGTAATGAAGACATCAGGAAAAAGTGGGTACAACATCAGTACTAGACTTCATCAAGAAACAACATATTAAATGGTTCGGCCACGTAAGCAGATTACCATCAGACAGTGCACCCCAAAGAGCAATGCTGTTCCGATACAATGGGTACAAAGCAAAAGGCCGGCCATGCAAAAGATGGACCTCAGAGATAACAGAGGCGACGAAAGAGACTATCTACGAAGCGCATACTAGGGCCCGTTTTAGAAATCTCTTCCTGACCTGACGCTGTGAGGCATACAGGATTCGAGAAAGAAAGAAAGAATGAACTACACTTTTCGCAGAGGATCAATGCCTAATGCACCAAAAAGAACAAGACCTACAACAACATATTGACACCTCGAACCAAAATTGTATAAATCATGAAATGAAAATCAATAACACTAAAACCAAAATAGCGAATATAGGAAGAAAACATGATAATCTATGTCAACGGTACTACAATTAAAAAGGTACAAGAATTCAAATAATTTGGAAACATTCTCAGAAGATGGACGACTAGACAGAGATAGAAACTGGGTACAACGCAAAGGCTGTAACCCACCAGCTAGCCACACTGTAAAGCAACCAAACATTAAACAGTATTTTTATGCATGCTCTGTGTTACATGATCCAAACATAGACAATGAGCAAAGCACAGTTGCAAAAAATAACTGTATTTGAAATGTAATGACCGCGAAAAGTTAACAGCAACACCAGAAAAGACCAAGTCACAAACTCCAGCTTAAGAAAGATATTTGGGACCAGGACCTTGTTGGAATTGGTTCCGCTACTTAAAAAGAATGCAGCCAATCTCCACTGTATACAGAGTCTTCTACAGTTGAACATCAGAAAAGAAGGTGAGCGAAAGTCACGGATAATATTTATAGATGGCATAGCAGATTCCCTTTAAAAGGCAAAAATAACTATCACCAAAGTCACTGGAGCTTTGCCAAACAAAAACAGAACATCAAAACGCTGAACAACAACCTGGCAACAGTGACGATAAAAGAAGATTCTCTCAAATATATAAAACTAGCTATTTAACCCGGCTTCGCACGGGTGAAAGAGGTTATTAATCCTTGATGAGGAATTGGGTAAGCCGTTCCAAGAGATGGCATCTAAAAAAACATGAATTGTATTTTCTGATATTTTTTAAGAAGTGGTCTGAATCGGCTGTCTTCGATAAACGATTGTAACGGTTCTGTTGGTTCTTGTAATGCTTCACGTCTAATTAAAGTAGCATCTTCGCTTCCTTCAGTCTGATTGAGCAGTTTTCTTTTCTTTCGGTAGTGAGCTTGATCACAAACCCAAGCGTACCTGGTTCAAACCCCAAGGTAGGCAAGTTGGAAGCAACTTTGTTTCCGTGGGTTTTTTACGGAAGGTAAAAATAGACCTTACCGATCAGAAAGCAATTGCAAACTACTGAACGTATAAGAGGTGCCTATAAAATAAACGATTCGTTTACTGTGATTGGTGGCTACGTCCTGTAAAGGATATGTCACGATTTTATTATTATAACCAGGTGGGACGTTAAGGGACGTAATCCATGCTTATATTGTAGTGGCCAACGACATTTTAGTGATTATATCCCTTTGATTGTAGTATCTTATCTTCACCATGTATTCGAATCATACCGGAACGTAAAAATTGAAAGTCGGATAAAATATATCAATTTGTGTTTTATTTGTTTTTTAATCGAATATTGACCCGATTTCGAAACTCTTTCCTTAGTTTATCTAAACTTTTCCTGATACAGTATTGCAGAATGTATGGTGAATTTTGTATGTAAACTGAGGCTGTGTATACCCGGACAGTACATCCAGACATTAAGGATTACATATCTATATATAGATTATCTTTGGAACAAAAGATTACAAACGTTAACAACATGATACTCACGAGAATAATTGTGATAATATTGCTCATAAAATCTCTATACAGTTTCTGTTCTTCCTCATCAAGTTCTGGTCTCAAGAATCGTGGTTCTTCTCGAATACGTGTCTCTTCTAGTATAAGTATACGTGTCCTTTTCTGATTGAATGCTGAATGTTGCTAGTGGACATCTGCGACCATCCCATCTTGTTACAGTTTCACTAAGAGGTGTCTGTACATGATTAGATATCAAGTTTTGAAAACCTGCAACTGCTACTATTTAATTAAAATGATCACTTCGTGGTTAAGATACAATGATATTAATGTCACTCGGTGGGTCTGTGCACCAGGTCCTTGATATTTAGATTGTGTTGTATTAAGTGGTCATCATCATCAGGTGCCGGTTGGCGTATGCGATCATGTATCTCCACAAATCTCTTTCCTTGGTGTTTGCTATCATCTCAGATGTTGATGTTCATCAGTGCCATGAGATCATGCTGTCCCCAATTTTCTCTCTCTTTGTCTTCCTCTGTCTGTCTCCACTGATTTTCCTGGTTGTCACAATGTGTTCTAAGCCTTCCCTTCTCATTAATGTCCGTATTATTGTGTGGTATTGTAATATGTGATATTGTAATATGTGATATTGTAATATGTGATATTGTAATATGTGATATTGTACTGTAATGTGATGATCATTCTATTGTATTTCCACCGTACCATCATACTTGCATTGAACCTATACGTTTCGTCGTCTTCTTCTTCCGCATCGTTCTTAAATCACTAGTTCGTCCCTCCTAATGAATGCATGTGGCTTATGCCAAAGAACGGGGGTATGTTCTCATGCTAGTTTACAGCTTTAGCCGAAAAGTTGCGATATTTGCTCCTTTCGGCTCAGCACTGCTAGGTCTCGGCATTTGACAGTATTCAGGTTTGCCACCCAAGCTCAAGACCGACTCCTCTCGTGACCATTTTTGCTGCTGGGGCCAGACAAATATGTCTGGAAAAATCATGGATTTGGGTTGTTATTTTTTATTTATAAAATAATAAATACACTTTACCCATTATTTTTGGTAGGACCCGGCCCCACTGGCCCTTAATGACAAGCTGCCTCTGCTACATGATTTTGGACACGTGTGTCTTTGAAACTGCTGCACAGCATTGGTGTCATTTTCTGATCTAGACAGGTAGCCAGGGGATTCGTGTAGTCGTTATTACTTGAAGATATTGCTCGTCTGATGTGCTAGCTAATCTCTAACTGCGTGGCAGCATATATACTATGACATATTGTAGATGGCATCCTCCTTGATCAGTATCCGCGTTGCCAGACCTCACAGGTTCTGTTAGAGCCACCAAGTGGTGGTGAGATATGATCTTGTTCAGTGTCAGATCACTGACTTGCCCTGCCTTGTCACCTTATTTCCATGCGCCTATTGCACTAAGTTTGCAAGCAATGTCTCCATACCGCTTTATCCTGGGCAACTCCTTCAATATTTTCAATGAAATTTAATCCAATTTTCTCACCTCTCTTGGTAAATTTCGTTTCAGGGTTTCTCTAGAGCGTTCTTTATTTTCTGAACTATTTGCCTTCCACTTCAATGTCTGTGTTGTTAGCTTTTGTTCAGAATAGGCTTATTATATCTTCAAATTATCTTTCTTATAAGTTTGTGTGTAACTAGGCCCGATATTTGTGCTAAGATATATTGAAAACATGTTATCACTGTACTTTGTTGTATAAGCACATGTGATTCGATCTCTTCCTTATACAGAAAGAAGATCTCAGCGGCAGTGAGAGAAATCTACAGCAGCCACGAATGTCCTTATACAGAAAGAAGATTTCAGCGGCAGTGAGAGAAATCTACAGCAGCCACGAATGTCCTTATACAGAAAGAAGATCTCAGCGGCAGTGAGAGAAATCTACAGCAGCCACGAATGTCCTTATACAGAAAGAAGATCTCAGCGGCAGTGAGAGAAATCTACAGCAGCCACGAATGTCCTTATACAGAAAGAAGATCTCAGCGGCAGTGAGAGAAATCTACAGCAGCCACGAATGTCCTTATACAGAAAGAAGATCTCAGCGGCAGTGAGAGAAATCTACAGCAGCCACGAATGTCCTTATACAGAAAGAAGATCTCAGCGGCAGTGAGAGAAATCTACAGCAGCCACGAATGTCCTTATACAGAAAGAAGATCTCAGCGGCAGTGAGAGAAATCTACAGCAGCCACGAATGTCCTTATACAGAAAGAAGATCTCAGCGGCAGTGAGAGAAATCTACAGCAGCCACGAATGTCCTTATACAGAAAGAAGATCTCAGCGGCAGTGAGAGAAATCTACAGCAGCCACGAATGTCCTTATACAGAAAGAAGATCTCAGCGGCAGTGAGAGAAATCTACAGCAGCCACGAATGTCCTTATACAGAAAGAAGATCTCAGCGGCAGTGAGAGAAATCTACAGCAGCCACGAATGTCCTTATACAGAAAGAAGATCTCAGCGGCAGTGAGAGAAATCTACAGCAGCCACGAATGTCCTTATACAGAAAGAAGATCTCAGCGGCAGTGAGAGAAATCTACAGCAGCCACGAATGTCCTTATACAGAAAGAAGATCTCAGCGGCAGTGAGAGAAATCTACAGCAGCCACGAATGTCCTTATACAGAAAGAAGATCTCAGCGGCAGTGAGAGAAATCTACAGCAGCCACGAATGTCCTTATACAGAAAGAAGATCTCAGCGGCAGTGAGAGAAATCTACAGCAGCCACGAATGTCCTCGATGTCATTTTCCTGATTCTGGAACGGACCATAGATAGTTGGAGTTAGATGTGAATAAAAAATAAAATGCAACCTACCACAGGGTGATTGTCACCGAGGTCAAGTTGGTATAGCCATCTACCAAACGGTGATTGTCACCGAGGTCAAGTTGGGATAGCCACCTACCAAACGGTGATTGTCACCGAGGTCAAGTTGGGATAGCCACCTACCAAACGGTGATTGTCACCGAGGTCAAGTTGGGATAGCCATCTACCAAACGGTGATTGTCACCGAGGTCAAGTTTGGATAGCCACCTACCAAACGGTGATTGTCACCGAGGTCAAGTTGGGATAGCCACCTACCAAACGGTGATTGTCACCGAGGTCAAGTTGGGATAGCCATCTACCAAACGGTGATTGTCACCGAGGTCAAGTTGGGATAGCCACCTACCAAACGGTGATTGTCACCGAGGTCAAGTTGGGATAGCCACCTACCAAACGGTGATTGTCACCGAGGTCAAGTTGGGATAGCCACCTACCAAACGGTGATTGTCACCGAGGTCAAGTTGGGATAGCCATCTACCAAACGGTGATTGTCACCGAGGTCAAGTTGGGATAGCCACCTACCAAACGGTGATTGTCACCGAGGTCAAGTTGGGATAGCCACCTACCAAACGGTGATTGTCACCGAGGTCAAGATGGAATTGTAGCAGGGAAATACAATATCTAGAAATCGCCTCACATACCCGACGAAGGGCCATTTAGGAGTTAGAAATATTATAACTTCTATCCAGAATAGATATCACTAGTCAACTAGGTACGGCAGTACATAAAGGAGAGGGATACTCAGATCACAAACCATCATTTCTCAATGAAGAGGTATTGGATGGTCAATCCCTATGGAAGCACATCCCAACAGAAACTCAAGCTAAAACAGATCATCATCAAATAGCTTGTCCTGAGCAGAACTTTGTCACCCCAATAGTCCTTCGGAATTTCTCTTTCTCATAGGCCAGATGTCCCGCCTCTGCAGCCGTAATGTCCAAACCATGAGTTACATCCTGAATCCATCTTCTCCGTGGTCTTCCTCTTCTCCTCTTTGCTGGTATGCCTCCTTCTATGATGGTCTTCTCCAGCACTACATATCTTTTGACATGTCCACAATATCTCCATTTTCTCATTCTTATTTGTAACATCAGCCAGTTTTTAAAAAATTTCTTTCTGGATAGATCAATTTGTTCTCGGGTACCACAGCAATATGTATACTTTTGTTAAAATCCATCACAACTGCAGTAATAACAGTCTCGTCCAGCTGTTTGATGTGATGATATTGGACACCATCAGGCCCTGGAGCGGTGCTGTGGTTTGCCTTGAGTGCATTAACAACATCCTCCTTTGTTATTAAGTCAATGTAAGGTTCTCCAGAGCTAGTAATATCACGAAGAGCACTTATGATATTATGGCGGTCAGTTTTATCACCTTTTTCCGTCTGTTCCATGAAACGATGAAGGAACCCCTGCCCCTTTTCTGCATCGGTTGTCATGCTCCACAAACATGGAAGGATCCTAAACTGCTCAGCAGCTACCGCATACTCACCTTGCAAAATGTATATGGCAAATTACTAGAGAAGATAGTGGCCAGAAAGGTAATGTGTCACTTAGAGAATGACCACATCCTCCCTGACACTTTGGGTAGCTACCGGCTAATGAAAGGTACATGGGACAGTGCTGGCACGTTTGCATATGATGTTTATGAAGACTTCCCATCCAAGCAAGAGACTGTTGCTGTAGCCATCGACTTGGAGGATGCTTATAACAAGGTGAATTTTTCAATAATGGTGCGCTCTTTGATTAAATGGGAAGTTAATCCTTGGCTGGTGAACTGGATAGCTGCTTCTTTAATGGAGAGAACCGTTTCACTACGTTTAGGAACATGGACATCGGATCCTGCACGTATATGCCGGATTACCTAGGTTCTCCTCTATCACCCATGTTGTTTAATATTTACACAGCAAATGTAGCTAAAATTCAGTCAACCGGATTGGGTCGGACATTGACATTTGCAGATGATATCTTAATATATAGGACTGGGTCAGATAGATAAGAGTTGGTTGACGACATTCATAAACATTGCGTACCATCTCGGGTTGGTGTAGAGAGTCTCGCTCTCAGATCAATCCTGAAAAAGCGTGTATGTTGTGGTGCTCGTTGAATAATCACATAGTCAAGGCTGACCTACCTCGTGTAATCTTTGATGAACATACCATCGAGCGCAGAGACAGGCTGCGCTATCTTGGAATAACCTTCGATAGTAGTCTATCTTTCAAACACCATATTGAACACACGATACAACGGTGCAAGCGTGGTCTTGCGGCTCTCAAAGTTATGGTGACCGCACACCTTGAGCAGAGACTACTTGCCCTTTTGTTTGATAAACTGGTTCTCGGAATTCTTACGGACTCGAAATTTTACGATATCAAGATCACAATGTGAACGACTCGAACGGGTTCAGAATGAAGGTATCCGTATAGTCCTGGGCTGCACTAGAAATACTCCCATTGTGAAGATGAGATATTTGATTGGCCTTCTGTCACTACGCTCCCGTCATGCAATCGCCCAAACCAAGGCATATATGCGGATTACTGCGGATAAGAGACATCCACTACACAAGAACACTAATGATGTTAAGGGCACGAGAATCAAGCGTGGCATGTTGTGGATGGCCCAGGTTGAGAGAACAATTGGCCAGGTGACTACGGTTACGATCCTACCAAAAGGGGAAGAATGGATCCCAACAGATGGTAGCATAACCAACTATCTCAACGTTATCATTACTCTTCGAAGAGAATGTAGAGATTGGGGCAACATGAAGGCTGATCTCGCAGTTAAGCAGCTGATAGATGATAATGCAAGGGATGATGATGTTGTTGTATATACCGATGGGTCGGTTCAACGTGGTGAGAAATCCGGCTGGGGTTTCTTGGCTAATGCGCATGGTAGGGTTGTTGCAGAGCGAAGTGGGCATACAGGACAACTACTTCTAGTATGAGGATGGAGGTTGAGGCCGTTACTGCTGCCCTCCATTGATCTCTGGGACTTCATTTACTGGGGCAGTTGTATCTGACTCTCAGTCGATGCTTCACAAGATCCAGAAGGGCAGGTTTCAGTATGAATGGATGTCGTCTATAGAAGTTTCTAACCTCCAGCGGCTTACGTGGATATACTGTCCTGGGCATGCTGGTGTTTACGGTAATGAGAGAGCGGACAGGCTTGCATCAACAGCATCGATTGTTGAGGAGTTGAAGATGGATAAGGGGATATTCTTCGGTCTCTTCAGGACTGTCTGTTGGATGAGGACACTAAAATCGATGTTGAATCGATCAAGCGATTTAAGCAGTTTGGAGTTACTCGTTGTTCAAGTCGAACTGGATGCCTGAGAGGCAGAGTGAGAGATGTGTTTAATCAGTGAGCCACGGGAACCATCAGTATGCATACTCTTCGATATCTGTTGGGGAGACTGAGCACCTATGGGTCTGCCCGGAGTGCAATGACACCAGTTTAGTAACCAATAACCAATAACCAATCAATTTGTTCTCTTCTCTGTCCATGATATACGAAGGATTCTTCTGTAACACTTATATTCAAAAGCACATATATGTTTTTCCACAGAATTGTAAATGTCCATTCTTCACACCCAAACGTTGCCGCTGGAAATATGCATGCTCTTAGTAGTCTGCATATTAGTAACCGTATCCTGTTTAGAAAGTGCCGTCTTTCTCAAATGTGTGCCATGTAGCAAAATTATTGCTTTTTCATGCAGGTTGTCTCTAAGCGCAATGACAGATGTTTATTATTGAGTTACCTCTCTTTGACCGCTGAAATTTAAAACTTGTTTCATATCTGTCCTTTCCGTTGCGAAATAAAGAAAAGTTGGAATTATACGGTCTTCTTCAAAGAATAGTTGGCCGAGAACTACATACAATTATTTTTGGACATGATTTTCACTGAGGACAATATAGCCAAGACCTACAGATACGGATTGGATGGGACCTGCAGGTACGGTATGTACTTCAAGACAATGCGATCCATAATAACCTTCTGTCTGTTCTAATGATCTTATCTTTATATTTTTTTAAATCTCTGCTTCATTATCAGCAAGAGACTAATAGTACAACTGATCTGTTGATACAGAGAGACTAATAGTACAACTGATCTGTTGATACATAGAGACTAATAGTACAACTGATCTGTTGATACAGAGAGACTAATAGTACAACTGATCTGTTGATACATAGAGACTAATAGTACAACTGATCTGTTGATACATAGAGACTAATAGTACAACTGATCTGTTGATACATAGAGACTAATAGTACAACTGATCTGTTGATACAGAGAGACCAATAGTACAACTGATCTGTTGATACATAGAGACTAATAGTACAACTGATCTGTTGATACAAGAGACTAATAGTACAACTGATTGTTGATACAAGAGACTAATAGCACAACTGATTTGTTGATACAGAGAGACCAATAGTACAACTGATTTGTTGATACATAGAGACTAATAGTACAACTGATCTGTTGATACATAGAGACTAATAGTACAACTGATCTGTTGATACAGAGAGACTAATAGTACAACTGATTTGTTGATACAAGAGACTAATAGAACAACTGATCTGTTGATACATAGAGACTAATAGTACAACTGATCTGTTGATACATAGAGACTAATAGTACAACTGATCTGTTGATACAGAGAGACCAATAGTACAACTGAACTGTTGATAAATAGAGACTAATAGCACAACTGATCTGTTAATACAGAGAGACCAAAAGCACATCTGATCTGTTGATACATAGAGACCAATAGTACAACTGATCTTTTGATACATATCGAGCACTAAATAATTATTATTCTTTGATCGTTGTAGTAATTGTGTTAGATCACAATTATTATATTTCTCTCGTACCACGTCAAACGTTACATAAGGAGTACACGCAATTTTTCCACACCGCTCTATCCTGGGCAACTCGCTCAATCTTTATTATTAGGGATATGTTTCTGTCGTAGTCTATATATAGTGTGCTGTGAAATTCGTCACTCCTGTTGGATAGTTTGCTTGATAAAGGCCTTTTAAGTCGAAACGTTGCTGAGTATTGTTATTGTTTTTGTATTTATTAAAACTACAGTACTTTGTTATTACGTGTTTCGTCATTGCTACATAGTTTTACTGCAGTCTTCCCCTATGTCGATAACTTTCAATCTTTATTATGGAATTGAGTCTGATATTTCTTGCTGCTCTCAGTAGAGTTTGTTTCTGGGCTTCCCTAGAGCTTCCGTTCTTTCATGACTCCTTTGTCTACCACTTCAATGTCTGCTTTATGATTCTTTGATTATTTCTTCTCAGAGTATGCCCAACATATCTCCATCTTCTCATTTTTATAACAGTTATTACTAGTGGTTGATCAAATATTTCTCTCACTTTATCACTTCCCCTCAAATCGTCTCATTTTATGCTCATTATTTTTCTCTGACACCTATTTTCAAATGAACTTAATCTAAATTTTGAGTAATTGTCTTCTACAGGGTGTTCAAGATAAAAGCGACTCCATTGAAAGTTGCCACCTACCTATTGCGCTGTGTATATTTACTATTTAAACCGGTTCTGACTAGCTCGTCCTACGTCATATTTGTTCATCGCCCCTTCCCGTACTACAATTACACACCATCATACAACCTTGACCTATACTACGTCATAACTGAACCTTCTCATTTCATACCATTCTGTTCCGTCTGTAAGCCACTGCTTTGTAAGTTTCTGCTTGCTCTTGCCCTACGGAACACATCTCCGAATTCCTTGATAGAATCTTTAATCCCATAGGCACCACACTCTGTCATTTTTGAAAGAAACGAACCACGCTTTGTCTGTCTTTTCTTCCATTGAGTTGCTAAACGAGAGAACCTACGGTCTCTTCCTCCTTGATGTGTGCTCATTGTACACTTATATACCTCATCCTGACTTAAAGCTCTCCAGTTCTTTCTCAATAGGAGAACTAATCCACTTGTGTAAACTTCTGCTCTCCTTCGTCTTGCGGAACTAGTTCTCACTCTTAACTCCTTTCAGTTTAATGACCAATTCTTTGAGCAGATCAGTGGGGTCGCCATGGGTCCTAAATGGGACCTAGTTATGCTTGTCTGTTCATGGGTTATCTTGAACACCTAGTATGGACTACATATGATGGTCCCCTTCCGTCTGTCTATCACAGATACATTGATGACTGTATTGGCATTACTGATATTCCTGAAGCCGATTTGTCACGCTTCATTAATGTTTTCAACCCTTCTATTCGTTTTACTTCTCACATCTCCACTACTTGTGTCAACTTTCTTGACATTACTATCACCATAGGCCTATCCACTATCACTACATCAGTATATTACAAGTCTACTGATGCACATAGTTTTCTCCTTTATACTTCTTCCCATATCCGGGCTTGTTGTGACTCTTTGCCATTCTCGCAGCTCTTGCGCCTTCGTCGCCTTTGTAGCGAGGACGATGATTTTCTTGAGAGCTCGCGAGATGCTTGATTTGTTTCGCCTATACCAGGAGAGGGTGCTTGTCTCGGCTATGCATCGAGTTCAGAAAATTACTAACCAGCAGGCCCTCACCAGCCAGCATAGGACTACTAACTCTGACAGAGTAAAACTTATCTTAACTTTCCACCCCCATAGTTCACTGGTGAAAATGTTTTATTCCGTCATCTGTCTATCCTTAAGTCAGATCCTGAGACTGGTTCTGTATTCCCCAACTATCCCTTCGTGCCTTACAGATGGGACAGAAGTCTTAAGGATTTGTTGGTACACAGTCGCATTAGTCCAATATCCAGACTCATTTTGGCACTGTCCAGTGTGGCCGTCGACGTTGCAACACGTGTTCTTATGTGATACAGACGCGTACTGTATTTTTTCCTTTAGCCAAGTTTGTTATTGAAGATGGTTTCACATGCGAGTCCCGTAATCTTTTCTATGCCATTATATGTAAGCGTTGTAACAAGGCTTATATCGGCGAGACAGCCAAAAGGCTCAGTGACCGAATCGTCCAACACTTGCGCCACATACGTCACTGCTCTGTGATCCCTGTAGCCACCCATTTCAATGATACTGGATATTTAGGAGCTCACGATGTCCAGGTCACAGCCATCCGATCTTGTTCTTCGGATGATCGCATTCGATTTGCTCTGGAGAATCGGTTGATTTCTTTGTATGGTACCTTGCGACCACGTGGGCTCAACGTATTATATTCCTAATCTTCTTAGTACTTTCTCTTCCCATGCCTTGTAATCTATTTGGGTATATGTTGCATGTATTCAAGTTATATATTAACTAGATATTCAATTGTTTCTCTTCCGTTCTATTTCTAGTTTTTATATGTATTTTTTTGTGCTACATTTATTTCGCTATTCGTTTTTATTCCCAGATTTTCATTAGAAACGTTTGTATTTGGTCGTCCATTTGTTTTTTTTTAAATACGTCACTCCTGTTGTTCGTTTGCTTGATAAAGGCCTTGTTGGTCGAAAGGTTGCTGTATTTTGTCATTGTTTTTGTAATTTGTAAAACTACATTACTTTATGATTACGTGTTTTGCCAATCAAATAGTTTTACTGCAGTCTCATCTATTTTGTGAAAAAAATTTTTTACCAGCATGCGCTGCGCTGAAAAAATGTGTGCAAATTACTTAAAGATCGCACAAAATGTAAATGAGACGTCATGTGACGCTCTTCCATGTCATGAAATCAGGCTATTCAAAATATCCTCTCTCTGTCTTCCTCTGTCTCGCCTTCCTGTCGATGTTACCAGTTGTTACAATGTGTTCTAAACCTCAATCCGAAAAATGATGACTGCCACTTTCTTATATTGATAATAAGCTATCTCTGTGACTAGAAAATGTTTGTCTGGCCCACA
Organism: Arion vulgaris; assembly: GCA_020796225.1. Lineage (NCBI taxonomy): Eukaryota > Metazoa > Mollusca > Gastropoda > Stylommatophora > Arionidae > Arion > Arion vulgaris. Next base: position 4,514,108 of record CM036772.1, on the reverse strand, counting down.
ACAAATAATGACGACGAGCCGCCATTGTACAAACGTATATGAAACTCTATGCAAACATACATCAAACACATGTTTTAGACAGGTTTGTGAAGCTTTCATAAAACATGCAGTAAACATCGGAGAATACTAATTTGAAAGAGATAGCTTGAGATAGAATTACTGACTTGTCCGATCGGCTGTAACTTCGTGTAACGAGACAAAGATGTGGGGCTAGTTAACTAAACATTCAAAACTATCTAACACGTCTATAATAGAAAAATATGCAGTAAAACTTAATAGCAAAAGCTAAACAACCGAATAGAAAGTCATTTATTTGTTAAACACAAGTTTATTTTTGTGCTTTGTAACAATACTGGACTTTGCGATTTGAAATTTTGATATAAAAAATCTTCTATCATTCCCCAAACAACACTTCTATGATTTCCCCACACAATACTTCTATCATTCCCCCACACAACACTTCTATCATTCCCCCACACATTACTTCCATCATTCTCCCACACATTACTTCTATGACTCCCCACACATTACTTCCATCATTCCCCCACAAAACACTTCTATCACTCCCCCACACAACATTTATATCATTCCACCACACATTACTTCTATCACTCCCCCACAAAACACTTCTATCACTCCCCCACACAATACTTCTATCAGTACCCCACACATTACTTTTATCATTCCCCCACACATTACTTCCATCATTCCCCCACAAAACACTTCTATCACTCCCCCACACAACATTTCTATCATTCCACCACACAACACTTCTTTCATTCCCCCACACATTACTTCTATCATTCCACCACACATTACTTCATTCATTCCACCACACAACACTTCTATCATTCCACCACACAACACTTCTATCATTCCACCACACATTATTTCTATCATTCCCTCACACAACACTTCTATCATTCCCCCCTCACACAACACTTCTATCATTCCCTCACACAACACTTCTATCATTCCCTCACACAACACTTCTATCATTTCCTCACACAACACTTCTATCATTCCACCACACATTATTTCTATCATTCCTCACACAACACTTCTATCATTCCACCACACATTATTTCTATCATTCCCTCAGACAACACTTCTATCATTCCACCACACATTACTTCTATCATTCCACCACACATTACTTCCATCATTCCCTCACACATTATTTCTATAATTCCCCCACACAACACTTCTATCATTCCCTCACACAACACTTCTATCATTCCCCCACACAACACTTCTATCATTCCCTCACACAACACTTCTATCATTCCAACACACAACACTTCTATCATTCCAGAACACAACACTTATATCATTCCACCACACATTACTTCTATCATTCCACCACACAACACTTCTTTTATTCCACCACACAACACTTCTTTTATTCCACCACACGACATTTATAATTTCCTTTTGTTGTGCAGGTTTGTACTCGGTCTATTGTTGATTGATTGATTGATAGAACCATCATCATTGCACTTCGTTGAGTAACCATATGTGTTCCAATCTCTTTCTTACACAGCAAGATCTCAGAGGCAGTGCACGAGCTCCGTACGAGAGTCCCAATGTAGTTTAGATGGTGAAAATACATTGTAAGAATTACATCTTTAAATCTTTCTAATGAATTTTGCGCGGGCAGCGACTTCTCAGCCTGTTCTTCTCGATTTTGAACTGCCAATTCTTTTTTTTTTACTTCCTCAGCTTGAACACAGGACCGATTTTTTATCGTTCGTCTTCTAAAGGAGTAGGAACTCGATCTAACCCATACTAAGATCTAACCTACACTGAGATCTTACCTACACTGAGATCTTATCTACACTACTGTTTGGTCAAAAATCTTACCTACACTGAGATCTTACCTACACTGAGATCTTACCTACACTGAGATCTTACCTACGCTGAGATCTTACCTACACTGAGATCTTACCTACACTGAGATCTTACCTACACTGAGATTTTACCTACGCTGAGATCTTACCTACGCTGAGATCTTACCTACGCTGAGATCTAACCTACGCTGAGATCTCACCTACGCTGAGATCTCACCTACGCTGAGATCTCACCTACGCTGAGATCTCACCTACGCTGAGATCTCACCTACGCTGAGATCTCACCTACGCTGAGATCTCACCTACACTGAGATCTCACCTACACTGGGATCTCACCTACACTGAGATCTCACCTACACTGAGATCTTACCTACACTGAGATCTCACCTACACTGAGATCTCACCTACACTGAGATCTTACCTACACTCAGATCTTACTCTACACTGAGATCTCACCTACACTGAGATCTTACCTACACTGAGATCTTACCTACACTGAGATCTTACCTACACTGAGATCTTACCTACACTGAGATCTTACCTACGCTGAGATCTTACCTACGCTGAGATCTTACCTACGCTGAGATCTTACCTACACTGAGATCGTACCTACGCTGAGATCAGAAATCTCTGCATAAATATCCCGATTGCTTTATGAGGGAGCAAACCGAGAATCTATGGAACAAGATGCCAGCAACTACTCGGTTTATTTTAACATAGTCAAACAACTACAGATACTTGATTTGTTTATTTCTTCTAAAATGCAGTTTCTGAACTCTTAACTTTCTGTTTAGTTATAAATATTAACTTAACCTTTTGTTTAGTTATAAATATTAACTTAACGTTCTGTTTAGTTATGAAGATTAACTTAACGTTCTGTTTAGTTATGAAGATTGACTTAACTTTCTGTTTAATTAGAAGATTAACTTAACGTTCTGTTTAATTGAAGAACTTAACTTCTGTTTAGTGAAGATTAACTAACTTTCTTTAGTTAGAAGATTAACAACTTGCTGTTTAATTATGAAGATTAACTTAACATTATGTTTAGTTATAAAGATTAACTTAACGTTCTGTTTAGTTATGAGATTAACTTAAGTTCTGTTTATTTTGAAGATTAACTTAAGTTCTGTTTATTTAAAAGATTAACTAACGTTCTGTTTAGTTATGAAGATTAACGTAACGTTCTATTTAGTTATGAAGATTAACGTAACATTATGTTTAGTTATGAAGATTAACGTAACGTTCTATTTAGTTATGAAGATTAACGTAACTATTCATGTTAGTTATGAAGATTAACGTAACTTCTATTTAGTTATGAAGATTAACGTAACATCTAGTTTAGTTATGAAGATTAACGTAACTTCTGTTTAGTTATGAAGATTAACGTAACATTTTTTAGTTATGAAGATTAACTAACGTTCTATTTAGATTATGAAGATTAACTAACATTCTATTTAGTTATAAGATTAACGTACATTCTTTTAGTTATGAAGACTAACTAACTTCTGTTTAAATTATGAAGATTAACTTAACTTATGTTTAGTTATAAAGATTAAACTTTTAGAGATTTAACGTTCTATTTAGTTATGGAGATTAACTTAACGTTCTGTTTATTTATGAAGATTAACTAACGTTCTGTTTAGTTTGAGATTAACGTAACATTATTTAGTTTGAAGATTACTAAGTCTTATTTAGACGTAACATTCTATTTAGTTATGAAGATTAACGTAACATTCATTTAGTTATGAAGATAACGAAATTCTATTTAGTTATGAAGATTAACGTAACATTATGTTTATTGAAGATTAACGTAACTTCTATTTAGTTATAGATTAAGTAATTGACTAACATTGGATGACTAACACTTATAGTTATGAAGATTGACAACATGGATCCTAACTCAATTAAGACATAGAAAAAATATATGACCATGTTCCCACGCGCATTCTGTATTCAAACGAGTTGCATATGTTAGAAAGTCGTGGCACACATTTCTTTTCATTGCTGACAATTTATATTTTGGACGTTAGTTTTCTGTGTGACCGTGCCCATGGAAACGAGTTCTTTCAGAGATGATTGTAATCTGCTGATTTGGCAGTAGACATTCTTCCTTCCTAGTGCACTTTTTCTTACAAAGATAACTTATAGTTGGGAGGGGGGGGGACCCACCAGAGAATTATTTTAGCTAGCAGAGGGATCTGAGTACTGTCATGGCTTATGTTACTAAGAAAAGAGTAGTGGGACGCAGAAAAAAAATATGCTGACGTCTCAGTGATTCGTGGCAAGAAAAGTGCATGAGCATTTACTACGAGCTCGAGATGTAAAACTGTCAAAAAGGACATCGGTGCTTTGCTGTAGTTACGTACAGACGCGGTATAGAGATTAAAGCTGTAACCGTGGTTCTGAACTGTTTGAGTACACATACAGTCACACATGCATGTTTACTGAGTGACTTTATGAATATACTCTAGAATATGTAGATTGGTTGTAATCACAATATAGACGAGACTGCAGTAAAACTATTGTATTGGCATAACACGTAATCACAAAGTACTGTAGTTTTACAAATTACAAAGACAATGACAAAATACAGGAACGTTTCGAGTATCAATGCCTTTATCAAGCAAACGAACAACAGGAGTGACGAATTAAAAAAAACATATGGGCGACTACATACAAACGTTTCTAATGAAAATCTGGGAATAAAAACGAATAACGAAATAAATGTAACACACAAAATACACATAAAAACTAGAAATAGAACAGAAGAGAAACAATAAAAAATGAAGTGAATAAATAAATTGAATACTTGCAACTTATACCCATATAGATTACAAGGCATGGGAAGAGAAAGTACTAAGAAGCATAGGAATGTAATAAGTTGAGCCCACGTGGTCGCAAGGTACCATACAACGAAATCAACTGATTCTCCAGAGCAAATCGACTGCGATCATCCGAGGAACATGATCGGATGACTGTGACCTGGACATCGTGAGCTCCTAGAGCTCCTAAATGGTCAGTATTATTGAAATGGGTGGCTACAGGGGTCACAGCGCATTGGCGTATGTTGCGCAAGTGTTGGGCGAATCGGTCACTGAGCCTCTTGCCTGTCTCGCCGATATAAGCCTTGTTACGCCGCTTACAGATAATGACATAGATAAGATTACGGGACTCGCATGTGAAACGATCTTCAATAACAAACGTGACTAAAGGAAAAGATACAGTACTCGTCTGTATCACGTAAGCACACGTGTTGCAACGCCGACGGCCACACTGGACAGTGCCAAAATGACTTTGGATATTGGACTTAAGACTACTGTGTACCAACATATCCTTAAGACTTCTGTCCCGTCTGTAAGCCACCAAAGGATAGTTGGGGAAGACAGAACGGGTCTCAGGATCTGACTTAAGGATAGACAGATGACGGAATAAAACATTTTTCACCAGTGAACTATGGGGGTGGAAAGTTAAGATAAGTTTTACTCTGTCAGAGTTAGTGGTCCTATGCTGGCTGGTAAGGGCCTGCTGGCGAGTGATTTTATAAACTCAATGCATAGAAAATACAAGCACCTTCTCTGGGTATAGGCGCCTGCGAAACAAATCAAGCATCTCGCGAGCTCTATCAAGAAAATCATCGTCCTCGCTACAAAGGTGACGAAGGCGCAAGAGCTGCGAGAATGGCAAAAAGTCACAACAAGCCCGGAGATGGGAAGAAGTATAAAGGAGAAAACTAAGTGCATCAGTAGGCTTGTAATATACTGATGTAGTGATAGTGGATAGGTATATGGTGATAGTAATGTCAAGAAAGTTGACACAAGTAGTGGAGATGTGAGAAATAAAACGAATAGAAGGGTTGAAAACATTAATGAAATTTATGAAGGTGACAAATCGGCTTCAGGCATATCAGTAATGCCAATACAGTCATCAATGTATCTGTGATAGACGGAAGGGGGCCATCATATGTAGTCCATACGAAGTGTTCAAGATAACCCATGAACAGACAAGCATAACTAGGTCACATTTTAGTGCCCATGGCGACCCAACTGATCTGCTCAAAGAATTGGTCATTAAACTGAAAGGCGTTAAGAGTGAGAACTAGTTCCGGAAGACGAAGGAGAGCAGAGGTTGACACAAGTGGATTAGTTCTCCTATTGAGAAAGAACTGGAGAACTTTAAGGCCGTCAGGATGAGGTGTAGAGGTGTACAATGAACACACATTAAGGAGGAAGAGACAACAGGTTCTTTCGGGTAGCAACTCAATGGAGGAAAAGACAGACAAAGCGTGGTTCATATCTTTCAAAAATGAAGGGAATTGGTGACTATGGGATTAAAGATACTATCAAGAAATTCGGAGATGTGTTCCGTAGGGCAAGAGCAAGCAGAAACGATAGGCCTGCCAGGATTGTGGAGTTATGAATTTTGGGTTGGATAGATTGTTTGTATAAGGAGTGAAAGGCTTGCCACATTGAGCATATTCTATATGACCAAGTTTACCTTTATTTTTGTGTCAGGGCATGCTGAAGACAAAGGCAATGAGTGTGAAGGTCCCCAAGATGTGATTTGTATGTGATCTAAGCCTAAGAGCGATTGTACGTTGTGCCAGTTATGCGCCTACAAGTAGGCCAGCACATCTGATTTCTGTTCCGCCTTTTATTTACTATAGTGCTTCCCTAACTCCCTACCTCAGTCGCCTCAAACTATATCCTTTGTAGATCACAGTGTTACTATTCTTTGCTCCCCTTTCGAGTTCCAGTCACACACGTGCTAGCTAGCTGATACAGCAGTGGTCAAGGAAGAACGACCAATGGATACTGCATACATTATCAATGACATAAAAGAATCAGGTCGTGTAGATGACTTTGAAAACATTTATAAATTTACATGTCTATCCAGGGGGAAGAACTGAAAATGGAAACTGTCAGATACGAACTATAGAGTAACCAGTTCGGTTCCTGGTCATTTTTCTTGGAGGGTCAGACACGAACTATAGAGTAATCGTTCGGTTCCTGGTCATTTGTCTTGAGGGCCAGACACAAATTTGGGGGAAATCATGGGTTTTTAAATATTTACTATTATTTGTCTATTCGGGGATGTTATCCTCCTTTCGATTGGTGGGTCCGGGCCCCACTGACCTTTAATGACGAGCCGCCCCTGAGAGTAATATATATATATATGTGCACTAGTTGAGTTACCCTACGTGCATGCAGGCAAACGGATATATGACTGGTTGAGCATGTGCCCGCGTGTTCCAGCTCTATATAAAATTACCAGAGTGCATCGTTATCACATGGTGGCGCCACATATTCTCTCTGTCTTTGTTTATTTACATGCATGCTGCAGCGTTCTGAGACTGGGTCGAAAAAAAGAAAATAGGAAAAGAAATATAAACTTTGTTTTGCAATCGCACACTTCGAATTCATACATTTTAGTTATCTATATTCATACATTTTAGTTATCTATATTCATACAGATTCACATGAAGCGAGATAGAAAGTAAGAGAGAGAGAGAGAGAGAGAAAGAGAGCGAAAGTAAAGTGGGAAAGACTAGACATATTTGCGGTTTGTTTATATACACGTATATTGTTGGCGTCTGTAGAGAGCTCGATCACAACCCAAGCGTTCCTCGTTCAAACTCCCCGGCCGACAGTTTGGATGCAAATTTGTTCGTCGGGGATTGTTACGAACGATAAAATAGACCTTACCGTTCAGAAAGCAATGGCAAACTACTGAACGTATAAGTGGCGCTTAGAAAATCAATGACTCATTTACTGTTGTTGATACTTCGACGTCCTGTAAAACTATATGCCACGATTTACATTATATAAACATATAGATTTACATTATGCACACACATAGATTTACATTATATACATATATAGATTTACATTATATACATATATAGATTTACATTATGCACACACATAGATTTACATTATACACATTCACATAGATATGCATTATATACACACACATAGATTTATATTATATACACACACATAGATTTATATTATATACACACACATAGATTTATATTATATACACACACATAGATTTTCACAAGTAGTTAAGCGATCTGGGTGAAAGTTAGTGGGGGATGCATGAGAGAAAGTAATAGAAGAAGTAGATAAGATGGGTGAATGAGAGAAAGTTATAGAACGTTGGAGAATAAAAAAGGAATAATCCTTCAGAAACGTCTTTAACAAGAGTGAGGAATATACTATGAAAAGAAGCACCGAAAAGGCTGGTGGAAAACTAGTACGGAGACAGATAGTCCCATACGAGACTTGTAGGAAAACTAGTATAGAGACAGACAGTCACATACGAGACTTGTGGAAAACTAGTATAGAGACGAGACAGTCAGTATACAGACTTGTAGGAAAACTAGTATAGAGACAGAAGTCCACTACGAACTTGTGGAAAACTAGTATAGAGACAGACAGTCACATACGAGACTTGTAGGAAAACTAGTATAGAGACAGATAGTCCCATACGATACTTGTGGAAAACTAGTATAGAGACAGACAGTCACATACGAGACTTGTAGGAAAACTAGTATAGAGACAGATAGTCCATACGATACTGTGTGGAAAACTAGTATAGAGACAGACAGTCACATACGAGACTTGTAGGAAAACTAGTATAGAGACAGACAGTCACATACGAGACTTGTAGGAAACTAGTAGAGACAGAAGTCATAGAGACTTGTGAAACTAGTATGAGACAGACAGTCACATACGAGACTTGTGGAAAACTAGTATAGAGACAGACAGTCACATACGAGACTTGTGGAAAACTAGTATGAGACAGACAGTCACATACGAGACTTGTGAAACTAGTATAGACAGAAGTACATACGAGACTTGTGGAAAACTAGTATAGAGACAGACAGTCACATACGAGACTTGTGGAAAACTAGTACGGAGACAGACAGTCATATACGAGACTTGTGGAATACTAGTATGGAGACAGACAGCCACATATGAGACTTGTGGAAAACTAGTATGGAGACAGACAGTCACATACGAGACTTGTGGAAAACTAGTATGGAGACAGACAGTCACATACGAGACTTGTGGAAAACTAGTATGGAGACAGAAAGTAACATACGAGACTTGTGGAAAACTAGTATGGAGACAGACAGTCACATACGAGACTTGTGGAAAACTAGTACGGAGACAGACAGTCACATACGAGACTTTTGGAAATATGTTATCAGAAGTATTCCTCGAATTAGTTGTGATGACATAATACATTCCTCGAATTAGTTGTGATGACATAATACATTCCGAATTTGTGATGATCAATATATACATCTGAGATCCCCTGACAAGCATCCACGATATCAACGAGGAAATAAAAAGGAGTAAATGGAAGTGGTTTGTACATATAATAAGAATGCAGAATACCAGAAACTCATATGAGGCTCTGAAATAGAATCAGAGAGGCAAGAGGGGTACAGAAACACTTGGAGAGACATGAAGACGAACTGAAGACAGAGAAAGCGAAGAGGTGAGAATGACCAGAAATGAATTAAGCTGGCCATCTTAAGACAGAACTGGTTGGGAAATTATTGATGTTTTTTTGCTTCAAGGGAAGCTTGAAGAAGAAAAAACCATCACTGAAAAAAACAGAAACAATAAAGGTCAGTAAGCAGCCAGAAACATTTTCAAGACAACTAGAACAAAATAATCATCACTCAAAGAAGACGGTTCAAATGAAATGAAAATCGTGGCATCTCCTTTACAGACGTAGTCATCAACCACAGTAAACGAGTCGTTGATTTTCTAGGCTCCACTTATACGTTCAGTAATTTGTCATTGCTTTATGAACGGTGAGGTTTATTTTTACCGTTCGTAAAAGTCCACGCAAACAAATTTGCTTCCAAATTGCCCGCCGCGGGGTTTGAACCAGGTACTTTTGGGTTGTGTTCGAGTTCACTACCGCGCTACAGAAGCCCACAAATACCTAGGGGCAATACTCACTTCAGATGGAATAAAAATGGACAGAGAAATTAACATATGGTACTAAAAGGCAAACCAGGCACTGTAACAACTAACTGTCAGTTCTGATAAATTAAAAAAATAAATGTATATACTAAAGCAAATCTCATATAAACTGTTGTTGGCCAACATTATGTTATCAATGTCAAACATGGCCGATCACACACAGCAGACCATGAACGGAAAATCATAACAACAAAGATGAGATGCGTTAGAAAAACTGCAGGCGTAACAATAAGAGATACAATTAGAATGGAAGAAATTAGAAAAAGATTGGATGTGAAACCAGTTATACAATTCATAAAAGAACAACAGACTTAATGGTTTTGGTCACCTGATAAGAATGCACTGGTATCGTCTATTACAGAGAAATGAAAATCGAGGCATATCCTTTACAGGAAGGACGTAGCCATCAACCACAGTAAACGAGTCGTTGATTTTCTAGGCACCACTTATACGTTCAGTAGTTTGTTATTGCTTTCTGAACGGTGAGGTCTATTTTTACTTTTCGTAAAAATCCAAGAGAACTAATTTGCTTCCAAACTTTCCCGCCACGGAGTTTGAACCAGGTACGTTTGAGTTGTGAATCAAGCTCACTAGCGCTTAAGCTACAGACGATCATCTATTACAGAGAGAGCCACATTGAGAACAAAATGTAAAGAATACAGAGCAAGCGCAACACCATGTAAAAGATGGAATTACAGCACGAAGAAAAATTTAAGAGAAATGAATACCAATTCATAAAGCACATTAGACAAAGCGTACAGAAGACTCTTACTGCATCTCACTGAGGTACAACGAAGGAAGAGAAGAAAGAGGTACAATGAAGGAAGAGAAGAAAGAGGTACAATGAAGGAAGAGAAGAAAGAGGTACAATGAAGGAAGAGAAGAAAGAGGTACAATGAAGGAAGAGAAGAAAGAGGTACAATGAAGGAAGAGAAGAAAGAGGTACAATGAAGGAAGAGAAAAGAGGTAAAGAAGTAAGAGAAGAAAGAGGTACAGAAGAAAGAAAGAAGAGGTACAATGAAGGAAGAGAAGAAAGAGGTACAATGAAGGAAGAGAAGAAAGAGGTACAATAAAGGAAGAGAAGAAAGAGGTACAATAAAGGAAGAGAAGAAAGAGGTACAATGAAGTAAGAGAAGAAAGAAGTACAATGAAGAAAGAGAAGAAAGAAGTACAACGAAGAAAGAGAAGAAAGAGAGAAGAAAGAGAGAAGAAAGAGGTACAACGAAGGAAGAGAAGAAAGAAGTACAACGAAGGAAGAGAAGAATAAACAAAAGTTATAACAAAAACATTATAATCTTGCATGAAAATATTTACATATGTATGCGGTTTGGCATCGCTGCTGCGCTCTATCATTCTTCTTTTTTCTGCTATTGCAGACAGACACACAAACAAACAGACATATCAATATAACCAACGTTAAAAGATGTGTGTTTTGAATCAACAGTACCACATACCCTCCCCCTCCTCTCCCCATTTCCTTCCATCACATATTTTCTGACTACACAAAAAAAAGCTAATCTCTCGAAACACTTTGCCTAGTTTCACTTTCTTGAATGAAAAGTGAGAAGAGAAACTATATCAGAAATCAGGACAACATTATCATGACATGGTAGTGCAGAAAGGTATATGCACGTGCATGCACAATTCAGAATTAACAAATATGATGACAATACATTATGATGTTGAGGGACAGAGGTGGCCATGTCGTATTCCACATCTGTCATTGACTTATGTCCTGATGTTACATCATAATGTTCTGTCCTGATGTTACATCATAATGTTCTGTCCTGATGTTACATCATAATGTTATGTCCTAATGTTATGTCCTGATGTTATGTCCTAATGTTATGTCCTGATGTTACATCATAATGTTCTGTCCTGATGTTACATCATAATGTTATGTCCTAATGTTATGTCCTGATGTTATGTCCTAATGTTATGTCCTAATGTTATGTCCTAATGTTATGTCCTAATGTTATGTCCTAATGTTATGTCCTAATGTTATGTCCTAATGGTATGTCCTAATGTTATGTCTTGATGTTAGGTCCTAATGTTATGTCTTGATGTTATGTCCTAATGTTATGTCCTAATGTTATGTCCTGATGTTATGTCCTAATGTTATGTCCTAATGTTATGTCCTAATGTTATGTCCTAATGTTAGGTCCTAATGTTATGTCCTAATGTTATGTCCTAATGTTATGTCCTAATGTTATGTCCTAACTGTTCTATCTTATGGTATATGCTCCTGCATGCCATGTCCTAATGTTATGTCCCTAATGTTAAGTCCATGTTATTCCTAATTGTTATGTCCTAATGTTAGTCCTATGTTATGTCCTAATGTTATGTCCTAATGTTATGTCCTATGTTATGTCCTAATGTTATGTCCTATGATGTCCTAATGTTTGTCCTAATGTTCTGTCTGATGTTATGTCCTAATGTTATCTGATGTTATGTCCTAATGTTAGTCTTGATGTTTGTCTCTATGTTAGTCCTAATGTTATATCCTATGTTAGGTCCTAATGTTATGTCCTGATGTTATGTCCTAATGTTATGTCCTAATTTTATGTCCTAATGTTATGTCCTAATTTTATGTCCTAATGTTATGTCCTAATGTTATGTCCTAATGTTCTGTCTTGATGCTATGTCCTAATGTTATGTCATGATGCTATGTCCTGATGCTATGTCCTGATGTTAGGTCCTAAAGTAAAGGAACATATTTATATTATTATATTAAACATTCCTCTCTAACGTTATACTTTTCACAAGCAATTTTCCTTACCGTCTATCCTGGGTAACACGTCTTCACTCCTTCATGGAATTGAGTCCGATATTTCTGGCCTCTCTCAGCAAATTTCCTTTCAGGTTTCCTGAGCATCATTTCTTTCTTGTGCCCTTCGCTTTCCACTGTGTGATTCTGTGATAATATCTTATTATAGAGTATGCGCAACATATCTCCATCTTCTCTTTCTCGCTTTCCACTGTGTGATTCTGTGATAATATCTTATTATAGAGTATGCGCAACATATCTCCATCTTCTCTTTCTCGCTTTCCACTGTGTGATTCTGTGATAATATCTTATTATAGAGTATGCGCAACATATCTCCATCTTCTCTTTCTCGCTTTCCACTGTGTGATTCTGTGATAATATCTTATTATAGAGTATGCGCAACATATCTCCATCTTCTCTTTCTCGCTTTCCACTGTGTGATTCTGTGATAATATCTTATTATAGAGTATGCAACATATCTCCATCTTCTTCTTCCTGTATCTTATAACATCTATTATAGAGTATTGCACAGATTCATTTCTTTCTTATAACAGTTGTTACTAGTGGTTGACCAGACATTTCTTATAACAGTTGTTACTAGTGGTTGACCAGACATTTCTTATAACAGTTGTTACTAGTGGTTGACCAGACATTTCTTATAACAGTTGTTACTAGTGGTTGACCAGACATTTTTCTGGTTGCATCACTTTTTTCGGATTCGTCCAATTTTAAGTTCATTATTTTTCGCAGACATCTGTTTTCAAATGCGTTCAGCTTGCTTTCTATATCTTTAGTCATTCTCCAATGCTCGCTGACATATGTTAAGATTGATACAACATTGGAATTGATAACTTGTAATTTATTTTTAACTAGGTAACTTGCAGTTTTTTGGGGTTTTTTAATATTTAAAAGCTGATGTTTCTTTGACAATCCTGAGCATAATTTATTTTTTGCTATTTCTTGTTCAATCACAATTGCTTCCATAATAAGTCTTATTATATCTACTATATAATGTAATATTGAACAAGACCTACAAGACTTGATAGACATACTAGTGAGAGAAAGTGAAAAGAAAGAATTAAGCATGAATATAAAGAAAACAGAGGTTATGGTTGTCTTCAAGAAACAGGAAACACCAAAATATAATATCAAAATAAATAACACAACACTGAAACAAGTCCATCGATCCAAGTATTTGGGAACATTCCTAACATCAGATGGAAGATGTACAACAGAGATTAGTAGAATAGCTCAAACGAAAGCAGCTTTTATGAAAATTAAAAACACACTATGCGTGAATTCACTACCAATAACATTGCGAAAACGAGTACTCCAGTGCTATATTGAACCAATACTTATGTATGGCAGCGAATCATAGCCAATAAATAAACAATCAATAAGGTCATTGGAAGCCACACAGATGTGGTTTTACAGAAGAATGCTGAAAATTCCATGGACAGCGAGCAAAACAAATGTGGAGGTTTTAAATCAGACAAGCACACAAAGAAACCTTATCAAAAGAATAAGAATCCGACAATCAAGGTTCTTCGGGCATATAATGCGAAGAGAAGGTTTAGAACATTTGGTGACTACGGGTAAAATTGAGGGAAGGAGAGATAGTGGAAGACAGAGGGAGAAGATGTTGGATGGCCTGACATTATGGTTCGACAAAAGATGGACGTCAGAACTGATTACATGAAAAACGATGAGAGTTGTGGAGAGACATAATCGCCGACTCAGGCAGACATGGCACTTGATTGATTGATATGATGTAAGGAAAAATGATGAGAGGTCGACCTAAGGAGACCCTGTAGCGAACTTTGCTGAGAGAGGCAGGAAATATCGATCTCAGTTCCATGGAGGAGATTGAGCGAGTTGCCCAGGATAGAGCGGTATGGAGAAATTACTTGCAGGCCATATGTAACGTATAACGGTACGAGAGGAATTATTAAGGAAAATATACTATATTAGAAGTTATAAAACAAATAGCGATGACCAAAATATACTAACTTAGAAATTATAGAACGAAGAAAGTGAACTAAAATATATATATTTAACAGAAATTAAAAAGTGTACTACAATGTTGCTACATCGCTGGCAGTTAGCTCGTTGAGTGAGTCATGTGATATGCCACGTAAGACAGTGTATTATTTCTCAGCAGAACTTGTGTTTGCACACGTTCTCTGGAATTTGGGTGGAGGCTAAGAGCAGGCCTGCCGGGCTTGTTGCCAACGTTGCAGTATTTCAGACTGTTTCTGTGACCTTATGCAAGAAGTAGAGGCAACCCAACTTTCAACGATGTTCGTGTAGATAAAGTATAAATAAAAACGAATTTCTGCGTGTGCTATTTATTTTAATTTTATTTTGCTTCTGTCGTCTTTGTTCGCTGGTAATAAATTGTTGTCTCTTCCCCCGCCCCGCCCCTCACACCCACCCACCCCCGCTCCAAATTTTAAAGTAGACCTTGCAACCTTGGATAACAAGAACACATGAAACGCATAATTGTGATGAATATTCGTTTATTTTGTTCATGCAACTTAGCAGAACTGAAGATTTTATTTTTGGTTTAGTTTTAAAAATTTTTAATCTGAATTTTTTATGAATGTTCATTTATTATAATATTGTAAACAAAAAATAATGAATTGTGTACGAATGTTCACATTGTTCAATGTTGCAACTGACTGAACAATTAAGAAGTTGAATGTTATTTGAATGTTTATTAATATTATTGTTGTGATTGAAACTTTTAGTTATGTAAGAATGTTCACTTATTGTATTGTTTCAGTTGAAAGTCTTATTTTTGTATGTATTTTATTAATATTATTACTGTAATTGAAAAAAGAAAACAGGAAAATATTCAGAGCTACGCACTCAGGTCGTCATCATATGTGTTAGGTCCTTTTATCTTCTAACTACATGTGTAAATTGCAGAGCACTTACACCGTAACCTTTGCAAGAATAAAATACTTTCAAAAGCGCAAAATGTCTAACTCACAAAGTTTAGCTCACAACGTCTAGCTTCAAACTTCTAGCTCAGAACGTCTAGTTCAGAAAGTCTAGCTCAAAGCGTCTAGTTCAGAAAGTCTAGCTCAAAACATTTAGCTTTTTTTCTTCTTCTTCTTCTTTCAACGTTTTCAGACATCGATGTGTATACTTTAAGGTAGTTAGTGGTCAACCGGAGTCCATGTACATCTCCGTATAGCTTGTCTTGGACTGATATGGGGTTGGCCATGTGTTTTCTCTCTGTTCACTGTATGTTGGACATTCTTGCAGTATTTGTGTCTCTGTCAACTTGCAGGTGCCACATAAAATATCTAGTTGAAAACCTCTATCTCAAAACATCTAGCTAAATACGTCCAGCTCAAAACATCTAGTTAAACACACCCAGCTCAAAACATCTAGTTAAACACGTCCAGCTTAAAACATCTAGTTAAACACGCCAGCTCAAAACATCTAGCTAAACACGCCAGCTCAAAACATCTAGTTAAACATGCCCAGCTCAAAACATCTAGCTAAACACACCCAGCTCAAAACATCTAGCTAAACACGCCCAGCTCAAAAACATCTAGTTAAACACGTTCAGCTCAAAACATCTAGTTAAACACGCCCAGCTCAAAACATCTAGCTAAACACGCCCAGCTCAAAACATCTAGTTAAACACGCCCAGCTCAAAACATCTAGCTAAACACGCCCAGCTCAAAACATCTAGCTAAACACGCCCAGCTCAAAACATCTAGTTAAACACGCCCAGCTCAAAACATCTAGCTAAACACGTTCAGCTCAAAAACATCTAGTTAAACACGCCCAGCTTAAAAACATCTAGCTAAACACATCCAGCTCAAAACATCTAGCAAACATGCCCAGCTCAAAAACATCTAGTTAAACACGCCCAGCTCAAAACATCTAGTTAAACACGTCCAGCTCAAAACATCTAGTTAAACACACCCAGCTCAAAACATCTAGTTAAACACACCCAGCTCAAAACATCTAGTTAAACACGTCCAGCTCAAAACATCTAGCTAAACACGTCCAGCTCAAAACATCTAGTTAAACACGCCCAGCTCAAAACATCTAGTTAAACACGTCCAGCTCAAAACATCTAGCTAAACACACCCAGCTCAAAACATCTAGTTAAACACGTCCAGCTCAAAACATCTAGCTAAACACACCCAGCTCAAAACATCTAGCTAAACACGCCCAGCTCAAAACATCTAGTTAAACACGCCCAGCTCAAAACATCTAGTAAACACGTCCAGCTCAAAACATCTAGTTAAACACGCCCAGCTCAAAACATCTAGTTAAACACGTCCAGCTCAAAACATCTAGTTAAACACGTCCAGCTTAAAAACATCTAGTTAAACACGCCCAGCTCAAAACATCTAGTTAAACACGCCCAGCTCAAAAACATCTAGCTAAACACGTTCAGCTCAAAAACATCTAGTTAAACACGCCCAGCTTAAAAACATCTAGCTAAACACACCCAGCTCAAAACATCTAGCTAAACACACCCAGCTCAAAACATCTAGCTAAACACGTCCAGCTCAAAACATCTAGTTAAACACGCCCAGCTCAAAACATCTAGCTAAACACGTCCAGCTCAAAACATCTAGTTAAACACGCCCAGCTCAAAACATCTAGTTAAACACGTCCAGCTCAAAACATCTAGTTAAACACGTCCAGCTTAAAAACATCTAGTTAAACACGCCCAGCTCAAAACATCTAGCTAACACGCCAGCTCAAACACATCTAGTTAAACACGTCCAGCTCAACATCTAGTTAAACACGTCCAGCATAAAAACATCTAGAAAAACGCTCAGCTCAAAACATCTAGCTAAACACGCCCAGCTCAAAAACATCTAGTTAAACTATGCCAGCTAAAACATCTAGCTAAACACACCAGTCAAAACATCTAGCAAACACGTTCAGCTCAAAACATCTGTTAAACACGCCCAGCTTAAAACATCTAGCTAACACATCCAGCTCAAACATCTAGAAACACGCCCAGCTAAAATCTAGTTAAACACGCCCAGCTCCAAAACATCTAGTTAAACACGCCCAGCTCAAAAACATCTAGTTAAACACGCCCAGCTCCAAAACATCTAGTTAAACACGCCCAGCTCAAAACATCTAGCTAAACACGTCCAGCTTAAAAACATCTAGCTAAACACGCCCAGCTCAAAACATCTAGCTAAACACGCCCAGCTCAAAAACATCTAGTTAAACACGTTCAGCTCAAAACATCTAGTTAAACACGCCCAGCTCAAAACATCTAGTTAAACACGCCCAGCTCAAAACATCTAGTTAAACACGCCCAGCTCAAAACATCTAGTTAAACACGCCCAGCTCAAAACATCTAGCTAAACACGCCCAGCTCAAAAACATCTAGCTAAACACGCCCAGCTTAAAAACATCTAGCTAAATACGCCCAGCTCAAAAACATCTAGTTAAACACGCCCAGTTTAAAAACATCTAGCTAAACACGTCCAGCTCAAAACATCTAGCTAAACACGTCCAGCTCAAAACATCTAGCTAAACACGCCCGGCTCAAAACATCTAGTTAAACACGCCCAGCTCAAAACATCTAGCTAAACACGCCCAGCTCAAAACATCTAGCTAAACACGTCCAGCTCAAAACATCTAGCTAAACACGCTCAGCTCAAAACATCTAGCTAAACACGTCCAGCTCAAAACATCTAGCTAAACACGCTCAGCTCAAAACATCTAGCTAAACACGCTCAGCTCAAAAACATCTAAACACGCCCAGCTCAAAATATCTAGCTCAAATCGTTTAGCTGTTCATTTTGAGAGTGGTAGCTGCAGAACTGAATGTACCGGAAATAATATCATATATAGTACACCATTTCAGTTGCCTTGTCTTCATAGTATACCAACTTACAATATTCTAAAATTATTTATGTAAAGCCAATTATTATCTATTCAACTAATGCTGGTCGAGGGTGTCATTTATTGTAATCACTGATAATGTATACTACGCTTCATTGACGCTTGCAATCATCATCTAACATCATGCAGTATAGAGAAAAGAAGTTAGGAGAAGTTGGTCAGAGACAGGCAGGCGTGGTAAGCGAGAGTAACGGATGCTTAAAAAAGTGAAGAGAATCGCATATTGAATCAAAAGAGAGTGCAGAGTGCAATGAGACCATCCTCCACATCAGCTCCAGTTACCAGTTTCACTTACATCAACTTTGACAAGGATTACCACTTCAGAATAAAACATTACAGCAACAACAGATGTTGTGATTTATAGCAGAACACTCTCTCTCTCTCTCTTTGCCTTTTTACCCCGAATTGTGGCATAGGCTCTCATCCAACTCATGTCAAGTTTTCCTATCTCTAGCTATCTCCTGCAGCTCCCTCCAGCTCTTCTTTATATTGTTGATCTCTGCCTCCAAATCTCATCTCCATGTATTTCTCGGCCTCCCCTTCTTTCGCTGTCCCTGCGGGTTCCAGGTAAGAACAATTATTGTTATATTCCAATCCGGTTTTCGCAAAGTGTATCCTATCCAGCGCCAACGTCTTTTTTAACCTGTTCGTTCACTGGAATCTGTCTTGTTCTCTCCATAAGTTCCTCATTTGTGACCATATCATACCCTCTTATTCCCTCTATTCTGTACAGATACCAGTTGATGAATGTTTGCAATTTATGCGCTATTGTTTTAGTTGTTCTCCATGTTTCTGACCCATACAGCAGAACTGCTTTAACATTAGAGTTAAATATCCGAATTTTTGTTCTAGATTTGATTTCTTTAGACTTCCAAATGTTTCCCAGTGCAATGAAAGCTCCTCTTGCCTTCTGTACTCTTATTTTAACATCTCTATCTGTTTCACCCTCTTTGTCTACGTTGCTGCCCAAATATGTGTATAATTCTACCTCTTGAAGTGGGATTTCCCCAGGGAGATCGAGTTGTCGTTTGCTTGGTTAATTCTCAATATCTTTGTCTTTCCCTTATGAATGTTCAGCCCTAGTTGCTGGGACCATTGATTCAATGTGTTTAGCTTATATTGCATCTGATTTCGTGTATGTGACAGAAGGGCTATATCATCAGCGAAGTCCAGATCATCTAGTTGCTCTGTCAGAGTCCATTGGATTCAATTTCTGGTGTTAGTTACTGTGGTCTTCATAATCCAGTCTATTGTCAGTAAGAACAACAAAGGTGATAGAAGACATTCCTGACGCACTCCTGTTTCTATTCCAAAAGTGTCTGTTAATTTACCTTCATGAAGAACTCTACATTTCATATCTGTATATGTTGCTTTTATTAGGTTAATAATTTTCTGTGGGATTCCATAATGCCTCATTAATTTCCAAAGGGTTTTCCTATCAATACTGTCAAAAGCCTTCTCATAATCCACAAATCCGATATAAAGTGGGGATATCCATTCAATACTTTGTTCTATTATTATACGTAATGTGGTTATCTGGTCAGCACATTATCTATTTGGTCGGAAGCCTACCTGTTCATCTCTTAGCTTTATATCGATGGCATCATTCAGTCTCTCCAGGATGACTCTGCTTAGTATTTTCCAGGTACTGACAACAGCATTATTCCCCTATAGTTTTCACACTTCTGAAGGTCCCTTTCTTTGGTAGCTTCACCAGGTATCCTTCTCTCCAGTTTTCTGGTATTTCTTCGGTCTCCCAGATTCTGATAAATAATTTATACAGTATTTCTGTGGATCTGTTTATGTTGGCTTTAACTGCCTCCGCTGGAATACCATCTGGACCGGCCGCTTTTCCATCTTTTAAAAGTTTAATGGCTTTACTAATCTCCTCCTTGGATGGTTTCTTACAGTTGATATCCAAATCAATTTCTGCCGGTTTGGATATCTGGGGGGGTTTGTAGGTGCAGGTCTGTTCAGGAGTTCCTTGAAGTATTCCATCCATCTTTCCATTTGGTCTCCAACATTAGTGATAGTTTCTCCACTACTATTTTTGATCAACCCATTTGATGGACTGTATTTTCCTGCTAGATTTCTAGTGATGTTGTAAAGATCCCTAAGGTTTCCTTTTCCTGCAGCTACCTCTGCTTCTCTTGCTAGATCTTCTACGTATTGTCTTTTATCTAACCTTATTTGTTTCTTCACTTTCTTGCTAGCTTCTGTGTATTTGTCCTGGGAAATGACTTTGGCAGTTTTAGTTTTGCTATTATTTAAATCTGCTTTCCTCTTTTTCCTTTCTTCTATTTCCTTGAGAGTTTCTGGAGTTATCCATGCCTTATGATTCCGTTCCTTCTTTCCTAATACCTCTGTGCATGTTTCATTCCAAATATTTTTGGCTTGCTGCCAGCATTCTTCCGCACTCACCTCATCTTCTAATTGGCGCAAAACCTCATACTTATTAGAGACTGTGACCGTGAACTGTTCCTTTGTTTCTTGACTTCTGAGGTATCCTACATTATATTGGTGTCTATGTTCATGAGATGGTATGTATCGCTTAAGCTTCAGTTTAATTTTCTTATCAGCAAATGGTGATCCGAATCTACATCTGCCCCCTTAGAACCCTTACATCTTGTAGAGATGACCTGAATTTCTTGTTTATGCATATGTGGTCAATTTGATTTTCTGTTCTGTGATCTGGTGATACCCAGGTTGCTTTATGTATTCTTTTATGTGGAAAGACACTTCCACCTATGACGTATTGATTCTCTGCACAGAAATTAGTGAATAGTTCTCCATTTTCGTTTATTATTCCTAGTCCGTGTTTCCCATGATCTCCTCGTAGCCTATGTTGTCCGAACCTATTTTGGCATTGAGGTCACCCATCAGAATTTTGATGTTCCCATTTCTCTGATTACCTATAGTATTTTGAAGTTTTATGTAAAATACCTCTTTTACTTTTCCTCTTTATCATTGGTAGGTGCATAACACTGGGTCACATTCAAGAATACTTTCTTTTTGGTGGTTCCGAATGTTGCTGTGATTATCCTAGGACTCACTGCTTCCCATTTTATTAGTGCCTTCTCCGCTTCTTTAGATAGCATTAAAGCCACTCCTTCACTATGGGGGCATTTTCTTCCATATGGCCTGAGAACAGCATTGTTTCTCCTGTGTTTAGACGTTGTTTGCCTGCACCATTCCACCTAGTTTCACATAATCCCAAGATGCCAATCCCGTGAAATTTCATCTCATTTACAACCTGTGCTGTCTTTCCCATTTCATACATACTTCTAACATTCCAGTTGCCAATTCTGGAGCTTTTTCTAAGTGAAAGGAAGATAATCTGCAGGTGCAGACTCCTTGCGGGCTTTCTCTGCATCGCTTCATACCTCTTCTAGAAGAGCTTCCTTTCCTCTTGCTTGGCACAGTTTTTATTTTATTTTTATGTGACTTGTTCATGGTTGGTTGGATTTTGTGGCTAAAATGTTCTACTGGATAGGGTAACCAGCCCTACGCCAAACCCCACCTTAGTCGCCTCTTACGACATGCCTTGTAGGTTGCAGTGCCGCTACTCTTTGCTCCCCTTGCGAGCCCCGGCAACACACGGGCGACAACACACTACATGACCTTAAACCTATTTTATCTTGAGATAAAAAAATCGACAATGAAAATGTATAAAAATATTTAGAATAGAGATCGATCAAATATGTATTGATTTTACATGGAGCACCGTAAATACATGTACTTGTTTTATAAGACTATCACTAGGGAATGAGTCAGCTCTGATAGTGTTTCAATGACTTATGAAATTTGACACCATGCTACGGTATAACTCAGTAGATGTTGTAATATGAACTGGGAGTTTATGTTCATAAAATCTTTTCAACGAACCATCTATACAAGTTTAAGACCTATTGAATAACATTTGACAAGGTTACGGATGTTAGGTGAGATCGCAACCCAAATCTATAAATATATAAAACTAGTTTTTCCTATATAAACTGCAATATCACTACATGACGTTAGAATCGTTGAATTCAAAGATTACTAAAAATGTTATATATAAGATGTAGACCTTGGTTACATTGGGTACGGATAGTTGCGATAAATGAAATGCTGTTACTTTATAACCTCTGAGACTTCAATGAATAACATGTGGAGAAGCAAATATATTAATGAAACTTCTGTAACTGTTGTACCGTGGATAACAGAAGACTGAAAGTCTTTTCTGGGACTATGTGGATAACAGAAGACTGACAGTATTTTCTGGGACTATGTGGATAACAGAAGACTGACAGTATTTTCTGGGACTATGTGGATAACAGAAGACTGACAGTCTTTTCTGGGACTATGTGGATAACAGAAGACTGACAGTCTTTTCTGGGACTATGTGGATAACAGAAGACTGACAGTCTTTTCTGGGACTATGTGGATAACAGAAGACTGACAGTCTTTTCTGGGACTATGTGGATAACAGAAGACTGATAGTCTTTTCTGGGACTATGTGGATAAGTGGTTAAGTCCTTGTCTTGCGATCCGAAGGCGATAGTTCGAATCCGGACCACGACGTTCTGTTCACGAGTGCATTTTTCCAGAGACTCCTAGGGTTGTTGCCAGAGTTATAGAGTTCGTGCTCTGTGCAATACTCTCGGCAGGTGGCGTGCCATTTCTGCGGAGATGGGCGGAGTCATATGGATTAAAAACCGGCGCAATGAAGTCAATCCTTTGACTTTAATCCCCTTTAAAACTGACAGTGTATGAAGATTTGAATGTGAAGTCAATCCTTTGACTTTAATCCCCTTTAAAACTGACAGTGTATGAAGATCTGAATGTGAAGTCAATCCTTTGACTTTAATCCTCTTTAAAACTGACAGTGTATGAAGATCTGAATGTGAAGTCAATCCTTTGGCTTTAATCCCTTTAAAACTGCAGTGTATGAAGATCTGAATGTGAAGTCAATCCTTTGACTTTAATCCTCTTTAAAACTGACAGTGTATGAAGATCTGAATGTGAAGTCAATCCTTTGACTTTAATCCCCTTTAAAACTGACAGTGTATGAAGATCTGAATGTGAAGTCAATCCTTTGACTTTAATCCCCTTTAAAACTGACAGTGTATGAAGATCTGAATGTGAAGTCAATCCTTTGACTTTAATCCCCTTTAAAACTGACAGTGTATGAAGATCTGAATGTGAAGTCAACTGACTTAACTTAAACTGGTGAAGATCTGAATGTATAAAGTGATCATATATATTGAAGTCACTGTGATTTTACTTTAACATATTAAACTCAATCCACAACATTAGTTCCCTACGGTAGCGTAAACATCAGCACCAATCACGTCATTATCCAATATAATGGCATAAGACAGAGTACTTTTTCACTTGTACTAAACCTCCCAAGTTTTTAAGCATAGCTACAAATTGTGAAATATATATATATTAGCATATTGAATTAATAATACCTACTGGCAACAAGTAGGTATTATTATTGCAGATGATATTGCCTTGTTAAGTAGAAACAACCAAGATATGCAAAGAAAAACAGACAACTTGTCATCTATAGCATCAAAAGTTGGACTGCAGATAAGCTATGAAAAACAAATATAATGAAGACACCTATGGCAAGTAATGCAGATATCACTGGAATCTAAAATGATAAAAATAACAGAGCAGTTCACCTATTTAGGTAGCAATTTTGATTGCACAGGAAATGTTAAAAAGAAATTATGATACGAATTGGCAAAGCAACTTCAGCTTTTACAAGTCTAAATAAAATATGGAACTGCAAGTTATATACGAGTATTAAAACTAAATTACGAATTTTCAATTCAAATGTTGCCCGAGTGGTTACCGGGCCCAAATTTGGGACGTAAAGAATAGAACCACTGTTACCTGCCACGCATGTCGTAAGAGGCCACTAAGGAGGTTTGGTTGAAATCGGATGCATGTGTCCACTAGGGAATGCTAACCCGAAACAAATGCTTGCAGAAAACGGATGCACCAGGCCGTAAGGCGCATAACATGGTGCAACGACCCCTCACAATGCGGAATGGGATAACGGATTCTATGGTCGCCAATCTGCCTCTGAGATTTAGCCACGCGGTAAAAATGTCAGACCCACCATCACGAGGGTGGCCAAAACTTACTGCAGGAAGAGGTCGGCACAAACGGGGAAGCAGAAATCATAGGAATTATATCCTACAGAACTGCCCCCAGTATGCAGACTTGAGAAGAAAGAGGTGGCCCACTTACACTAGCGTCCAAGACAAACTGTATGGAGTGGCTGATAATCTGAGACAGATGGCTGCCTTTATTAGAGAATCCGAAATCCCAATCTAGTGAGAACGCAGAAGAAGAAGATGAAATTCAAATGTTGTATCAATCCTAACATATGCTAGCGAGAGTTGGAAAATGACTAAAGATATAGAAAGCAAGTTGAATACATTTGAAAATAGATGTCTGCGAAAAATAATGAATATAAAATGGAACGAATTCAGGAGAAGTGATGAAATCAGAGACATGTCTGGTCAACCACTAGTAACAACTGTTATAAGAAAGAGAAGATTGAGATATGTTGGGCACACCTTGAGGAGAAATGATCAACGAATATCAAAGCAGGCATTGAAGTGGGATGCAAAGGGTTCAAGAAAGAGAGGTCGACCTAAAGAGACCCTGAAACGAACTTTGCTGAGAGAGGCAGGAAATATCGGTCTCAGTTCCATGGAGGAGATTGAGCGAGTTGCCCAGGATAGAGCGGTATGGAGAAACTACTTGCAGGCCCTATGTAACGTATAACGGTACGAGAGGAGTTATTATTATTATTATTTGCAACAACGTAAACATAAAACTGTTGTGTAATACAAATACTGATGTCATTAAATAAAATTGCGGTCAGAACTCTGTAACATTCATGGTATAGTTAGTTAGTTAGTTTGTTCCTTTCGGGCCAAAGGCGGCACATAGGGCAGAGGTTTTAGATCTCCATGTGATGCGGTTCGTTGCCAGCAGTTGGAGATTTTGTATGGTTTTACATCCCAATAGTTTACTTTCTAGTTCGATTGTTCTTCGAAGAGTGGTCTTAGGTCTTCCACGTTTTCTTTTCCCAACTGGTGACCACATAAGGACTTATCGATTTAGTCTCTGTTCGTCTGATCTAAGAACATGACCTAAATATTCCCACCTTCGTCTCCTTATAATATTTGATACAGGTTGTTGGTGTGTTCTATCTCTCACTGTGTTGTTAGAAAGAACATGGTATGGAAATAACTAAACATAATGAATATGGCTGCATACATTTTATCTGGCATATTCTCAGTAATAATTAGCCAGCATTATTTTGCGAATCCAGCAAATTAATGTACTTATTTATTTTTTAAAACTCATTTCATTATTTGAAGACGTGCACATTTATTCTAACATCTTCATTTCGTCTTTTAGTAGAAGTGCTGAGCAGCCAATTTATTACTGCATGCAAGCAGAAGACTGATAACAACAATAACAGGGAAGAGAAAATTAAATTGCTAGAAGGGAGGAAAAAGCACATTTCACATGAAGAATTCAACCTCCGTGGATTTGTTTACATCTTTTCTTTAAGCAACGTTGCAGACTTTGGCATATTTTTTTAGTGCGTCGCATGTTTTCATTTATATTTTTACTTATCTTGTTACCTAAAAAAAAAAAATTAGCACTAGATGTTCTCTTTTCCTACTGTTTACGTGTGCCTCGTATATTATAAACTATAACTGGCAATCTAAGTTGCTCCACCCACCTTGAGACAGCATTTGTAACGAAGAATACGATTGGCTGAACCTAAATTGCTGCCATATATAACGAAAATCTTTGTGCCAGACTCTCGGGCGTACCGCAGCAGACTATGTTCGTCTGACTGCTTTGCCAGTTGATTTGTGCTGTTTGTAAGATTTCATTTCAGCAAGATACCAGGCTAACTATACGTTAGCTGGTGTTTATATCAATTTGTTAGGGACTTACGTAATATACTGACATCAAGTTTAAGACATTTCCTCCCACCCCATGACAGATCACTGTTCCTAGCTGAAAAATTCAGAGTTGGGACTGTGTCACCCGATCAAAATGTGGAAGGAAGAATTTATTTTTGTGTTGGGACTTCTAGTTCTAAGCAGAGCCCAAGGTAAGTGCCCAGTGTTTTTATAGTTAGTCTATGAACTTCTTATATGAATCTTTATTGAAGAAAAAAATAAATACAAACTTTGCATTTATTGTAAGAATTCTTTGATTTAATTAAATGCCAAACGGGCAAGAATGTAGCTTGAATGGCCTGCATGTTTACAGATTCCGAGTCAAATTGACATATTTCGAAAGTCATTGTAATCCCCTTCCTCCCCCAACATAAAAATTAAAGTTATTGGTGTTGAAAATAGAGGGAAAATGTTGTCTTCAAGATAAGTACAGTATATGCGAATGTCTGTTATGACACTCGGGCCCTCGTAGAAGTAAAAGCCATCACTCATAGTTCTCCAGCTATTTCTTCTCTGGGCAGTCTCCTCCACGCATGCCCAACTGAAGGATTCAATACATAGTCGTTACTAAATTATGGTACAATATCAGTACAGATAAAACACACCAAATAAAGTTGATGCGCTCAGTGGGGCCAGCAAATCGTATTAATAATCTCAGCAGAAGATCACTAACATAATAACATCAGCGAAGATTTCAAGTTTTTCATAATTCGTAGACAGTCCTGGTACACATGTTTACCGGGATCACTAGGGAATCGATCAGACTGGGAATTAAACACAATACAAATCTAAGGTGAGGCATATATAGCAAGTAGCGTCGTTGGGATTTGTATCTCGCAGTTCTTGGCTTCAGCATTTGAAGATAAGGTAACTATGTTTTGATTTCTCGATTATTTCCCTTTCATAACTCTCCAAATCAGGAAATATTTCTATCAAGCCGAATGTGATCCCGGCTACTTTTGATTGCATAGACAGTGCTCTAGATGCTTGGAAAAGTATTGCTCCTCTTTTGTTGGTTGTATGAAAATGGCGGATGTGACGAGTTTAATTAGCAAGCAACATCTTGAGAGTAGAGCGAGCTGAGAAAAATGATTATCAAAATCAGTCCAAATATACGTCCTTGAAATAGTTCAAATAAAGAAGGGTCGATAGTAGAAGCATTGATTTAACAACAGACATAGACTAGGATTATGTTTGTGATAATGAGGCACATTATCACAGAAAACTAACGAAGATGAAGATAAAGAAGAGCAAGTAAAACAGCAGTATGATAGTATAGCACGATCTCGGAGCAGTGTTGAATTCTTGCGTAATACTTTATTAAGTAAATGTAGCGTTGTCTATTCACCGCTATACTAGCACCTTATCTGACTTGCCAGGCTGGGGTTTCATGTCTAGTGCGCATGGCAGCGTTGTTGCAGAGTGAAGTGGAGCATACATGAGAACTACTTCCAATTTGAGGCCGTTACTGCTACACTCCATTTTCTCATTGAGACTGTTTACTGGTGTCATTGTTGTATCTGACTCTCAGGAGAGGTCCAAAATGACAGGTTGCGGTTATCAGTGCTATCAGTGTCAAGCCTGGACAATGGCTTCAAATGATAGCAGAAAACTAGTAACGACGGAGATAAGGGGCCAAGCAGAATTCTGGGAGTATCAAGAAGAGACAGGTTTAGAAATGAAGACATCAGGAAAAAAGTGGGCGCAACATCAGTACTGAACTTCATCAAGAAACAACACATTAAATGGTTGAGCCGCATAAGCATATTAAGAAACACAGTCGTGACAAGCTCTCTACAATGTATAAAGTGAATAAACAATGTTACCTCAGGGATAAACAAGTGTGAAAAAGACAATGTATCGATACAAGTGATAAGAAATCTGTCCACGCAAAAGGTGGACCTCAGAAGCAACGAAAAACACTGATTATAAAGCGCACACAAAAACCCGTTCTAGACATCTCTTCTTATTCTGACGATGTGAAGCAAAATAAGATTCGAGAAAAGAAAGAAAGAATTCCACTACCTACAACACAATACAAATAATAGAATAAAAATAATATAAAAAAGTGCAAGCTATTTCTACATGTAATCAAATCCACCTAAAAATGTAAACATTCCACATTTAAAATGTCACATGACTAACATCATACTCTTCACATTTGGAGATAACGAACATATTGTATATATTCCTGATCAACAAATGTAAACCAGATGGGAAAATAAAAACAACATTACATCACAGGGCCCAACCTACTTTCCACTGTTATATACCTCATATTTACCTAGTTTTATTTTTAAAACATCTCCTTTTATCTGTTTTTGTTTTACTATTTGGTTCCGAATTCGATCATTTTAAAGCTACACTGTTATTTAGCATTCAACTTTTAAATGAAAATTAATCATAAATACAAATAGGCAACATTTATTGTAACTATAGCAACATATTTGCATATTTTATCTTTTAGATATTATTTCACGAAAATAAAGAAATCCAAGGAAAATGAAGGATGAGAAAATCATTTAATTTTAAAATTTAAAATATGTAGAGCCCTTACATAGTAGCACCGGTAACGATTTTCAATTTTCTCCCAACTCAGAAAGTTCAGGAAACGATGTTAAGCAATCATCGTATGTGTTTTATTTTTTTAATTTAAATCTGGACCTAACACCATATTCTCCAATATACCACAAGGGATGACCGTATTCCCAATATACCACATGGGATGACCGTATTCCCAATATACCACAAGGGATGACCGTATTCCAATATACCACATGGGATGACCGTATTCCCAATATACCACTGGGATGACCGTATTCCCAATATACCACATGGGATGACCGTATTCCCAATATACCACGTGGAATAACGGTATTCCCAATATACCACATGGGATGACCGTATTCCCAATATACCACATGGGATAACCGTATTCCCAATATACCACATGGGATGACCGTATTCCCAATATACCACATGGGATAACGGTATTCCTAATATACCACATGGGATAACGGTATTCCCCAATATACCACATGGGATAACCGTATTCCCCAATATACCACATGGGATGACCGTATTCCCAATATACCACAAGGAATGACCGTATTCCCAATATACATCATAGGATGACCGTATTCCCCAATATACATCATAGGATGACCGTATTTCCCAATATACATCATAGGATGACCGTATTCCCAATATACATCATAAGATGACCGTATTCCCAATATACATCATAGGATGACCGTATTCCCAATATACATCATAAGATGACCATATTCCCAATATACATCATAAGATGACCATATTCCCCAATATACATCATAGGATGACCGTATTCCCCAATATACATCATAAAATGACCGTATTCCCCAATATACATCATATGATGACCGTATTCCCCAATATGCATCATAGGATGACCATATTCACCAATATACATCATAGGATGACCATATTCCCAATATACATCATAAGATGACCATATTCCCAATATACATCATAGGATGACCGTATTCCCCAATATACATCATAGGATGACCGTATTTCCCAATATACATCATAGGATGACCGTATTCCCAATATACATCATCTCTCTTAGCCTGTTATGCCTGGCGTTAGGCACAACAAACGTACACCATTCTTCCTGTTCATGCCTTCCTCTGTATTGTGTTCACTATGATTCATTTCCTTAGCTCTTGCTCTATCGTCTTCAGGTCGTCTGGGTCTTCCACGCTTTGCTACCTCTGGTCCATCTCAGTGCAGTTTCTGCGAGCCAGTCTCCATGCATCACATTCCAATCCATCTCCAGCGTCGTCTTCGGATGCAATATACATCATAGGGTGACCATATTCCTAATATGGTCATCATAAGATGACCATATTCCCCAATATACATCAAGGTATTATAGCTTGTTCTTTACTTTTATCTGACTCTATGATTGTCAATCCATCTGTGTTATGTTATCATTCTTCTTCTCATAACTCTTCTGCAAGCATAAGCCATCAACAAATTTCCTCCAACTAGATCTGTCTTGTGCAAGCCAGCTAAGTTCATTTCACGTCGTTCCCGTCTCTTCTCTTTTTCTGTATACAGTTCACATCCATGCCACTCTAGGTCATCCCCTACCTCTCTTCCCTCCCAGATTCAATTTCAGAGCCACATGTGGGAGTCTGGTCTTCTGCATTCTTAAAGTATGTCCCAAGCACTTCTGTATTCTTAATGTATGTCCCAAGCACTTCTGTATTCTTAATGTATGTCCCAAGCACTTCTGTATTCTTAAAGTATGTCCCAAGCACTTCTACCTTCTCCTTTTTATTTCTGCCATCATTATTTCATCACTACATCAACCTTGATGTGCTACAAACATGTGCAATTAATCACGTGCATATTGGAGTGATCTGTTTATCTTCTAAAAATAAGTCAGCAGGATGTGACTTTCAGAATAGAATGCTTTGGCATCAAATATGGCATGAGTGTGCAGGAACGTATTCAAGTTTGGGACAGAACTGTGGGACCAGCGAGCTACGGGCGCTATCGACTTGCTTGCCAGCATGGACGTCCATACCTTAAGGCAAGGGAGGGGATGAGAGAAAAACTTTAAAAAATAAAAACAGTTTTATGCGAATCTGGTCTTTTCCATTTCTACTTACTAAACTACAAACTGAATTTGTTTTTATTCAAACCCCCTCACTTGAGAAATGTATGCGGACGCCCATGCTTGCCATTTAAAATCTTCTGAGCGAGACTAAGTACTCATGAGTGCCTGTAGTTGAAAAACATATATACTGTTCTGGAACTAAACAGCTAAACTAGAATGTCTCATGAGTTCTGGAATGTTCTACTAACAGTTCACATAACAAAATATGCCTGGCTGGGTGACTTTCTTTCAATATGAATAAAGCTAAATATACAATTGTTCTGTGTATATGCCTGGCTGGGTGACTTTCTTTCAATATGAATAAAGCTAAATATACAATTGTTCTGTGTAAATATGAATCAATCAAACAAAAAATTGTGAGTGTTTGTGCAGCATGTATATATTGTGCAAAACTCTCCAAATGATTTTCCATCTTGTATTAACCAAACTAAAAGTTATACATGTTAGTATAGCGTGCTTAATAGTAAGAACATTGGAAGCCACAGAAATGTGGTTTCTCAGAAGAATGCTGAAAGTTCTATGGACAGCTAGAAAGACCAATGAAGAGATCCTTTCGGAGACAGATTCATATCGAAATCTAATCAATCGAATAAGAAGCAGACAATCAAAGTTTTTCGGACATATAATTAGAAAGGACAGCTTAGAACGTTTGGTTACAACAAGCAAAATAAAGGGAAAGAGAGAGAGAGGGAAACAAAGGGACAAGATTCCGGACGGCTTGAAATCGTGGTTCAGCAATGGTTGGGTGACTGAGTTGATGAATTGTACCAGAGACAGACCGATGTGGAGAGACATGATCGCCTACGTTAACTGGCACGACACTTGATTGATAGTCTATTGATTGATGGATAGTGTGCTTAAATCATGCAAAATTGTGCATGCACGCACTTGTGCATTATGCACTGAACGTACACAAACTATGTGTCTATGCATTATGCACCAAATGTGCAAAAACTGGCATGTGTTTACAATTTGCATCAACCGAGCACAAAACTACAAGTGTATAGTTAGTGTCTATAAGTCAAGCGCAAACTTGAAAGTGTTTGTACAATGTGTATAGCCTGAGACAGAAACTGACATCTCTGTTTAATGCAATGGGCACAGTCTACAAGTGTATGCAACGTGTACCAACCAGGCAAGTGCATGCGCAATGTAAATAAAGTGATACGAAACATTTACCTAGTGGTGCAACATACAAGAAATGAGCAACATTTGCAACTGTAAATGAGTTGTCCTTAAAGCAAGAAAAATATGCATTGTATATAGAAGGTTAATAAAACACTGGAGAAAGTTAAACCTTTGACATATTTGGGTAGTAAAGTGTCAAACAACGGAGACACGATGAAAGAAATAAACTCGTATTGCTATAGCAGCTAGCGCCTTCACTAAGTTAACAAATATCTGACAATCTCAAGAATTTAGTATATGTACAAAAGTTAAATTGTTTGCGTCAAGTGTGATTCCTGTACTGACCTACGGTTTTGAAAGTTGGAAATCAACAAAGAAAATTGATTAGAAACTGGACAGCTTTGAGAATAAATGTCTCCGAAAATTATTAAAAGTAAAATGAAGTGATTTCGTCTCGAACAACGCAGTGAGAGATAGAACACAGCAACAACCCGTATCAAATATTATAATGAAACGAAGGTGGAAATATTTAGATCATGTTCTTAGATCAGACGAAAAGAGACTAAATCGACAAGTCATTATGTGGTCACCAGTTGGGAAAAGAAAACGTGGAAGACATAAGACCACTCTTCGAAGAACAATCGTACAAGAAAGTAAACTATGGGATGTAAATCCATACAAGATCTCCAACTACTAGCAACGAACCGCATTACATGGAGATCTAAGACCTCTCCCCTATGTGCCGCCTTTGACACGAAAGGAACAAACAAACAAACTAACTAACTACGTAGAAGGTAAAACAAGCATAATATGTAATGTATTTTAAATGTGTTGTTAAAGTAATCAAGATCTACAAGTGTATGTAAAATGTGAAGTTAACAAATGATGTCCTATGTTCTTAAATGTCTATGAAACTTGCACGGTAAAAAAAATCTTCAACTTTGCATCCTCGATCTACTTTCACGTGTGCACGTGCCTTAATCAAAGCCCCCTTTTAGGTAGCAACATCTGTGCAACCAGGTAAGACTGGGATGGTGAGCAAACTGCAAAATCAGCACAAATAAAAGAAAACGCCTTCAGATTTGAGGTTGCTATTTCTCCTTCATTTCCAATTTGCACTTATCTATTTTAAAAGACATTTTTTGTTCTTCTATAATATTTAGCATTTGATGTTTAATGCAATTATTTCAAAATTTTATAGAAAACATATATATACTCTTATGTGTTCAAAGTTGTTCATATCTTTATTATTGTATCTTTTGACAGTTATAATTTGATACTTAATTATTTCATAACATCTTTATTTGGTTATTTATGTGTCAATTAATTCAGCCTTTTACTTTCTGTAATTCCACACCTTACATGTTTAAGGATATCGAAGTTGATAACCGTGGAAATTTCAGGGCCAAATATATTGCACATGGATTACAGAAAATCAGGGTTCTTTACTTTGGGATCTAAATTACAAGCGTACCTGAAGTCGAAGTAAGGCTCGCTTGAATTGTGATAAGTAAAACAGGCGTTCACGTAAAATTCAGTCAGAGACGCCATATTAGACGTCATGACAACGCACGCAATTTTGTATATTTGTTTACATTTTTTTACAGCCATTACTCATTACTAAATGTAATGTTCCTGTCGTATTATAATTTAACACAACTTTCTCATATTAATAGTTCCGACCTTTTTGTTTCATTTTACCTAATTAAGGTTATCTATTTAAATTATGCTTCTATTTGTAGCTAGGTCAACTCATTGCAGAAAATCAGTAACTGACCTTATCACCATCAACTCACATTAATATTTCAGGCTTATTCGTTTCATTTCGATACTTAAAGTTACTTTCATTAAAACCCTGTTTTGACTTATATCTAAGTTAACCCTTAACCTTACTACAGCAGAACTATCAACATCCTCATGTGCTGTCTTGTTTATCGAAGGTTTTTAGTGAAATAGACCTTCGTAAGCAGTGACGGCTCGTCATCATTTTTGTTGGTGGGGCCAGACATACATTTTCGGAAATATCATGGTTTGGGTGAGGTTATAATTTAATGTATAAAATATTAAATACACGTTACACCTTATTTTTGGTAGGGCCCGACCCCACTGGCCATTAATGACGAGCCGCCACTGTTCGTAAGTTATATTTCTTACCCAGACGGTATACTCTGACAGGCTGCTGTCTGTTGACATCTTGTTGTTTCCCTCCCAATTATATATCTATATTCCCATTGGTCTCCTGTCCTAAACGTTCCCTCCAATGTGATCTTCAACAATACGATACTGAATATGTTATATCTTTTAGTGGATTCAAAATACTTTTTGCATATTTTGTTTCCTTTGAGTAATTTTCTGTTTACTCCTAACTGTTTGCATCACTTCTTTATTAGTTTTACTTTTCCTCCATGACATTCACCGACTCTTCTGTATATCCATATTTCGAAAGCCATTATTATGTTTTCTATCTGTTTGTTCATTATCCTTGTTTCTTTCCTATACAACAACAAGTAATGCATGCAACACGTTACAGTTCTCATCATCTGATTGTTCTATTGTTTTCTTTAACGATGTTATTTTCTTTTATATTAATATATTTCTTCTTCTGATACATATATTTGTGCTCATTCCTAATATTTTTCGAACTCATTCATTTTAATTTCTTTCATCTTTGGTTATTCATCATCATCAAGTAGCCTCGTCCCTTCCGGAACTTGGCTCCCATGACAGCGGTCCTGAAAAACTCTCTGTTCTGTGCAATTTGACCTGCGTCAGCAGCAGTCATTCTCAGATCGTCAATGACATCTTGCACCCATCGTCTTCTAGGTCTTCCTCTCGTTCTTCTTGTAGGTACCAAAATTATCTTCTCTAGTCACTCATGTCGTTTGATGTGTCTGAAATATTTAATTTTTCTTGATGTCATGCTCTTTAATAGCCAACTCTCTTTAATATCAAGCTGTTGCAGAACATAACTTAATTTGTTATTATACTTGTTTCAATCTGTCGCCATATATGTCACTTCTTGTTTAAACTTTATTTTTGTTTTCTTGATATTTTCTTTAGTTTTCACAATTTACTTATGTTATTTACTTGGTCTTTTGTGGTTGCACTGTGTTTATTCTCGGCCAACGACAATCTGTTGCTAATTATAGCTTTATAACGATACATAACAATAGAAGCAATTATAAACTAATTATAACATTACTAAACATTCCTCTATATAGGTCAAGGTCGGAAATGCACAGATCCTGTCACCAATGCAGAAGTCAACCATGGGGAAGTATTTTTCCCATACAGCGATGACCCCTGTTACAAATGCCAGTGCATCCAAGGGCAGACGAATTGCGCGTATCTAGAATGCACTGATATAACAGTGTGTCCTGACGGTTCTGAACCGTACAAAATTGAAGGCGAATGCTGCGTAAAGTGTCCAGGTATAGGGGTCTTGGTCTGCCATATTGTCACACGTGTGGAGTTCTTCACGACAGTGCATGCCGTCCGTTGTAAACAAGTTAGAAGACATTTAGATCTAGTACACGGATATACAAATAACAGCACACTGTCGTAATAAAATGTATTAACATATTTGTTCCATTTATAGTTGTCTGTAATGCTGGGGTCCTCAACATTGGAGATCATATGAACACTTCCGAGATTAAGAGAAAGTGACAAGTGTCCAACAGGAAACCATCAGTAATCTGTGGAATTGATTAATTCAATC
Source organism: Arion vulgaris (assembly GCA_020796225.1). Taxonomy (NCBI): domain Eukaryota; kingdom Metazoa; phylum Mollusca; class Gastropoda; order Stylommatophora; family Arionidae; genus Arion; species Arion vulgaris. The sequence continues at coordinate 4,478,075 of CM036772.1, read as the reverse complement.
AATCTATGGAAACCAGATGGACTGATTAATCTATGATATATTAAATAACTATTTGTTAGTTGCATTCATCGATATAAGTTTGACAGCGACATGTCGAACTAGATAAAAGCGTGAGGACCCCTGCTATTGGCCAACTTTTGTGCCCCTACTACTGACTCTAAACACAATCCCGTGTCCATTTATATTGACCGTGCATGGTGTTCGTTTTACTAAATTGTCTACATGTTAACTAGTTGTCATTGTAGACATACTTGGATTCTCCGTAAGGAGCTGATTCTTATTTTTTTTTTAACACGCCCTGCCACCACTAAAAGATCCGTTCCTAGGTAAAAAAACAACAAAGGATATTTCTTTCACAATATCTATTTCTGTAGCCTTGTATCATGCGATGAGTTTACGAGCACACACATACACAATCATATTGTGTCATATTTGTTAACACCACCATTGCTAGAGTAGACTTATGGATTTTTTAAAAGACGTAGACTCGTGCAGTAGAAACTCTTTTATTGACTCATGCAAACAGTTTCTAGCTTGTTTTCATAGATCTAGTTGAGTAACTGTTACCGTTTCTCTAAATCAAGTCAATTGAATCTGTCAGAGATGCATATTGCTACCTAGACTGATACATCTTGTGAAGGTTGGCCGAAGATCAAGCAATGTAGACAGATTTTGTGGCTGTCAGCCAAGACGCATCATTAAGTATCCGTTACTTTCTGCTTTGTCAGTCTGGGGTAAAAAACCCAAAAACTCAGTACAATTACTGAGCGATTCAGGTGTTTCTAAAGTTTCTTCAATTTATCCACTCTCTTATCCTTTTTAAAGTCTGAAGATAATTTTTATGTACCTTGCATGACAATTAATAGCTGTTGTAGTGTTTTTTTGTTTTTTTGCACTCCACTCCTGTTACATGTATTATCCGATTGTTTAGATATAAGGTTTTGATGTTACTGCAAGTGTGTTCTTTGTTAACTTTTGTTGTTGCTTGTTAGGATTAAAAATAATTTTCTTTCATCACTTTGTTTTCATTTTCTCAGAGCGTGTTGGAGGATTCTGTAGAGAAGAGAAGTTATGATCACTTGCATGAGGCTGTTGCCACACATGTGCCAGTCATGAGTTACGTTTTCTTTCGAACAGAAAAAACTGTTGTAGGGATCACACACTGGATGTTTCCACTAGGAAACCCAACTGCATTTAACCATCTGCTCTCCCTTTTAGATTATTGTACAATGAGATGAAATTATATATATGTTGATTGATTGATAGGCTGGCGTAGGCGATCATGGATCTCCACAAATCTCTGTCGTTGGTGTTTGCTATCAACTCAGATGTTGACGCTCTACCGTGCCATGAAGTCAGGCTATCCAACATTTTCTCTCTCTATCTTTCCCTGTCTCATCTACCCTCAATTTTACCGGTTGTCACAATGTGTTCTAAACCTCCCGTCCTCATCACATGCCCGAAAAATGATGACTGCCTCTTTCTTATATTGATGATACAAAGTAAATGCATGCAGAAAAGATTGTTGGTAGCAATAGGTAAATTCTCTTAGAACTTTTACAATTACAAATAAGGATTTATAAGTGACTAAACTAGAGAGAAGGTGCAGAAGAAAAAGGTTATTATAATTCCTGATTTAGTTTCTGGGCGAGCATTTAACAACTTCTACCTCTGTGCATGAAACCAGAGTCAATGTTTCAGAATGTTTTCTATAGTGACATATTTTACTTGTTCATGTTGCTAACTCATTAAACTACAACTTTTAATCATAGTTTGTTTTTATAACTTGTTAAACTACCAATTTGAATCATATTTTATATTTTAGTTCATCAAACTACCAATTCTAATCATATCTTATTTTTCTAGTTCATTAAGCTGCCAATTTTAATCATATTTTACTTTCCTAGCTCATCGAACTACCAATTTAATAATATTTTATTTTTCTAACTCACTAAACTACCAATTTTAATCATATTTAATTACATGCACTGACAAGATTAATAATCATATGATTTTCTCCTCAGTAAGCAGCTGCATGATTCCGATATGAATATAGTATCTTGAGCAAGCACTATATTAATATGTAATATCAAACTTATATCATGATACAATGTTATCACACTACAATTATTCTCTCTATATGTATTGTAAGATCTCATCTAATTAAAAGTCTTTAACTCACGACTTTGCGCAACATGTCAAGAATGTTTGAGTCCCCTAGATAGGAAAAATTCTCAAGAACACATCCCTAGCGCTACATAGGTTAAAATTACAAACATTTACTTTCCTAGGGTATCGCATCTACTGAACTATACTGTAGATTGTATGAAATCTGATCATAGAAGAGGCTGTCAGAGACAATAAATGCATAAAACTATTAATAGTAAAAACAAACATTGATAATAATCAATGAAGGGTAACAACAAATAGTCACTCCAGAGCAAACCAACAAACAGAGTCTAGCCATACATAACATCGGACAGTAAACAAGAATTAAACAAATTTCCACCTCATGTCATATAGAAAATTCCACATTTGTCTAACAGTAGCAAACACTAAGAAGAAGACAGTAATGAAATTCCACATTTGTCTAACAGTAGCAAACACTAAGAAGAAGACAGTAATGGAAAAGCAAACACTAAGAAGAAGACAGTAATGGAAAAGCAAACACTAAGAAGAAGACAATAATGAAATTTCTTCTACGAACGCTCCATATCAACCACTTATTAACCACTCTGTGTGATTTGTTTGTGATCTGAGCCTAGGAGCGATTGCGCACTGTGCCAGTTATGCGCCTACAAGTAGGCCAGCACATCCGATTTCTGCAATGCTTTTTATTTACTAAGATAGCTTCCCTAGATGTAATGAAATTTAATACCAGAGATAATTGAAAGAAAAGGAAAAACTATATTTCAGTTTAATAGAACACAGTCTGAAATATCTTTATTAGCTTCAATTTCTGGCATTTTCATTTGAGCCAGCTTGATAAAGACAATGTGGTAAAAATGAGAACTTTATGCGTTCTCATACTCCGAGCTTCATTATGACAATTTTTCAACTTTTCTGACCGTTCTCCAGATATTGTAACAGCCAGAGATAACCTAACTAAGATATAGACTTTGAAGCAGAAATAAAATAAAACAATAAAACAAAAGCATGAAGAACTATAGGTAAGATATTTAGAAACAAAATAAAACATACAGAAACACACTTGAATACATTCAATAATGCTCACATATCCAGAGAAGAACATCTGAATACATCAACATACCTACATAAGCACATTCAAACATACCCCACATACTTAAAAAAGCACTCCACATGAACACAAAAACATTGACAGTATTGAGCAGGCAAGAATAATGAGAAAATGAAAAGAACAATGAAGATATATATTGTTTCTCTCACAGATGTTGTCAACGAAGTTGAAAGAGAAAGAGTAGCTGTAGCTGTTGATACTGTAAGTAATAACATCCTGTGAATAAGATATGATGATATAGGTACTAAGACTTTCTGTGACACTGAGACACTCAGATTGTTGAGACACTTAGATTGTTGAGACATTAAAATAGCTGAGACACTCAGATTGTTGAGATACTCAGATTGTTGAGACACTCAGATTGTTGAGACACTCAGATTGTTGATATACGCAGATTGTTGAGACACTTAGATTGTTGAGACACTCAGATTGTTGAGACACTCAGATTGTTGAGATACTCAGATTGTTGAGATACTCAGATTGTTGAGATACTCAGATTGTTGAGATACTCAGATTGTTGAGATACTCAGATTGTTGAGATACTCAGATTGTTGAGACACTCAGATTGTTGAGACATTAAGATAGCTGAGACACTCAGATTGTTGAGATACTCAGATTGGTGAGACACTCAGACTGCTGAGACATTGAGATAGCTGAGACACTCAGATTGTTGAGACACTCAGATTGTTGAGACACTCATATTGTTGAGACACTCATATTGCTGAGACACTCAGATTGTTGAGATACTCAGATTGTTTAGACACTCAGATTGTTGAGACACTCATATTGCTGAGACACTCAGATTGTTGAGATACTCAGATTGTTGAGACACTCAGATTGCTGAGACATTAAGATAACTGAGACACTCAGATTGTCAAGACACTCAGATTATTGAGATACTCAGATTGTTGAGACACTCAGATTGTTGAGACACTCAGATTACTGAGACATTAAGATAGCTGAGACACTCAGATTGTTGAGACACTCATATTATTGAGATACTCAGATTGTTGAGATACTCAGATTGTTGAGACACTCAGATTGCTGAGACATTAAGATAGCTGAGACACTCAGATTATTGAGATACTCAGATTTTGTTGTTGAGACACTCAGATTACTGAGATATTAAGATAGCTGAGACACTCAGATTGCTGAGACATTAAGATTGCTGAGACATCAGTTCTTTAGGTGTCTGTAATGTTTTATTTTGTAGATGTGCTTTCCTCAGAAAATACCAATACATCCTTTTATATATTTCATTGAAATAATTACTTTTAAAATTTCAATGTCTTATTTTATGAATATGTAATATATTTATAATTTATTTCATTTATATATCTTCCATTGACTCATGCCGACTTTCATGGTATATTCAAATATGATCTCTAAACTTTTGACACATTTCAGAATGTTGCCCAGCGACAGCAAGCTATCAATTCTGGAGACAAGGCTGGACCAACTTACTCTGGCGGAGGAGGCTGGTGGGCTGCTGTGAGTAGTATCTTCATGTACACTTGATGTTAACAAAATTGTAACGATTACTATATTTTCAGCATAAATGTGAATGTTTGTGATCACTTGTTTGTGTTCTTGTTGTTGCTAACTTTGATAATAGTTGTCTTATCATTTCTGATGGCTGTATGTTATGAATTTGTACCTGGCCAAACAAGACCGGATTTAGTTTTAGTTGAGCATGCTACATTAGTACAAAAGTACTCACACAAATTATGATTGTTCTGGGCATTTACTTAAATAATATATGAACCTTTTCCCAAATTCATATGTGTGTCAGGAGGTCAATAACACAGTAGTTTGATTATTACTAATCTACAAAACATAAAATATGGTATACATACAATATTTCTGGAATCAAAGTAACTTGAACTTTTTCAGAAAATAATGTTGGCTTCAAACCTGTTCAGATTATGTCTGTAGTAGCTTTAATATTAAATACAATTTCGAGAAAAATGCACATTTTAATTGAAGGAACTATTTGTTTTGTAAACATAAATTGTTACAACATTTTCAATTGTCCACCTGTGTAACTGGCCAACACATGTGAGTGATGTTATGTGCATATACTTTATTCATTAGTTGGTTCTCTCCATTTAATCTTACTATGTTTGTCCCTCTCTATTTCATGCACTATGTCTCACTTTCTCTTTTGTTCTCTCTCTCTTTCTCTTTAATATTGTACCCATCTCTCTTTCCTTTATACTGGTAGAATTTTAGATGGAATTTATAGTGTATAGTTGCAAATTATTTTTAAAAAGAGAGCAGCTGTAGAGTATATGTTAGTGAACTTGCTTCTTATGCTTGTGGTCCGTGTTCAATTCCACAACGGACATGGAATATTTTTCAGACCGTAGCGGCTCTCAGGTCGACCAAGCCTCAATGGTGTACCAGGAAAAGCACTGGAAAGTAAAGGCAGCTGGCGTGATGCTGACCACATCACCCATCATGTGCCGAAGGTCAATGAAAAATACGGGCATAACACCGTATTACCCATTATAGCTCGTGGTATAAAAGGGTTCCTGTACTTTTTTTTCATATAGTTGAAAATGTTTGTTTAGAACTAGTAGTATGTCTGTGTGTCAGTATCAAGTGTTACCTTCTTGTATATATTTCATATAAGATAAGGTGTTCTTGAACTTCATTGACCATGCTCTATAGCTGTTGCATATGTTACTAGACAACATTTTTACATTTCTTAAAGAACTTGTAGACTCTAAAATGTTACCCTATCATTGTTGTGAGATTAGCAATATATGATTTCATAATTTATACCACTGTTCACAGGGTGCCCCAGGACCTAGAGGAGTACCAGGGCCTTCTGGACCACCCGTAAGTTTTTATGTTTAATTATATAGCTATTTCCTTGCTTAGACTTAACAGTACACATATATGCTGAAAAATGTCATTAAAAAACTTACACAAATTCAGAACAAAGAACATACAAATCAGACACAGAAACAGTTAGTACACATAGTTATGTATAAATAAAATGCAAAGATCACTAAAGTTAGTAGGAGAATTTTTGTATATATACACAGTGCTTTCACATTCATACAAAAAGCACTACAAATAATCAATGAATTTGTGTTAATACATAGTCTTTTCACAATTACACAAAGAGCACTACACTTAATAAGAGGATTTCTGTCTTTCTTCCAGGGACCACCTGGTTATCAAGGAGCCCGTGGTGAATCTGGCGAGAATGGACCTCAGGTATGTCATCATCATTATCATCACCTCATTATCATTCATGTTGTTCACTCCACCTCTTCCATCCTTGCACCAGTCTTTTATTCTGATAGACTCAAACCCCAAACAACAAGCGGGGTATCGTATATCATTATGGATCCCAAAGGGGCAATCAACCCTTAATGACCGTGATCTGGATTTGTTTACCAGTTAGCGATGTTTAGTCCCCAATAACGTACATTCTCCAACTGTCCAGTAACATATGGGTACCACCTAGATTTTCTGAGTTGGAGGACAATTCGTATCCATCATTTTCTAGAAGTGTTCTGTGTTTGTCTGATATGTTCAGCCAATGCTACCAGGCATGCAATTTTCCAGAACAGCTGAACTAGTTTGAGAGTATTGTGTGAAATATTTGCTAGACACAAGTTCTGGTTTATTTTAGATGGCTTATATCTATTTTTGGACAAACATAGTTTTTGGCTATTTATGGAAAGATATTGAGCTGGAGTTTTTTAAATGACCTGACAGCACTGCTTTCTGCTAGAAAATAGAACAAGACATTATCACAGAGTGGAGCATTGCTATTTATTTTCACAAACATATGTGTGCAGAAAACTAGTAGAAATGGCTGTTGATATATTCTGTTTGAGTTTCAACCATCAATGTTGCTTGATTATTGATGATAATATATAACAACTGAAGTTATTCAACAACAAATTACATACTTAAAAGTGTGAGACAAAACTTCAGGTGAACATACAAGCTTATTCCTTTAGAATTTAAGTATTGTTAGGTTATGCTTCTATTTAATACAGATGTTTGCTATATAATGAGTTCAAATACTTAAGAACAATTTTTCATTTGAGATGGAAAGCTAGAAAGAGAAATCAGCATATAGTGCATAAAAAGATAAACCAGGTACTGGGGTAACTAATACCAGTGCTGACACATAATAAGGTAAATGTTAATACTAAAGAAAATCTCATAAAAACTATTTTTGTCCAACGTTATGCTTTCAATGTCAAACATTTCAGCTCACTGCATCTAGTGAGTGGAAAATCATAACAAATAGAAAAGAGATATCTTAGAAGAGCTGCAGGAATAACAATGACAATTAGATAAAGACTACCAATGAAATCAGTCATTTGTTTCGTAAAAGAACACCAGATAAAATGGTTTGATTACCTGACAAGAATGCCCTGGTATCGTCTACCACAAAGAGCCAAACTGAAAAAAATTGAGTGAATATAGACCCAGAGGTAGACCATGCAAAAAATGGAGTGATGATTTTAAAAACAACATGAGATAAATAAATACAAACTTACAACGGGAACAAAAGATCCTTACATCTCCGCCCAATACCTTGCCGAGGTATGTTGAGAAAGAGAAGAAGAAGACGAACGTTGTTGCTATGTCATACATACACAATAACATGGTAGTTAGCATTTAAATATATATAAACTAAAGCAGCATCTTTCTGTGGATAATAATAAGTAGTAATAATTATATTATGAGTAAATCAAAAATTACTATTTGTTTCACGTTTTTGCTTACATTTTTAAATAAATACAAAACTTTGAATAGCAATCTAAAAACCCGAGGAATAATAGCTAGATCCAGCAGTGTCTTGTTTTATACAAATCAGAGATTTACAAATATTCAATGCACATTTACATTATTTGATTTCTACTATTATTTTAGGGTTCAAATGGTCCTCGTGGATTCCCAGGATCACCAGGACCACCTGGTCCAGAGGTACAGTATTGATGAGTTGAATATGTTATCGTATTACTTGTCTTCATCTTGATTCTTTCTCTTTATAATTCATTATTTTAATAAACCATGTTAACTGAAGATCATGTTTACGCTATATTTTGTTTTTTTTCACATCATCATCATTGTCCCAACAAGTATACAGTAAAGAAATATTGCAGTAAGATCTTCCAAGGGTCATCCTCATCTTTCTCTTGCCATTATCTCTAATATGTGCATAACATTTCTTAAGTTGAATTTCATCAAACAGGAGATGAAGGTTTGCGTGAGTCTAGCAGCTGGACCTGCTGGACCTGTGTAAGTTATTTTACTTTCAAAATTGCAATATTGAGATGACATGATTTGATGAATACTAGACATAGACAAAGTGTTGTGGGTAGTAAGCACAGCAGTAGACAGGATTTATTAAGGAGGTTAGAAAGAAATTGTGGTAAGCACAGCAGTAGACAGGATTTATTACGGAGGTTAGAAAGAAATTGGGGTAAGCACAGCAGTAGACAGGTAGACAGAATTTGTCAATATCATAAATTTGTTGATTTCTGAAATTTATCAATATCAGAAATTGTTCTAAATAAAAAATGTGTTAATATATCAGAAATTTGTCAAAATCTGAAATTTAACAAAATTGAAAATATGATTTCGTAAATACTGTAATGTATTAGTAAAATGAACTTGATATCTATAGCTTGTGTATGTGAGACTGTGCAAATATAAAGAAACACAAGCTTCCATGTCTGTGTGTTTGGGATAATGTACAAATTTGATCAATTTATACTTATACAGAGATGTAATTTTTAAAAATTAGACATTTTTGTTTGTGAGAATAGAAGATCTATATTTAGTTGTAATCTCATGCTTCATTACTCAATAACCTGTCTCCACAGGGTGAAAATGGACGACCTGGTGTTTCTGGATTGCCCGGTCCTAAAGGACATCGTGTAAGTATGTGTGTGCTGGCTTACTATGTCCTAGTCATCTTTTTCTTCATTTATCTTGAACTTGTCATCATCTATATTTTGTTGAAGGTTGCAACATTGCTTGCTTGATTTTTTCTCACCTGATATAAATTTAGGCGTAGTTAAGGCACCTAATATGACGCATCTTTAATTTTTTGCCTGAATGTATGCTTCCTTATTACAAATGTCCCCAGCCATTCAAGCAAACCTTACTTCAACTTAGAGGTTAAAATGCTTTATTAACTATATATGTGACTTTAGTCTAGCAGAACCATTTTCAGCACATCATTTTCAGACTGGGTTACCTTCTCTCTTAGATCCCTTCTCACTTAGACAAAATGCAGTGAAGAAGCTTGCTATAAGAATCGCCTCATGGAGGTAGTAGTGTCTTTGTCAGCTCTGGTTTGCTGAAACTGACGTCTTGTCACCTCATACACTGTATCCTAAATAGTACAGTCAATGCAACATTCAATTCTTATTCTTGTCTCATTGACATTGACACAACTAACAAAAGTTGTGATATTCTGTTTAAAAACTTAAAAAATGTTATCATTGTTATTTGCCTATGTTAGGGATCAATAAGTCATGACAGAGATAAAGTATCTACACAGAATGTTGAAAGCATCAAGAAGAGACCGGTTTATAAATGAAGACATCAGGAAAAAATAGGTACAACATCAATACTGAACTTCATCAAGAAACAACAAATTAAATGGATTGTCCACATAAGCAAATTACCAACAGACAGTGAACCTCAAAGAACATTGCTACTCTGTGATACGGTGGATACAAAGCAAAGGCCATACACACAAAAGGTGGACATTAATAACAGAGAGTGAAAAACAAAATCTATCATTTTCAAAGCAAAATTTGTAACTTCAGCAAGCATAAAATTCCAATTGTTTCAACTTCAGAGGATTCTCTGATGGGTAAGGTCCTGAAGGACAAGCTGGACGGCAAGGAGAAAAGGTAATTCACATATTCATCGGCTCACATAGTTCATATATTCATGTAGTTCATGTAATTATTCATGTAGTTCATGTAATTGATGTATTATTCAGTTAATTTAATTCATATTTCAAACAGTTGATATATTTTTCAGTTAATGTAAGTTCACAGTTAATGTAAACATATTTTAATTGTTTCAGATAATTCAAGTATTATTCAGTTAATGTAATTCAGTGATTGATATAATGTTTGTGTCTTTGCTTAATGAAGGAATTTCTTTTTATGGACTCTATGGAGCTCTTTTGATTAGCTTGTTTTTACCAAGTACTTTCTTTACTGATAGGCTACACATTTTTGTTTTTGACATCTGGATGAAATTATTTTTTATTAGTTCTAAACATAATGAACTGGTAGAGTAGCTAAACTAAAATATTGCTTCAATATGATTTACAATATGACCTATTTTACATCAAATTAAAGACAAATGGATGTAGTTTCACAAAATATTTACTGTATTAGCAAATATAATGCAGAGTTAACTCTGCGGGAAACATATTAGTGTGTGTTAAAAATAACAATTAAAATTGGGAGAACAAAATTCCAGCTTACTGAACAAAAGTCTAAATGAACAATATGTTGAATAAACAAGTCTGACTGCTCTCTTTATATTGGTAATCCATTTTTGAATACATAAACATTAAAAAAATTGTACATGGATGCATTGTTTATTAACTGTTTACAAACTAGCATCATGATGATTCATGAAGAATTTAAAGGTTTTTTTGGGTCACATGTTATCCTAGAATGAATGCTTAACTCTGTTTCACTTCTATTTCTAGAATAAGCCATTTCAATATGCATTTTTTATCATTTCAAATTCACTTTTAAGTAGTTTTTAGTTAATATAAAAGTCGAATAGGAATGGAAAGTAATCGAAAAGCAATGAAATACTTCCAATCTATAAATTGACAATATGTCCCAGTTATATAAGCCTCTTATATGATCTTTAAAATGATGACTTATGCAATCAGATAAATACATAAATCACCCAGGTCCAGTTAAAATTAATCTTCATTTCTCAGTATAGATTTAGGATTATCTATGACAGAGTTTATCTTAATTATCATCAATATTCATTCAATCATTTGTTTCAAATTATTTATTTATTTTGTATTTAGGGATCAGTAGGACCATCAGGTTCAGCAGGAGCTCCAGGTCAAGTTGGACCTCGGGGATCTCCAGGTGAACGTGGTCGTGATGGATCTCCAGGAGTACAGGTAAATATTGCAAACTAATATGCCAAAATATTTCTCTGCCTTCCATGTGCTGTCTCTGTCATACTCCGTATTAAGATTTCTACATCTTTTTTGTATTGTTATGTTCTGCAATGTTATGTTTTTCATTGTTATGTTTCTCATTGTTATGAAACGGCGGTAAACAAATAACCTCAAATAGATCTCGCAAATAAATATTTTTTTTAAACAAAACATTTTGACATGTGAAGTGTTTTGTTGAAAAATGTGTATAGCCTGAATGGTTTGTCAGGTGGGTTGTCATATTTGAAGAGTTAACTACAGGACATGGGTTTGTATAAATCATATCTTTGTCTATTTTTCTATGTAACTGCACATCATAAGCCTGTACATATATGTCTATATGTTCTATGTAACTGCACATCATCAGTATGTACACATATCTCTATACATTTACTGTATCGTTAGTCTATTTTTTAATGTGCTTGAATATTGTTGTTCGTTAAGAATTAGTTAACCGAAACAAAATATAAAAACTGTATTATCTTAAATGTCCAGGGTGCTAGAGGTGACGATGGTTCCCCAGGCAGCTCTGGATCTCCCGGACTGGCTGGTCCTTCTGGTAATCCTGGATTTCCTGGATCTCAAGGTCAAAAGGTAAGATTTTTATGTAACTGGTGATTTATTTCTGAGCCCTGTGAACCCTGGTCATCAAAGAACTTAACATCCCATTCTACAGGGTTTGTGAGCAAAAAACCCCACAAAACAGAGTTATATGGAAAACTGTACTGTGACAATCTGCAGTTTATTTATTTATAATTTATTTACCTGATCATCTTTAATATTTCTGTTCTTGTCAGTCTTCCCAGCATGCAACATCTTTACTTCTTCACACACTACTAACACATCATTGGCCTTTTTGTCTCAGGAGACAATAGGTTTTACATCACATAAGTTTCTTCTGTGCTGGATCACATTGTCTGTTGTGGCTGTAATGTCCTATTCTGGAGTGACAATCCTTGCCACAGTTGTTGCAGGTGAAACTGGTGACTGAAACCGATGCAGAGAATGGTTTCTCCGCTATCTAAACAATGACAATATTAGCATCAACTTTGTGTCCTTCTCTTTCTGACTGACCTGTTTTTGTAGTCCATTTTTGGGAAGTCTCTGGGCTAAATTTAAATGCATCTACAGCACAATCTGTCATTTGTGGAGCCACATGACTTTGTGGAGACACTTCAATATCTTTTCATTCGATTAGTTAGTAGAAGGTTTAATTTTTGCTTCTGACTTTTTGACAATTATTATTATTCGCCTGCTATAAATTTTGACATAGTCAGGGCACCTAATATGGCACCTATAACTGATTTTTGTAGGAAGGCTTGCTTTTCTTATGTCTCCCTTGCTATGATGAGCCTTACTCTGACTTCAGAGGTAGCTTCTGTTAACACACATTAGACAAAAAACTATTGTAGAAGAAACTTTCACTTTCTGGAAGAAAAGTTGAAAACATTTTGTACATTTTCTTTATCTATTGTTTTCACAGGGAGAAATAGATTATGAAATGTTCCTGGAGCCTACCCGTTACTGTAAATTATAGAACTAAGTATGTTTGCAGGCAACCAATCTGTATAAACATTTGTAATACATTATATGGAGCATTTCCCAAGTAAAGATTTCAATATTTCTGATATTAAATTTGATATCCTTGTCGGAATAATCATAGTCTGTCTAAAGAAGACATGACTAGCTTGAATATCCATTGATTCAAACATTTATGCTAACCTGCTAGGATTTCTGACATCAAATTTGATATCCTTGTCAGAATATTCATAGTCTGTCTAATTCATTTTTGGAATCATTCAGCACAAATTAATAGCTTGTTATGTTGTTATCATTTGAAAATGACCATTTTGTGAATATTCAGCACATTTTTTCATAATGAAAGTGATATAAAAAATGTTTTAAAAGTTACAAAAACTCTTCATAACAATGCACCAACCAAATAGTAACACACATGTTGTGTTTGACATCGCATTTCTACACAATTCTGTCTTAGGAGGGTTGATATATACTATATGGGTTTCTCTGCCTTGTACAGTGTGGACTTGGTACATGAGTTATTTACATCTCAGGCCCATATATTAGGATGTCATGTTTAAAAGGTTAAATGCAAGGGAAACTGTAGTAAAACTCTATGTGGATCTACATTTTTTTTTAACTATAAGGACATGATCAACTGTCACACTATGTGGCTCTGTGATTTAATGACTAGTGTCAATTTTCATACTACTTGCAGGGTGTCTAGAAGAAGTTGAAGCTTATAGCATGGCTGCATTAATGGTACCTCTTGGCTCAACTCTTCTGATTTAAGCACAACAATTTTGAGACCCATTTTGATATTTACTAGCTTAGCTAGACTGCAGTGATGCAGTATGCTACATTGTCATCACTTGGGTTGCTGCACCTATCTTCAGCCCTCTTGCTGTGTCTTAGATCCCTTAATAAACATTATCAGAAGTGATCATCATTCCAATTCTAGTATTACAGAACTGAGTAAAAACATAAATTAAGTCAACTAGTGACAGTGATTTACTTCTGTTATCATATATGTAGCCTCATTAACTCCTTCATTCTTCTGAGCCGATATACTGGCTCACTGTATTTCTAGAGATGACCCAAAGACAGTATACTGGCTACTTCAGTATACATTGCAATATAAGTGTGTCTGGAAGTTAAAAAAAATGCGGAGTGGAAGGGTTATAACAAAATATGATATGAATACTACCAGTACTATTGTCATTCCCAATTTCATCTTCAGTGATAGAGCAGACAACAATACTGTCAACATAGCAACCAATATCTTGATGGTTACAATTGTACTATCCTCTTTAGGGTGATGCAGGGTCATATGGTCAATCAGGTGATTCAGGCCCTCCAGGTCCAGCAGGTGCAGATGGAGCTCCAGGTACCCCAGGACCAAGTGGAAGTCCTGGACAAAGAGGTTTGGATGGAAGCCCAGGACCCAAGGGTAGCCAAGTAAGTGTATAATACATATAATTTTTATATTTATAAATAAGTTATACACGATCATTGACTACTTGAAATGCTGTGTCAGCAATGTCAAAGACTGGCTTCTGTTTATTCTTATTTAATGTGCCTTTCAGCATTCAGGGCACGCAAAAAGCTCTGGAAAACGCTCTCCAGTGCACCTCATCCGTGGCTTTTCCTACCGCTTGCGATATTTCTGTAGTCAATTGTTTGCACATATGTCTATAGATGGCCTTACTGGAAGCCAAAGAATAATAGTAAAGCAAGATAAAACTGGTGTTGTTAGTTGTCAAACAGTGAGGGTCATATTGAGGAAGAGATTGGATCACTTATGGACAATTAGTTAGATATACAGTGATAAGGATATGTCATCTAAATTAAACTAAACATTATGATGGAACTGTTGTCCACTACCTGTTTGGTTGCCAATTGTTGGACAATATCAGGTTGAATCTTATTCCTTTCAAGTCAGAAAATAGGAACCATTTTTTAATCAATGAATCACCTCCATATATAGATTCCATCAAAGTCAAAGGAAAAAAACAACTTACAAATACATGCAGATAGCAATACAGTTCATTGTGCTAAAGTACAAGAGACAAAGTGCTATTAGATTGTTGAAGAACGCCTGTGTTGCTCGCAAGGGGAGCAAAGAATAGTAACACTGCGATCTACAAGGCATGTCATCAGAGACGACTGAGGTAGGGGCCTAGGAAGCAACCCTAGTAAATAAAAGGGCACAAAATTGGATGTGCTGGCCTACTTGTAGGCGCATAACTGGCACAACGTACACTCGCTCTTCGGTTTAGATCACTTACAAATCATAAAGAGTGGTTAACAAGTGGTCGATATGGAGCTTTGAAGAAGTTGGAGAAATATTGACAATACCAGTGACAATAAGTTGTTAATAGCCAATTATCATGCACACGAGGGCATGATACATGAGAGATACAAGAAGAGGTAAAGGAGAAGATATTGTGCAAGGTTTAACCCTGGCCACATGTATCTTAAAAAATCCCTTCCTGGGCAAAGAAAAGCATATATCAGAGCTTCTTCTTCTTCAAATGCTCCATATCGACCACCTGTCAACCACTCTGTGTGATTTGTATGTGATCTGAGCCTAAGAGTGATTGTACATTGTGCCAGTTATGAGCCTACAAGTAAGCCAGCACATCTATTTCTGCGCTGCTTTTATTTATTAGGTGGCATCCCTAGGGCCTCCATCAGTCGCCTCTTACGACATGCATTGTAGGTCGCAGTGGTACTATTCTTTGCTTCCTTGCGGGCCCTGGCACCACAGAGACGACATATCAGAGCAATATTAAAAACAAGATAATTTGGCACAACTAAGTGCTCTATAATTTGTTATTGACTTATCCCATTATCTCCGATATTCTTTCTTAGTATATAATTGCAGAAGATGAAATTGTATTAAATTTACTTGATATATTACATGGGTCTTGCCCCAGTGCACTCCACTGTATTCTGATCTTTAGATTAAACAAACCAAGCTTGAACATCAATTGATTCAAGCAATTCATCTCAATTAGCATCTCTTCACTTTTGATACCCTTATCAGAATAATCACAGTCTAAGTCAAGTTCATCCACAGAATCACTCAATACAAGGTCTACTGCTTTCTCTTTTGTTATCCTTATAGAGTTGCAATTTCCTAAATTTTCAGCACATTATGAAAACAATTAACCCTTTGAACCCTGGCCACCTGTACTTTAAAATGCCCTTCCCCGGAGCTCCTGAGCAAAATCAGAGTTAACTTAAAACACGATAATTTAACACACTGAAGGGATCTATAATTTGTTTTTGACTTACGCTATCAGATCCGTTATTCCTGCTTATTATCTATTTGCAGAATGCTAACTTTAAAATTTATTTGATTTAATATGTGGGTATGGCCGTGAATACTCCCGTATATGTAGATTTTTCTCCAGATTGAACAAACTGCTTGAATATATAAATCGATTAAAACAATTCGTCGTTGTCTAAATAATCATCTCTCTCACTTTCTATATCCTTATCAGAATAATCACATTCTAAATATAATTTAACTTCAGATTCGTTAAAAATAAGTTCAACAGCTTGTTCTGTTGCTAGACTTTTAGAGTGACTATTTCTGAAATTTTCAGAACATCTTTTCAACATGAAAATACTTAACTAATTACCTTATCAGTACCAAGAAAAACACACACCATCATCCGTCATCTTGCAAAACCATGTAGAACTTGTGGGTTGTATTTGACATCACATTTGTACACAATTTATTTTAAAATACCAAAAACTAATGAAAAATATTCTCAGACCGATATATTGGGAGCTCGGGTTATGCAACGCTAACATTCAATCCCGAAATATCGGAAGCCTGGGTTATAGGGGTAAAGCATAATTTTTCACAACTTTTACAGATGTGTATGCCATGTTACTAAACCAAAAAATAACACATGGATTGTGTTTGACATAACATTTCTACACAGTTTTTCTTCGTCGCCAACAAATAACAATGGAGTCTTGTCCGACTAAAAAATCAGAACTTCAGAGAGGGATATGCTTTTATCTCAGACCTATATATTGGCATCTTAACTTCTAAGAGTTAATGAGAGAAATAAGTTCAGTTTAGGACAAATAGAGAACATAATTGACAGCTTTAGAATACATCACAGAACCAAATGTTACTCTCATATTTTGAAAATCATCTTGACTAGTTAGTTAATTATCATTTGTAAAATGCACCAGAACATTATGTGTGAAGATGACAATTTCTAACATGTTTAATCTATAGGGCCCAGTAGGAGCATCTGGTCAGTCTGGATTCTCTGGACCTCAGGGTGCACCTGGAAATAATGGTGAACCTGGTGCACCTGGTGCTAAGGGTGATGCTGTAAGTATGACTCATTTTTCTGTAGCTATAATTTTTCTTTTGTCTTGTGTTGTCATATTCTTGTCCAACATTTGTATCATTGGGTTGGGACAGTTAGGATTCATATCTTTTCTTAACACATTCACTCTTCGGAGTCAATATACTGGCTCGGGAAATGTTTTTACAGACACAGTCAGTATACTCCATAAATCAGTATACTGCATAAATCAATATACTGCATAAGTTATAGTCTGTCCATTAATTCGTGAGCACGTTTGAAATTGATTTTCTTGAAAACTACCTGTTGGATCTCAGTGATTTTTTTGCAAGCAGCCTTAAAATATCCATGACGCTAGAGAAATATTTTTTTCCAAGAAAATTTGATGTAGTTTGAAATATTTCTTCTTCAGGTTATATTAAAATCAACCTCACCAGATTGTACACAATAGTAACAGATTTACGGTACACAGACGCGTTGTTCTAAAAATACATTATGGTAACATTGAAATATCGTGACTATACAACAATTTCATAAATCCCGCACCTAACCCAGTCGACTTTGAAAGCGGAAAGCATATGACGTTATAATTGGGATACCGTTGTATAGTCATAGGTGTATCTCGCTATTTGTATGAAGCTATTGTATCATATTTGTTGGCTTATCAAAACTGACATTGATATCACATTCATAATGAGTCTGAAGTGCACATTTATAACAATGCAGAAGGTTACAGTTTTACTATACCAACACTTCCGTAAGGAATCTAAGAGAGGTCATCTATATTGCGATATTCATAACCCTGAGAAACGAACGCAACTGGCGCTTGGTCTGAATAGAGAATCCTTTTCCGATGGATTAAACAGGACACAAAGTGCACTAATGTCAAGCAAGGAAGGAAAAGAACAATTGACGACTTTGACATAGATGTCATAAGACGGAGCTCTTGAAAATGTTTGCGACAAATCAACTTGTTACTCTCAGGAAACTGAAATTAAAACTGCAATCAGATTGCAGCATAGACATTTCTAAAAGTACTCTATGGAAAATTGTAAGAGCCGCCGGCTTCACCTTCAGAAAAACTATAGGCGGCAGGAATATTATTTGTGAAAAGCCACATTTAATTGCTGCCCGAAGTAAATACCTGAAGCAGATCCGTGAGCGGTGGAGGCAAGGCTATGATATTGTATATTTGGACGAATCCTGGGTCAATGCTCACCGCACCAATGCTAAAGAATGGCAATCAGTAGACGGTGAACAGAAAAGAAAAATACCAAGCAGCAAAGGCCAGCGTATTATACTAACACATGCAGGAAGTAGTGAAGAAGGTCTTGTCCATGACGCTGGACTTATTTTCCAATCAAAAAGTACGACGGTGAGGGACTACCACACAGAAATGAATGGACATATTTTCAGGCACTGGATGGAGAAAGATCTACTTCCAATTCTAAACAGACCATGATGCTTGGTAATGGATAATGCATCCTATCACAACGCAGTATCAGCGGAAGACAAAGTACCAACTGCATCAATTACAAAAGATCAAATTAGGACTTGGCTTGCTAAGGAAAATGTCAGCTTCGATGATACATATTTGAAACCCGAGTTGTTGCACCTGGTGAGGATGACAAATAAGACAAAGGTGTTTCATATTGACAAAATCATTGCGGAATACGGCCACACGTCTTTGCGACTACCTCCATATCATGCTCACCTCAATCCGATAGAGCTTGTCTGGGCTAAAGTAAAAGGGCAAGTTGCCGAACAGAACAGGACGTTTAAAATGTGTGATGTTGAAGTTCTGACACGTGAGTCCCTCTCAATGATAGACATGCAGTTCTGGAAGAAGTGTGTTGAACATGTGCTCCGAGAGGAAGACGAGTACTGACACCGAGATGGATTACAATTTGTCCAGTCAGTAACAATTATCAATCTCATGGAATCGTCAGATTCAGGATGATACAAATCATATTTTGATTACAGACTGAGAAATAGCAACGTATACATTTCCATATCCAAATGCGTCTACCATCATACAATTTGTGGTGAAGTTAAGACACCCTGGGTCTAATGGTGACCGAAGGGAGGACTAACTGTTGCATATTGTATCCAAGTTCACGATTGCACATAAAGGGCAACTCACCTAATTACTTGACCTATCAAGTTAATATGGAGATACACTTATGAATAGAATTGACATGGACAAATTCTAAGGATTACTGTAAAATCTAAAATTTGAGCCCCGTATTTGCAATTGTCATAAAAGATCAAAGGAATTCGCCGATGTGCAAAATCCGTAGCATCTATGGACTACTGGTTAGCTTTATTTTAGCGTCATGAATATTCTAAGGCTGCATGCAAAAATCACTGAGATCCAACAGGTAGTTTTCGAGAAAATCAATTTCAAACGTGCTCACGAATTAATGGACAGACTATAGTATATACTGCATAAATCAATATACTGCACAAATTAATATACTGCACAAGTTAGTATACTGCACAAGTTAGTATACTGCACAAGTTAGTATACTGCACAAGTAAGTATACTGCACAAGTTAGTATACTGCACAAGTTAGTATACTGCACAAGTTAGTATACTGCACAAGTTAGTATACTGCACAAGTTAGTATACTGCACAAGTTAGTATACTGCACAAGTTAGTATACTGCACTTAAGTTAGTATACTACATAAGAAGTCAGTATACATTGCAGAATAAATGCATCTGGAGGTAAAAACAATTATGGAGCGAAAGGGTTAAGTAATCCTTAGCAGTTTGTTGACTAAATGTTAATTGTAGCTTGTCAGGTGACCAAAAACCACAATCCTGTCTTTTCACTATTTTAAATTTGATGCCATTGATTCTAAAATGTCTTTTTTTTTTTATTTAAAAAAACTTTTATATGGGAGAAATGTTTTTACATTTTAGAACCAATAAATATGGTATGTTTTTATTCTTCATTAGGGAAGAAATGGATTGGCAGGTAGTCCTGGTGATACTGGAGCCAGAGGTAGTGCTGGCCCTGCAGGAGAGAGAGGTCTACCAGGTCTTCCTGGGCAAGAAGGAAAACGAGTGAGTAGAACTTGTCTCTTTTATCCCTGAATATTTGAATGAGCTTGGATAATTTTCATATCTTTCATGTACAAATTTGTAGAAAAACTATATGATTATAGCTCCAGCATAATGTGATATTTGTATCAGAGATAAGTAAAATTTAAATAAAGAAATATTACTGTAAGCAGCATTACAAGATATAGCTCTTGTTTAGTGTTCTACTTGTATCAAGAGCAATAAACAACTAAATGGAAAGGTCATCATCATCAGGTGGTGTGCTGGCTGGCATAGACGATCATGGCTCACCACAAATCCCTGTTCCTGGTGTTTGCTATCATCTCAGATGTTGATGCTCTTCTGTGCCAGGAAGTCAGGATGTCTAAAATATTTTCTCTCTGTTTACCTCTGTTTCGTCTCCCCTCGATTTTACCTGTTGCCACAATGTGTTCTAAGCCTCCCCTTCTCATTACCTGTCCGAAAAAAATGATGATTGCTTTTTTTCTTATATTGATGATAAGCTTTCTCTGTGTTTTGACCTCATTCAGCACCTCAACATGTATCATTTTAGCAGTTCATGGGATTCTTTTAATTCTTCTGTAAAACCACATCCCTGTTGCCTCCAGAGATTTTTCCATCTGTTTGTTTATCATCCATGACTGGCATCCGTGAATCAGTATTGTCTCTATGTAGCACTGAATAACTCTCATTCTGATCTCAATTGACAGTGACTTGTTACATATAATGCTTTTCATTTTCTGGAATCCAGCTTTGGTCTGCCCGATTCTGATCTTTATTTCTGATCTGCAATCTGATGTTATCAGGTATCAGGATGTATCTAAAATGAAACGGTATAAAAAAATCACTATTTATTCTAACAATATGTGATGGAGTACCGCATACTGTAAGGTGAAAGAAGCTCGAAGGAAAATGTGGGAATTAAAGAGAGAATGTTCGTCTTAAACTACATGGTGTTTGATATTTCAGTGTTGCTACATTTTTGCTGTATTTTTTATCTATCTTATTTTGGTGTGTAATGCAGTTTTTTTTAATGCTAATTTATTATTTCAGGGATCAGCTGGAGCAGCAGGTCCCAATGGTCCACAGGGACCTCAAGGTGAAACGGTGAGTTAAATTCCTTTTTTTTTGTATACTTTTCAGGCAATGAGTTGTGAGGACTTAATTTGTCAACTCTAAACTGAGTATGTCACAATGTTGTTGCCAGAATTCTGAAGTGGTTTCTATTCAATTGCTTTGTAATATAGTCTGTTTTCTAAGGGGAAGACATTTTACTATTGTAGTGACAACATCAGAATTACATCAAGAAACAACAAATTAAAGGCTTCGGCCACATAAGCAGATTACCAACAGATAGTGTGCCTCAAAGAGCAATATTACTCTGATACAGTTGATACAAAGCAAAAGACTGGCCATGCAAAGGGTGGACCTCAGAAATAACAGAGGCAGTGAAAAATGCTATTTATGAAGCGCACACAAAAGCCTGTTCTAGAAATCTCTTCATATCCTAACGCTGTGAGGCAAAACAAGATTAGAGACAAAGAAGAAGACCTGCTACAAAGTTTTCTAGCAGTAAATCAGTAGTAATCAGCTATCATGGCCTCTACTATGACGAATCAGGTTTGACACAATACTACAGTACAGCACATGAAATGTGGTACTATCAAATGGACTTTTATATTATCTTATCAGTAACACATCTGTGCAAATGGGTGCCCTATTTGTTAACTTCTCACTCCCCTTTCCCTTTCAGGTTATCAGGGATTGGGTTAGAAGTGACAACACAAATTTATTTGTTAAAAGCTTTATTACAAAAATTGAATGAATAAAATGACATAATTTCAGCAATAATTTCAACACTATATTCTATTAGGATGGTTGCATTAAAAAACTAAATATTTGGGATAAGTTGTGCCTGTGTGTTGCTGGGGCACAAAAAGCACAGAAAAGTAACACTGCAACCTGCAAAGCTTGTTGTAAGAGGCGACAAAGGTAGAGAGTTCAGCTTGGGACTGACTACCCTATCTGGTAAAAAAAACTTGAGCTACAAAATCTAACCAACCATGAACTATCATGAGATAGTTGAGGACATCCTCTAACTAGAGTTTAAAAGCTGAGAGAGAGAGAGAGAGAGAGAGAAGTTGCAACCTCATGTTCCATTTAAAACAGAAATAAATAATAATCTTAATAAGAAACAAGAATGATAAATAACTGACTATGTACTTGTTACAGGCAAGTCTAAAGACATACATACTTGTTTGATTAATAATGATATTGATATGTTTTCAGGGATCTGCTGGATTGAACGGTCTTCCTGGTAGCATTGGTTCACCTGGTGCATCTGGCAAGGATGGAAATCGTGGCGCACCAGGAGAGAGAGGACAGGCAGGACCTGCTGTAAGCTGCATATTTATTTCTACCCATTAGTTCATTTGTTCCCATTTATCTAGTCTCTCTTCATGCGCTTTCATTTCATTTTTTTGGGTCCTGCATTGTTGTGTATGTTTAGCTAATGCAAATTTCTCTTCTTTATCTTCTATTGAAGTTTTGTAAATGTCAGACTTCTCTGTTCATTGGTAACAGCTAATACAAACAATTCCATGATGATAGATCAAAGTGTTGCATATCCATATTTCTTTGTTTTTCTGTGTTTGTTCAAACTGTTCATTTGTGGATTATCTTCATCGGACATGTCCATAATTGCTCCAATCTCCACCTAAACATGTATTTCAGTGTGTTTAGACTAACAACTTCCGTTCTGCGCTGGTTGATGTATCTAATGGGGGTTTCTCTCATGGTTTTCCCATCTTGCAACACCAATCTGTACAGTATCTGACACTCATCATCTTTAGCAGATCCTTTTTTTAAATGGGTCTTTCTCTGTGGCAGAATGGTTAAAACGTTAAGGCCTCAACAGACTATATTGTATGTTTTCTCTAGGCTGTCTCTTATCCATCTCTCAATGGTGACTACTGACTTCAAAACAGCAGTAGAATTTATTTAACAATTTCCCCCTTCTCGTGGTAAGAGTTTATTGCAGCCCTTGCACACTTGATGGGACCATCATGTGATATATGAAATATTTCATTTGAAATTTTTGTGTTACTTATTCCCATAACATCCTTTTGGGAAATCATCACCATTTTACTATTCAAGTGTACGGAGAAGCACAAGCACAATGATGGTGTCCAATGATCTTCAGCTATCCATCAGTTCTTTGTACTTTTATTTCTGTCTATCCATTCTGTTTACTTATGACTGTCTGTCTATCTGTTTCTCTCAAATTTTTTTTTTTTTTTCGATCCAGAAGCACTTGAGCTGAAAGCTCTTCCGCTTGGTGTCATGGACATCGTAACCCTTCGGCTCGGTGCCACAAACACTGTAAATCTGGGGAACCTGTAGCTTTTCTGCCAGTCCGCAGAGTTGAACCCGCACTTACAGAGGACTAGTCACCCGTAGTCAATGCGTACAACACGCTGGGCATGCGGGCACTCAAATCTTCTAATTACCTTCTTCTGTGATCAACTTCTGCTATGCGATTACTTTGGTTTGTGAAAAGGTTCACTTGAGTCTTCACTGCCCAGTTATTTTGAGGTTTCGGAGATTCATTCTCACTGCTCAGGCTGGCCTTGGATACATGGAACTACTTGGCTCTACACAGGCTGCCAAGTCCCAGACCCATTCTATGAGGTGTGCTTGAGTGCATACGAGCTGCAAGTAGTTTGCTCTGTTTAGTTCTATTCATTTATGTCCTTCTTGGTGTACCTCCATTGTTTTTCTCACATCAGTTTTCTAGATTGTTTGATTACCAATGTCCACCATCTGTTTCTCTAAATCTTCAAATTATCAATGTCCATCTGTTTCTTTAAAATTTTCTAATTACCAATCCATCTATGTTTCTCTAAAATTTTCTAATTACCAATGTCCATCTATCTGTTTCTCTAAAATCTTCAAATTACAATGTCCATCTAGTTTCTCTAAAATTTCAATTACCAATGTCCATCCATCTGTTTATCTAAAATCTTCAAATTATCAATGTCCATCAGTTTCTCTAAAATTTTCTAATTACCAATGTCCATCCATCTGTTTATCTAAAATCTTCAAATTATCAATGTCCATCTGTTTCTCTAAAATTTTCTAATTACAATGTCCACTATCTGTTTCTCTAAAATCTTCAAATTACCAATGTCCATCTGTTTCTCTAAAATTTCTAATTACAATGTCCATCTATCTGTTTCTCTAAAATTTCAATTACCAATGTCCATCTGTTTCTCTAAAATTTTCTAATTATCAATGTCCATCCATCTGTTTATCTAAAATTTTCTAATTACCAATGTCCATCCATCTGTTTCTCTAAAATTTTCTAATTATCAATGTCCATCCGTTTCTCTAAAATCTTAATTACCAATGTCCATCTGTTCTCTAAAATGTCATTATTCCAATGTCCATCTATCTGTTTCTCTAAAATCTTCAAATTATCAATGTCCATCTGTTTCTCTAAAATTTTCTAATTACCAATGTCCATCCATCTGTTTATCTAAAATCTTCAAATTATCAATGTCCATCTGTTTCTCTAAAATTTTATAATTGCCAATGTCCATCTATCTGTTTCTCTAAAATCTTCAAATATAAATGTCCATCTGTTTCTCTAAAATCTTCAAATTATCAATGTCCATCTGTTTCTCTAAAATCTTCAAATTATCAATGTCCATCTGTTTCTCTAAAATCTTCAAATTATCAATGTACATCTGTTTCTCTAAAATCTTCAAATTATCAATGTCCATCTGTTTCTCTAAAATCTTCAAATTATCAATGTACATCTGTTTCTCTAAAATCTTCAAGTTATCAATGTCCATCCATCTGTTTCTCTAAAATCTTAAAATTATCAATGTCCATCCATCTGTTTCTCTAAAATTTTCTAATTACCAATGTCCATCCATCTGTTTCTCTAAAATCTTCTAATTACCAATGTCCATCCATCTGTTTCTCTAAAATTTTCTAATTACCAATGTCCATCCATCTGTTTCTCTAAAATCTTCAAATTATCAATGTTCATCAGTTTCTCTAAAATTTTCTAATTACCAATGTGCATCTATCTAACTGATAAACTGTACATTTATTCCAACTCTCTGCTGCCAGTGCCAAACATGGCCCCTGACTAAGACACAAGAAAGAAAGATTACAACATGTGAAATGAGATGAATATGAAAAGCTGTCAACATTACAAGGAGAGATGGAGTGAGAAACGAGAATATCAGAAGCATCGTTGGTACTATACCATGCATACAGTACATCGAGAAGCAAAAGAATCAAGTGGTTCGGCCATCTAATGAGAATGGAACCACATTTACTACCATCATTTGCCTATAATAATCGACACTCAAGGTGCAGAGCACGAGGCAGGCCAAGAACACGATGGATAGATACCATCTCAGAGTCCCATCGAAAGCAAGGACTGGCAACGTCAAACGAAACACACCTGGCACAAGATAGAAAACTAAATCTCCCCATGACACCTTTCTTTCTGTCTGTGTTTGTTTTTTTCTTCATACCATCCTGTCTCTATGTTTGCAGGAATTGTCCAACTGTTAGTCAGTGAATGAACTTCGACATGTATTCTCTTAATTTTATCATTTATTATATCATTTTGTTGCTATCATCTTTAGGGATCAGCAGGTTCAACAGGTCCCCCAGGAAACACTGGACCAAGAGTAAGTAGCTACTTTTATTTTCTGTAGTTTTTTGTGTGTCTATAAACATCTGCTCGATTTTAAATATGATAATTGTCTGTATGTGTGCATATGTCAGTACAAATATATATACATATATGTATATATATATATTTGTGTATGGGTGTGGATCAGTGTGTATGTGTGCGTGCATGTGCATATATCGGTGCATTATCCTGTTAATTTGTTTTTATATGGATGTATAAAACATTATGGGAAAAGAAAATGTGGAAGACCAACAACCACTCTTGAAGAACCATCCAACAAGAAAGTAAACTATTGGGATGTAAAACCATACAAGATCTCCAACTACTAGCAACGAACCGCATCACATGGAGATCTAAAACCTCTGCCCTATGTGCCACCTTTGGCACAAAAGGAACAAACTAACTATAAAACATTGTGGTGCAATATTTGTCTCTGTGAGTGGTTATGTGGTAATGTATTTGTGTGTGTGTGGATATGTATACTGTTATGTACAATATTTGTCTGTGTGTGTTAATATGTGGTATATGTATTTGTGTGCGGATATGTATACTTTTATGTACAATATTTGTTTGTGTGTGCATGTGTTGTGCTTTTTATGTGTGTTTGCATGGTTTGTTATGTGATTTGATTGCTTGTTGTGTATGTGTGTGGAGTATGCTGTGTGTGTTGTGTCATATGTGATGTGTATATATGCCTGGTAGTGAGTACACTACATCTGTGTGTAATATCTTTATACTTATGTTTGTCTGTGTGTTGTATGTGTGTTCTGTCATATGTGATGTGTATATGTGTATATATGCCTGGTAGTGAGTACAATATATATGTGTGTGTAATATCTTTACACTTTGTGTGTTGTCACATGCAACAAAAAAGAATCAAAAGATCAGAAAAGACTGAATAAAAAGACCCAATAAATAACAATTTGTTTTGTAGGGATCCTCTGGAGAATCTGGCCCTGAAGGACCAGCTGGAAATAGAGGTCCAGAAGTGAGTATATTATTTACATTTTTAAAAGTTCGGTTATTGGGCCCTGCCTGAAAGTGCCAAAATGAGTGGACCCAGTTGGGGTTGAACATGTAAAAAGCACTGAGCATCACATTATTTCAAATCAGAGATGCTTGGAACTTGTTTAAATGTATTTAGTTGCCTATTGGTTTAATAAAGGCACTCACTCTTTGACCATAATCAAGTGGTCACTACTCTTTGATCTTAGTGAAATGTCGCTATTAATTTACTATTATGAATTAGATTACAGTTCTACTTTAGTTACAACTTAATTAGAATTACAGTTCTGTTCTATTCATCTTATTACAACTCTGTGCTTAATTAGAGATTACAGTTCTACTTCTTCTTTAGTTACAACTCTGTGCTTAATTAGAGATTACAGTTCTGTTCTATTTCATCTTTAGTTACAACTTTGTGCTTAATTAGAGATTAACATTTTTGTTTGGTAATCTCAAGGGAAAATTTCCCGGTAAAGATGGAAATCCTGGAGAACAGGGACCTCAAGGAAGTGCTGGACCTCCAGGTCTCTCAGGTCTATCAGGACCCCGTGGTGAATCTGTGAGTATTCATTGTATCATAGTGTCAAACTTAGTTAGTGTTAGTATCTTTGCTATAAGTAGTGTTAGTAACACTGCTATAAGTAGCATTAGTAATACTGCTATAAGTAGCATTAGTAACACTGCTATAAGTAGCATTAGTAATACTGCTATAAGTAGCATTAGTAATACTGCTATAAGTAGCATTAGTAATACTGCTATAAGTAGCATTAGTAACACTGCTATAAGTAGCATTAGTAACACTGTTATAAGTAGCATTAGTAACACTGTTATAAGTAGCATTAGTAACACTGCTATAAGTAGCATTAGTAACACTGCTATAAGTAGCATTAGTAATACTGCTATAAGTAGCATTAGTAACACTGCTATAAGTAGCATTAGTAACACTGCTATAAGTAGCATTAGTAACACTGCTATAAGTAGCATTAGTGACACTGTTATAAGTAGCATTAGTAACACTGCTATAAGTAGCATTAATAACTATTATAAGTAGCATTAGTAACACTGCTGGTATCAAGGGTACAAATAGAAATCATGATGGGACATAACAAATGCAGAAACGATAATCAAAGGTAAGGAATGGTATATCTTTGGACAGATATCAATCAAAAACTCATCATTGATCTCGGCAGAAAGTGCTGAAAATAATTAAATGGATATACACATCTTGAAATAATACAGTTAATTAACTGCAGTTCTAATGAAGGTGATGCTGTTATATGCACTGGTATCTAGAGTCAAGATACAATCATTTCATGACCAGGAACAACAGTTCTAATGAAGGTGATGCTGTTATATACACTGGTATCTAGAGTCAAAGATACAATCATTCCATGACCAGGAACAACAGTTCTAATGAAGGTGATGCTGTTATATACACTGGTATCTAGAGTCAAAGATACAATCATTCCATGACCAGGAACAACAGTTCTAATGAAGGTGATGCTGTTATATACACTGGTATCTAGAGTCAAAGATACAATCATGCCATGACCAGGTGACCAGGAACAACAGTTCTAATGAAGGTGATGCTGTTATATACACTGGTATCTAGAGTCAAGATACAATCATTCCATGACCAGGAACAACAGTTCTAATGAAGGTGATGCTGTTATATACACTGGTATCTAGAGTCAAAGATACAATCATGCCATGACCAGGAACAACAGTTCTAATGAAGGTGATGCTGTTATATACACTGGTATCTAGAGTCAAAGATACAATCATGCCATGACCAGGAACAACAGTTCTAATGAAGGTGATGCTGTTATATACACTGGTATCTAGAGTCAAAGATACAATCATTCCATGACCAGGAACAATAGTTCTAATGAAGGTGATGCTGTTATATACACTGGTATCAAGTCAAAGATACAATCATTCCATGACCAGGAACACAGTTCTAATGAAGGGGATGCTGTTATATACACTGTATTAAGTCAAGGGAAAACAATCATTCCATGACAGTGACAGGAACAACAGTTCTAATGAAGGTGATGTTGTTATATACACTGGTATTTAGAGTCAAAGATACCTTGTTCATTCCTGGACCCATATAATTAAATATTTCTTCTTTGAATTATCAGGGACTTGCAGGACGTGCTGGACCAGACGGTAGACCAGGTCCTGCTGGACCACGAGGAGAAAGAGGAGTAGGTGGTGAAGCTGGCCAGCCTGGTGCTTCAGGACCACCTGTGAGTTGTTGTTTCTAATTTGTATTTTATGATAAATCTTCCATGTACATTCCTTTATTTGACTGGCACAGGCAAAATTTGAAGTCTGGGTCTAGTTAATTTATCTTTGTTGAAACAAAAAATAATTATGTGCAAAAAGGACATAACATGACCAGCCTCAATTTTATTCTGAAATACATTCACTGAATCAGGCTAGAAGTCCTCGTTACAGGAAGTCTGGATAGAGATGCTGAGGAGGTCTAAGCTGACAAAAATCAGTTTTATTTTTGTGCCAGGGCATACAGGCGTAATGGGAAATGATTGCGCCGATAGGTTGCAAGTATGGCTGCTGTAAAATGCGGATGAGCAATGAACCAGGCTGATATTATAAATTCTCGAAGGGAGCGAGAATGTGTACATAATTCAAGTAATAGTGGTGAATCTAAAACACTAACCAGACTTCAAGAATTTAAAGTCAAATGCGGTGTAGCTAGACAAGAACACTATGTTGGTAGCCAAAGAAGAATAGTAAACCAACAAAGAACCAGTGTTATTAGTCACCACACGCTGAGAAATATACTGAGGAGGAGATCAGAGCACTTATGGACTAATTGGTTTGACATACAGGGATGATGATCCGACGACTAAACAGGAGTTTGCTATAATATCAGATGTTGATGCTCTTCTGTTCCATGAAGTCAGGCTGTCTACAATTTTCTCTCTTTGTTGACCTCTGTCTCATCTCTCCTCGCTTTTACCACTTGTCACAATGTGTTCTAAACATCCCCTTCTCGTTACATGGTATTTCCCAATACAGAACTATAATCTTGTGAAACAAAGTGTCACAAAAATGTTCTTTAAATTTCTTTGAAAATTATCTCATATCTCTGTCCCAGTGATTGCAAAAGTATTCAAATAGACAGACATATTTGTCATGGTGATCACAAAGGCTAATACAAAACCTTTTCTTACTGTTTGTAATACCGCTTTTCATGGTGGTGTAGAACAGGGGGATATGTGCCTGTTGAATTTAATGGCTGCATGGCTAGTGCAGAGCAGCAAAACTCTTCAGATTTGGATTTTTAAATGCCCCTTGAGAAAAAACTCCTTGGCCTTACCGGGGATTGAATTCTGGTCTACAACAAGGGAGTCCGCACACTAATTCATTTTGCCAGACGCTTTATGATTATAAGGGTATCAATGTAAAAAGACAATAAAACAGAGACAAAAGATAGAGATACACAGACAAGCAACAAGACAGAGATAAAATATAGAGATACACAGGCAGACAACAAGACAGAGACAAAAGATAGAGATACACAGACAGAGAACAAGACAGAGACAAAAGATAGATATACACTGGCAGACAACAAGACAGAGACAAAAGATAGAGATACACAGACATACAACAAGACAGAAACAAAAGATAGAGATACACAGACATACAACAAGACAGAGATACACAGACAGAGAACAAGACAGAGACAAAAGATAGATATACACTGGCAGACAACAAGACAGAGACAAAAGATAAGAGATACACAGACAGACAACAAGACAGAGACAAAAGATAGAGATACACAGACAAACAACAAAACAGAGACAAAAGATAGAGATACACAGACAGACAACAAGACAAAAGATAGATATACACAGGCAGACAACAAAACAGAGACAAAAGATAGAGATACACAGACAAACAACAAGACAGAGACAAAAGATAGAGATACACAGTCAGATAACAAGACAGAGACAAAAGATAGAGATACACAGACAAACAACAAGACAGAGACAAAAGATAGAGATACACAGACAGACAACAAGACAGAGACAAAAGATAGAGATACACAGACAAACAACAAAACAGAGATGAAAGATAGAGATACACAGACAGACAACAAGACAGAGACAAAAGATAGAGATACACAGACAGACAACAAGACAGAGACAAAAGATAGAGATACACAGACAAACACAGAGTTTCATTTCTAACAAATAACAAATTTCTTTGTACTTAGGGCCCTGCTGGAGAAACTGGAGCTCCTGGTGGCCCCGGAGACGCAGGACTGCAGGTAAAAATCACTGACCATCATTAATTCTGTCTATAAGTCACTTAGCTAATTAACTCAATTAATACCATTGGCCACTACAGTGGCATACAAATAAAAACTAATCAAATTATCAGCCACTTTAGTGATTTGTTTAACATAGATCATTTGCTTTCTCTTTGTGGGAAAACTTCCATGTTTTTATTCCAGCTATAAATAATGATAATGTTTTAAAAGTTGTTGTTGCTTTGATAATTCATAACATAATTTCTTTTAAAGTCTAAATAAAATATGGAACTGCAAATTATATAGTTTTGAAACTAAATAACAAATTTTCAATTCAGATGTTGTATCAATCCTAACGCTATAGACTTATTATAGCTATTATACCAGAAATATTTTCATTACAGATGTACCTTCATTGAGAATGTTTGTTGCAATCATGACATAATATCATCATTCAAAGATTCACTATCAAATCGAAGCAGATGATGTGGCTGAATTAATTTTTTTTCCACATTTTCCAGCTGAAAAATATCTAAATTTCATCAAATTAAAAAATTTTATCAAATTTCCAATCAGACCACAATGTAAAAATAGTTACCTTTTGCTGTAGGTTAAAGCTGGAAATTTTATCAGAATGTGTTGATGTAAATTTAGAACTAATTTTACATGAAACAATGCTTGGCACAGTGTGCAGCAGTTGGGTTATTTTAAAAGACAATCTTGGCGCACACTGCATCAGTTAGTACTGAATGAGTTAAACTGTTTTAGAAGTTTGATTACCTTGAAACCTATTTCTTTTTCTAGGTTTAATGGAGCTCAGGTCCTCGTGGTCCTGATGGACGACCTGGTGCTACTGGTGCAGCAGGAACAGCTGGTGAAGCTGGAGGTCCTGGTGCAAGGGTATGTTTTAAGTTAAATGTTTGTATTTTAGTCTATTTTTCTAACAAAAATCACTTCATATATTAAAATAGAGTGGACTGTGAAAGTCAGAACCTAGTAAGAGCGTGTTGCATACCAAGTTAACCACCCTCAACATAAAAAAGTAAGTAAAGGAACCCTTTCATACCTCGTGGTATATAGGTCAATACAGTGTTGGGCTTGTATTTTCATTGACCGTCGGCACACGATGGGTGATGTGGTCAGCATCACGCTGTGTGGTCGGCTGCCTTTACTTTCCCAGAGAATGTCTGCTACCCAGTTGAGGCTGGATCAACCTGAGAGCCGTGCGGTCGGAAAAATTCCACACGCATTGCGGAGCTGAACCAGACCACCACCCTTTGGGCAGCGAGTTCACTAACAACTACGCTACAGGCTCTCCACCCTCAACATGGATATCTCTAAAGCTTCAGGTCCATTCTTGGTTGTCTTCAAAATCAGTAATTTAAAAAATATGTGGTCTAGATGAGTAGGATGGTTGCTAAGAAGCAAGCTTGGATGCACTTCTGTTTATAGCTGCCTTATAGCTTAATATTCAGCAATCTCTTTTTATAGACCTACAAATGTTTTCACTATATAGTGAGTCACTTGGAGACAACACTAGTCAGAGAAATGGAAACGGCATAAGACTTCTGGAATTGTGTAACCAACACGACCTAATTATTACCAACACACAATTTCAACACCGGCAATCACACATTTATACTTGGTACAAATGGAACAACTTAGACTGCAAGAGCCAAATAGATTTCATTCTAGTCAAAGATCAAAAGAAGGTCAGTGGTAGACGCTGAGACTATACCAAATTTATGCATAGACACGGACCAAAGCGTGTAGTTATGACTATCAGAACACACAAGAAGAGTACCAGAGGGCAACACACAACTACAAAAGAAATAATCAAAATCAATAAATTAACAGATGTCAACACACAAGAGTCATATCTACAAAGAGTCACAGATAATTTTGTTAAACTAACTGAAGAAAGCAAGTCAGTAGAAGAAGAATGGACAGTATTTAAGAGAACTTTATTAGAAGCAGCCAAAGAAACATGTGGAACAGCAAAATACAGAGGTACCGACCAAAAGCACAACTTGGTGGAATGACAAGTAAAACTAGCGGTAAAGGAGAAAAAACACAGATACAACTTATGGGCAAAAACAAACATCAAAACGACCTCACTGAGTATAGAACAGCTAGAAAACAAGCCAAGGAGATAATAAAGAAGTCTAAAATACAAGCATGGCAAGATTATGGCGAAACATTAAATTCAGACTACAAAAATTCAACAAGACATTTTTACAAGAAAATTAAAGCTATGCGGGAAAGACAAGAACAATATGACCTAACTGAAATTATTAACGATGAAAACGGCCAAGCTCTTAATGATCCAAAATGATAATGAACAGATGGCGACAATACTTTAGTGAACTTCTCAACCTTCAACAAGAGGACCAACCGAACACTCAAGAACTCACAGTAAATGTAACTTCAGAAGTAGAACCAAGCATAACACTATCAGAGATCAGAAATGCTGTAAATATGGCCCCACCTAATAAAACACCAGGCCCAGACAATATCCCGGCCGACCTAATCAAAGCAACTAAAGAGGTAGGAATCAGCTGGCTCCATAGACTATTCAACCAAGTCTGGATCACACAAGAAACACCAGAAGATTGGAGGAATGCTACAATTGTTCCCATCTGGAAGAAGAAAGGTAGCAAGAGGACTGTACAAAGTATAGAGGCATAGAGCTACTGAGCCACACTGGGAAAATATTCTGCAAAATACTTGAGAAAAGGCTCCGCCACATCATGAGCCACAGCTTAATGACTCCCAAATGGGATTCAGGAAGAACAAAAGCTGTACAGACGCAATATTCGCCCTCAGACAGTTAGTAGAAAGGACTATCGAATCCGACAAACATTTAACGTTGCATTGGTAGATCAGGAAAAAGCGTTGACCGTAGATAGGCACAAGTTGTGGAAAATACTAACAACCTATGGGTTAATGAACACCTAATCAACCTTTGCAAGAACATTTATACTGACAGCCAATGTACGATTAGAACAAATACAGGATTATCAGAAAAGTTTCACGTAGGGTCAGGAGTAAGACAAGGCTGCGTACTATCGCTGCTATTCATCACGATACATTGACCACATTTGTAAAATAGCTAACACCAGAAGAAACAACCTCGAGAACTCTTAAATGAATTTCTTTTGCAGACGATCAGGCAATCATATCAACAACAGAAGAACAGCTACAACAACACATCAACAGACTCCAGTTAGCATGTAACCAATACAACATGAGAATTAACATCGACAAAACAGAAGTAATGACATTCGCCAGAGAGGGAAACACTACCAACATCTCCATCGATAATCATCTACTAAATCAAGCAAAAGATTTCACATACCTAGGGAGCATTTTTCAGCAAATGGAAGAATAACTAATGAAATTCAACACAGATGCAACAAAGCAAACCAAATGATAGGGCAAATGCGCCAATTTTAAGATGCAAACACGTCACCATGAACACAAAAGAGCAATGTTCAACACAATCTTTCTCCCCACATTATGTTACCAGTGCCAAACCTGGACGCTGACAACAACGATAGAAGAAAACTAGTCACAACAGAGATGAAGTGTCTACGCAGAATGCTGGGTGTAACAAGAAGAGACTCGTTGAGAAATGAAGACATCAGGAAAAAGTGGGTACAACATCAGTACTAGACTTCATCAGAAACAACAAATTAAATGGTTCGGTCACGTAAGCAGATTACCATCAGACAGTGCACCCCAAAGAGCAATGCTGCTCGATACAATGGGTACAAAGCAAAAGGCCGCCACATAAAGATGGACCTCAGAGATAACAGAGCGACGAAGAGACTATCTGAGCGCATACTAGGCCCGTTTTAGAAATCTCTTCTGACCTGACGCTGTGAGGCATACAGGATTCGAGAAAGAAAGAAGAAATGAGAACAGGTCTGGTGATAATACACATCCTTGTCTAACTCCTTTTTTGATCCTATTTAAAGTTTTTGGGTAGTAGGCCTTGTACCAAAAATAACTATCACCCAAGCCACTAGAGCAGCACAAGGCAAAAACAGAAAACCACAACACTGGACAACAACCTGGTAGCAGTGTGGCAACAAAAGAAGAAGTCTATGTATCAGGAGGTCTCCATATTAGAAACCCTTTTCCTGTATAAATAAGTCAGTGCAGGAAGACAGAGCTACATGAAATCCTTAATGACTAGATCTGGCTGTAATCGACTCACCATGTGTAGTGTGCTTCACCTTTCCGTAATATGCACCCCGTACATTAGAAGAGCTTTATGTGTGTGAAGTAACATCTGTGAGTACTACTCTAAACTGAAATAGAGAAAGAAAGAGTGAAATCTTGTACTTCCTTGAGAATTAAAACAGTTGCAGTGTTATATAATATGAACATTAAGAGATTAGAATGTGGTAATAAATAGTGAAGCAAACAGACCTGTCTGAACTATTAAACTAAAACATATCAAAATACCATACACAGGATCTGAACCAGACAAATTGGCACCATATGGTTGTCAAGCTGAACAATGTCATTTATGAGTGTTGTCATTTAGTTTCTGTCTTATGAAACGTTAACAACTCTAAAAATAAGACAGGTCAGGAACTATTCAGTTTGAGATTAAGTTTACTGATTAAATATACTTTGTGCGTGAACAACATGGAGTTCAAGATAACATAAGACTAGCATCATTTATTTCCTTTCTACTAAGTTTTATTTGGGTTGCACTAAATAAATTTGGCAACTGAGAAATTAGTTTTTGTTTAGTTTAGTTGTCAGATCACCATCACTGCACATCAAACTAATTAGTCCATAAGTGCTCCGATCTTCTTCTCCGTATGTCTCACAGTGTGTGACAACTAATGATATC
Source organism: Arion vulgaris (assembly GCA_020796225.1). Taxonomy (NCBI): domain Eukaryota; kingdom Metazoa; phylum Mollusca; class Gastropoda; order Stylommatophora; family Arionidae; genus Arion; species Arion vulgaris. The sequence goes on along the minus strand of CM036772.1, from coordinate 4,441,814 downwards.
ATTTCTATGTGGGTTTACTATTCTTTTCTTATTTCTAGTATAGTGCTGTTGCCTAGCTATACCACATTTGACTTGGTATTCTTGCTAGGGTTGTAGATTCCTCATTATTACTTGAATCATTTAAACATCCTCTCCCTTAGGAATTCAGAATATCAGCCTGGTCTTGCTGTATCTAATATGACATATATGTCAGCCTACAGCCAGTATGTATTCTTGCTGTATCTAATATGACATATATGTCAGTCGTCTAGGATCAGTATGTATTCTTGATGTATCTGTATCATGTTACTTTCTAAATATCAAGCTAAAAATGTAATTATGTTTACCTGAACAAATTATGTTTACCTGAACAAATTATATCTGGAAGTAGTTATGTGTCATGTATCTATAACTGTACATTATCTCTTCTGTATCTGATCATTCAACTACTACCGATCATTTATCTTCTATAACAGGGACAGGAAGGTTTTGCAGGTGAAGTTGGCCCAGCAGGTGTCCGAGGGTCTCCAGGAGAAAGAGGAGTATCTGGACCTCCAGGTGCTGTTGGCCAAGCTGTGAGTATACTGATTATATTTTGTCTAGCTGTAATTCAAGCTTGCTATCTATTTCTTTGTTTGATATCTTTATCTATTTCTCTTTTACTGTCTTTCTGACTTGATCTATTTTGTTTTTTCATGCCATATATTATTTGCTTGACTTTCATTGTCTCTTTACACTGGCCTGTGTGTTGCGGGTGTCTGCAAGGAGAGCGAAAAATAGTAGCACTCCAACCTACAGCGCATCTCATAATAGGCGAAAAAAGGGGCCTAGGAAGCTACCTAGTAAATTGTGTCGCAGAAATCGAATGTTCTGGTCTACTTGTAGGCGCGTAACTAGCACAACGTACAATCTCTCTTGGGCTCAGCTTACATACAAATCACACAGAGTGGTTAACAAGTGGTCGATATGGAGCATTCGAAGAAGAAGTAGGTGCATAACTGGCACAACATACAATCGCTCTTAGGCTCGGATCAATACAAATCACAAAGAGTGGTTTAACAAGTGGTCGATATGGAGCATTCGAAGAATAAGAATTGTCTCCTTACATTTCTTTCACTTTTTTCATTGAAGATCGACCAATAAAAATCATTTGAACTATTGATTATTCAGTATTGATGACACATCTATTAATCTATGGCTGGATAGTAAATAAGAATATGGAGAGAACATCAATGATTTCATCGGTCTCTTCATCAACCACCTGTGAACTAGTTAATCAACATATAAATTCATTTTGAATTATACAGGGTGTTCAAGATAAAAGCTGTCTATCAATGGACCTAATCTGGCATATATTTATCAAAATGAGAAGGTTCAGTTATGACGTAGTATAGGTCAAGGTTGTGTGACGGTGTGTAATCGTAGTGCGGCTAGGGGTGATGAACAAATGTGATGTAGGATGAGCTAGTCAGAACCGGTTTAAACAGTAAATAGACACGATGCAATAGGTAACTGGCAACTTTTTATTTGTCAATGGGGCTGCATTTATCTTGAACACCCTGTAGTTTCCAGTTGTCCTGTCATCATCAAATTTTAATTCAAGAAAATGTTTCACATTCTCAACATAACTTATATTAATGACATCACTCATTGACCCATAAATCTGTATTTCTAGGGACCAGCAGGAGGACCTGGTCAGAGAGGTGTGCCTGGTCAAGAAGGACTTCAGGTGAGTGCATCATTGATAAATTCTTGTTTATAAATCCAAGTTTATACAATCATATCTAACATCATAGTGTTACTTATACAATCATGTCTAAAATCTTAGTGTTACTTATGCAGTCATATCTAACATCATAGTGTTACTTATACAATCATGTCTAAAATCTTAGTGTTACCTATACAATCATTTCTAAAATCTTAGTGTTACTGTTTCAAAGAATTGGTTTTGTCTTCTTCTCTTGTTCTTAAATAATATATGTTTTTATTATCACTTTCTAACTTAACAAGTTGCTTTTGTAAATTTAGTTACATATGTCTTGTTTTAGTTTCTGTTCGATATTTTTTACATTTTATTGATTACTTTCTTGATTTCTTTCTATATATATGTTTATTAGATTCATTCTATTTTTCATATTTCTTTGTTAAATTTTGTAAATTTTTGTTATAGAAATTATACACACTCTTCCGATCATCTTCCACACTCTGAATTTATCTTTCAATTATTCAACTGTTTGCTATCACATTCCAATTTCTGATCTTTTATGCACAAATCATTTTCTTCTTTCTCTAATCCTGCTTTGCTCACAGCACCAAGATAAAGAGAGATTTTTAGAACAGAATCGTGTGTGCACTTTGCATTTGGTGTCTATCACTGCCTGGGTTATTTCTGGGGTTCATTTTTTAATTGGCCACCTTTTGCCTTGTATCTACTATATCTGAATAGCATTGCCGTTCGAAGCATGCTGTTTATCAGCAGAACCATCTAATTTGTTGTGTTTTTAATCAAGTTTGGTACTAATGTTTTACCCAGTTTTTGTGATGTTTTCATTTCTAAATTGGTCGTTTTTTTTTTATCTAATAGCATTCTGTGTAGCCACTACCTGTCTGTCCTGACTAGTTTTCTTCTATAATATGATGTCAGCGTTCAGATTTGTCACTGATAGCATAATGTCGGGAGTAAAAATTGTGCTGTACAATGTGGTTTTAATTTTGATGGTGATATTTTTGTATTTTAAAACTGGTGCCATTTGTTCTATGATTTGATTTACTTTATTGCATCTATGCTGCAAATCAAAACTGGTGCCATTTGTTCTATGATTTGATTTACTTTATTGCATCTATGCTGCAAATCAAAACTGGTGCCATTTGTTCTATGATTATATTTACTTTATTGCATCTATGCTGCAAATCAAAACTGGTGCCATTTGTTCTATGATTTGATTTACTTTATTGCATCTATGCTGCAAATCAAAACTGGTGCCATTTGTTCTATGATTTGATTTACTTTATTGCATCTATGCTGCAAATCAAAACTGGTGCCATTTGTTCTATGATTTGATTTACTTTATTGCATCTATGCTGCAAATCAAAACTGGTGCCATTTGTTCTATGATTATATTTACTTATTCATCTATGTGCAATCAAAACTGGTGCCATTTGTTCTATGATTTTATTTACTTTATTGCATCTATGCTGCAAATCAAAACTGGTGCCATTTGTTCTATGATTTGATTTACTTTATTGCATCTATGCTGCAAATCAAAACTGGTGTCATTTGTTCTATGATTTGATTTACTTTATTGCATCTATGCTGCAAATCAAAACTGGTGCCATTTGTTCTATGATTTGATTTACTTTATTGCATCTATGCTGCAAATCAAAACTGGTGTCATTTGTTCTATGATTATATTTACTTTATTGCATCTATGCTGCAAATCAAAACTGGTGTCATTTGTTCTATGATTTGATTTACTTTATTGCATCTATGCTGCAAATCAAAACTGGTGCCATTTGTTCTATGATTTGATTTACTTTATTGCATCTATGCTGCAAATCAAAACTGGTGCCATTTGTTCTATGATTATATTTACTTTATTGCATCTATGCTGCAAATCAAAACTGGTGTCATTTGTTCTATGATTTGATTTACTTTATTGCATCTATGCTGCAAATCAAAACTGGTGCCATTTGTTCTATGATTATATTTACTATACCTTTACAATATAAAGTTGTTATGTTTTTGAATGATTTTTTCAGGGAGCACCAGGAGAAAGAGGACCTTTGGGACGTGTTGGATCTAGAGGAAATAGAGTATGTACTGTTCATAACAAAACTTGTTTATTTTTCTTTTCATTTACTCCATGGATATATCTCAGAGACAATAATATTCCTCATAATAAAGTTATAATCAAACATGCTACAATATTATCGTTATATGGTAGGCCTACTCATGAGTTTAACAATCATTTATATTTCTTCCTTAGACTATGTGTCACTGGATGTTGCCATCTGTGTACTATTTAAAACATATACTCAATATTTATATAGATGATTTAGTCACATATTTTATATAGAAGATTTAGTCACATATTTTATATAGAAGATTTAGTCACATACTTTGTATAAAAGATTTAGTCACATATTTTATATAGATGATTTAGTCACATATTTTATATAGAAGATTTAGTCACATATTTTGTGTAGAAGATTTAGTCACATATTTTATAGAAGATTTAGTGGCATATTTATATAGAAGATTTAGTAATTTTATAAGTTTATGCATATTTGACATAGAAGATTTAGTCACATATTTGATATAGAAGATTTAGTAACATATTTGACATAGAAGATTTAGTCACATATTTGATATAGATGATTTAGTTACATATTTTATATAGAAGATTTAGTCACATATTTTATATAGAAGATTTAGTACATATTTGATATAGAAGATTTAGTACATATTTGATATAGAAGATTTAGTGACAAATTTGATATAGAAGATTTAGTGACATATTTTATATAGAAGATTTATTGGCATATTTGATATAGATTTAGTCACATATTTGATATAGAAGATTTAGTGACATATTTGATATAGAAGATTTAGTGGCATATTTGATATAGATTTAGTCACATATTTGATATAGATGATTTAGTGACATATTTGATATAGAAGATTTAGTGGCATATTTGATATAGAAGATTTATTCACATTTTTAACTTTTTGTAGACCAAACACCACACTATGTGGCTTTGGGTTGGATGCCTTTATACCAGGATTCACACTAAAAGGTGTTTTAAATTCTAAAAACAATTGGCTTGTAAAAACATTGCTTTAGCCCTGGTTCACTAAGAGTTAATATCTCGCTCTAGTCTGTGCCTCCTATGAGGCTTAAGGCAGCAACAAATGCATACAATTAGTCTTAGTTATTGGCCGTCCTCTGTATTGTGTTCCAGCTGATTCATTTATTTCAGTTCTTGTTTTACTGTTCTCCTCCAACTTGTTTCAGGTCTTCCACAAATGTTTTATAGAAAATATATTCATTTTCATGAGATTTGATCAATTTACATGCTAACATTTCTCTTGTTCTCTTATCTTAGGGTCGTGCTGGACAGCCTGGAAGAGATGGCGAAGCTGGCTCTCAAGGTGAAGCTGGTATTCAAGGTCTAGCCGGCCCAGATGGTCCCAGTGGAGAGGTATCAGTTAAAGGAGAACGTGGTCCTCCTGGCTTATTTGGAGCGGATGGTCCTGCTGGTCCTGCTGGAAGAGATGGGCCCCCTGGAGCCAGTGGAGCACCAGGTACACCAGGTCAATCGGGACCAGCTGGTGAAAGTGGAACTAAAGGCGATGATGGTGCACCTGGAGCAAGAGTAAGTATCCAAGATGAATATATTTTGCCTGTTGCTTTGCTATTATTTTGACTTTTTAAACTGAATCTGAATTTATAATTGTTACAGGATCAAAATAATAAATATAGTAACTGGCCTGATTGGCTTATACTTGATCTTTTAATCATTTGAGCATCTTATGTCTGCCTAAACAATATTTTCATATTCTGTCTTAAAGTGTTATTGTTCAATTAACACAAAAAATGAATAGGATCAATAGTATATGTTTATTATTTACTGGGAGAGTTATTATATCTGACTCTCAGTCAATGCTTTAGAAAGTCTAAATTAACAAACTACTGTGTTAGTGGATGTCATATATTGAGGTTTTACTACAAAAGTTGTTATATCTGACTCTCAGTCGATGCTTTAGAAAGTCTAAATTAACAAACTACAGTGTTAGTGGATGCCATCTATTGAGGTTTTACTGGGACAGTTGTTATATCTGACTCTCAGTCAATGCTTTAGAAAGTCTAAAATAACAAACTGCTGTGTTAGTGGATGTCATCTATTGAGGTTTTACTACAGCAGTTGTTATATCTGACTCTCAGTTGATGCTTTAGAAAGTCTAAAATAACAAACTGCTGTGTTAGTGGATGTCATCTATTGAGGTTTTACTACAGCAGTTGTTATATCTGACTCTCAGTCGATGCTTTAGAAAGTCTAAAATAACAAACTGCTGTGTTAGTGGATGCCATCTATTGAGGTTTTACTGGGACAGTTGTTATATCTGACTCTCAGTCAATGCTTTAGAAAGTCTAAAATAACAAACTGCTGTGTTAGTGGATGTCATCTATTGAGGTTTTACTGCGACAGTTGTTATATCTGACTCTCAGTCAATGCTTTAGAAAGTCTAAAATAACAAACTGCTGTGTTAGTGGATGCCATCTATTGAGGTTTACAACTTCTAGAGACTAATTAGATTTAATGTCCTGCGCACACATGTGTTGGTGGCAATTAGAGATAGCAAACTGGCTTGCATCAACAGCTTTGATCATTAGGGAGTTGAGGATGGATAAAGAGATGTTCTACGGTTTCTTGGCGACAACCTGTTTGATGACGACACTAAAATTGATGTTGAATCTATCCAGCGTTTTAAAAAGTTTTGAGTTACCCACTGTACAAGCAGAAATGGATGTCTGAGGGGCAGAGTGAGGAGTGTGTTTAACAAGCGAGCCACAGGAACCATCAGTATGCATACTTATCTACATCTGTTGGAGAAAACTGAGCATCTATGGGTCTTTGTGGAGAGCTATGATATCGGTTCAGTAACCAATAACCAAGCAGGAAAAAATATATGAATGTTTCTAAACTGGAATAAATAATAAAGTTATCAACATTCATGCATACAAAACTATTGAGGAAGATATCAATGTTGATACACATAGAATCTGTGTTCAAGACATCAATGTTGATACACATAGAATCTGTGTTCAAGACATCAATGTTGATACACATAGAATCTGTGTTCAAGATATCAATGTTGATACACATAGAATCTGTGTTCAAGATATCAATGTTGATACATATAGAATCTGTGTTCAAGATATCAATGTTGATACATATAGAATCTATGTTCAAGATATCAATGTTGATACACATAGAATCTGTGTTCAAGATATCATTGTTGATACATAAATATATCAATAAATGATGCCATTTCAATGAAACAGTTTGCATTTATGCTAATCATATGTTTTCTATATTTAGGGTGATGCTGGTCCACGTGGTGTATCTGGTGAAGCTGGAGCCCCTGGAGAAGCTGTGAGTACAGTTTTATAAACATAAATTATCATTTCAATCAATGTCTATTGGTGTTAGTCATAGCTTTTGGACATAGCTATATTTAGAGCATCCATCTTGCATGGAAATCTACATAGACTAAACCATAGTAAAGACATTCTCTAGCAAGGAAAGCACTTCCAATATCTCTCTCTGCAGACATTAATTAAAACAAGTTAAAGACTTTACATATCTGGCAAGAAATTGTTCAGCAGCTGGAATAATAACTAACAAAATCCAACATAGATGCAACAAAACAATGAACTGTTTTACTAATAAGTTTACTATCTCACTAAAACATTTAGTGTTTTACTATTAAGTTTACAGTCTTGATAATAAGTTTTACAGTCTTGTTAGAAGTTTGCTGTATTGCTAGTATTGCTAGTCAAGTTTACAGTCTTGCTAATAAGTTTTACAGTCTTGTTAGAAGTTTGCTGTATTGCTAATCAAGTTTACTGTCTTGCTAATAAGTTTTACAATCTTGTTAGAAGTTTGCTATACTGCTAGTCAAGTTTACTGTCTTGCTAATAAGTTGACTGTCCTATTGATAAATTTATTATTTTTATTGTAATTTGACTACCTTGTTAGTAAGTTTACTTGTCTATCCAGGGAAGAGGTGGACCTAGTGGAGCTAAAGGAAATTCTGGAGAACCTGGTATTGCAGGGTCTTCCGGTCAACCAGGTCAATCTGGTCAACCAGGACAGGAAGGTCAAGCTGGACCAATTGGTTCTCAAGGGCCTTCTGGACCAGCCGGAATTCAAGGAGATAGAGTAAGAGATTCATGTCAACATTTTCATTTAGATAGTTCTTCTTTTTCATCTGTGACTGTCTTGACTTGTTGGAGTTTATTTTGTATACACCCTACACCCTCTCTCTCTCCTTCTCCCTCTTCTCTCTCTCTCATAATATATATATATATATATTATATATATATATATATATATATATATTTATATATATATATATATATATATATATATATATATATATATATATATATATATATTTATATCTTATCTTATCTTATCTTATCTTAACCACATTTGGCGTGAAGCGTCGTGGGAGAGTTAGTTTCCTATCTTGTGCCAGGTGTGTTGCGCTTGATGTTGTCAGTCCATGCTTTGAGGGAATCTGAGATGTTATCTATCCATCTTGTTCTTGGCCTGCCTCGTGCTCTGCGCCCTGAGTGTCGATTATTATAGGCACGTGATGGTAGTAAATGTGGTTCCATTCTCATTAAATGGCCGAACCACTTGAATCTTTGCTTCTCGATGTACTGTATGCATGGTATAGTACCAACGATGCTTCTGATATTCTCGTTTCTCACTCTATCTCGCCTTGTAACGTTGACAGCTTTGTAGACATCTCATTTCACATGTTGTAATCTTTCTTTCTTGTGTCTTAGTCAGGGGCCATGTTTGATATATATATATATATATATATATATATGGTAAAAAGTAAAGAACTTGTGTTCATACGAAATAGTATATTGGGGAATAGTATGGGAGACACATATTATTTACGCATGGGATGGGTGATAGCAGTGGCACAGGATGGCTGATGTGGTCAACATAATGCTGGCTGTTATTATTTCGCAGTGTTTTCTCATAGTCCATGTAATACTCTATTTAGGGTTTACAATAAATGCTACATTGCCAGTCTCATAATCCATGTAATGCTCTTTTTAGAATTTCTAATCATTGCTACATTGCCAATCGTATAGTCCATGCAATGCTCTATTTAGAGTTCCAATAAATGCTACATTGCGAATCTCATAGTCCATATAATACTCTATTTAGAGTTCCAATAAATGCTACATTGCGAATCTCATAGTCCATATAATACTCTATTTAGAGTTCCAATAAATGCTACATTGTGAATCTCATAGTCCATATAATACTCTATTTAGAGTTCCAATAAATGCTACATTGCGAATCTCATAGTCCATATAATACTCTATTTAGAATTTCTAATGATTGCTACATTGTAAATCTCACCATGTTTTGTAGCATCTATTTTAATATTGTAACATAAGATTGTTAATGAAACATCATTTATTTTATTGTAGGGATCACCAGGACAGTCTGGACCTCCCGGCCCTGCTGGTGAAAATGGATCCCCAGGAGCACAAGGAACTGATGGCTTGCCAGGAGAGAGAGGAAGTGCCGGTCCTACTGTAAGTTTGTCTAATATGTTGGAATTTTGCTATAGTTTAAGAACTTAGTTCTTATTGCTGACTTTTCAATGTTCTCATATATGTCTAACATGGGATGGAAGTAAATCATGATGGAAGATAGGAAATTTTCATTGTTCACTATATAGATAGTCTAGTCATGGGATGGAAGATATGAAATTTCAATGTTCTCATATATGTCTAACATGGGATCGAAGTAAATCAAGATGGAAGATGGGAAATTTCAATGTTCTCATATATGTCTAGCATGGGATGGAAGTAAATCATGATGGAAGATGGGAAATTTCAGTGTTCTCATATATGTCTAGCATGGGATGGAAGATAGGAAATTTCAATGTTCTCATATATGTCTAACATGGGATGGAAGTAAATCAAGATGGAAGATGGGAAATTTCAATGTTCTCATATATGTCTAGCATGGGATGGAAGTAAATCATGATGGAAGATAGGAAATCAACATAAGGATGGCACAAACTTAATTTAAGAATGTGACGCAAATATTATCATCCCCAAAATAAAGTATATACTTGCCATACATCCTGTTATTTTAATCAGGATTATTCAAGTTTAGCAGCGTTACCCAGGCATCCTGTCCAGGTTTGAAATTCAGTGCCAGTTTCAATCCCAGTTTACTGATGATTTTGTTTTCCTCTCTGAAAATATAAGATTGTCTTGTACAAATGAATAGAGCTTTGATGGTAATCTGATAGTATATTTAATGTAAGTACTATCTGCAACTGTCAAACCCACTGCCTTGTGTCTGGAGGTGGAGGGGGAAGGGCGCAATTGATGGTTAGGTATATTCCATTCCATCTTCTGGCAAACCCTGCTCAATTCAAAATGTATGAACTTTGTTGTCTTTCCTTTGGTTTAAAACGTATGAATAGGCTCATTGAAGATTGAGCCGGTATGGCTAGTTGCTGGACTCTGTGTGAGATATTGCAAATGAGAGCCTATGGACACGTCTACGGCATAGGACAATAACTATTTTCCAAACTGAAATTGAAACTGGTCATCTACTGCCCACGTTAAATTAAGCAATCCCTAATGAATAAGGTGGTGACTGACACATCTGCCTGCCTTGTAGGATACACAGGAAGAAACCATAAGTTAAAAAGCAGATACAAAATTTTATACTTAGGAACAAAGGGAAATAAATCACTTAGTTTGGACACATTTTCTATTTTCCTCTCTGATATTGTTATCAATGGAGAGAAAATAGAAAATGTGAACAGTTTTGAATATCTCTGTTCACTGCTAACAACAAATGGAAATGCGATGAAGGAAATTAAAAGAAGAATAAACATGGCTTTACCAAAAATTAAACAACTAAAAACAATATATAATGGAACTGATCAGAAAACAAAGATCAAACTACTAAGAGCATGCATATTCCCTGTGGCAACATATGCGTGGAAATGTTGGATATCCATTACATTCAATGTGGAAATGTTGGAGACATGTTACATCCAAACTTCAATGTGGAAATGTTGGAGACACGTTACATCCAAACTTCAATGTGGAAATGTTGCCAGAATTGATCATGTATGTCTTGTTTTCATTTGCTTAAACTTATGAACAGAAATAATCATTATGAAAATGGTTATGGTGATTTTGTTAGGCTCTAATTTATAAATGTTGATTATTATCAGGGACTTTCTGGTACAGCTGGTGGACCCGGACCTCAAGGAGAACGAGGAAGTCCTGGTTTCTCTGGTCAACAAGGTGAACCTGGTCCAGGAGGATCTGTTGGTGAAGCGGTGAGTTATTGGCTAGTTATATAAGTTAATAGTTATAAATAGAATGTAGGAGAGATGTATGTGAGAGCTGTTTAGTGGACAGGGGGGGAAATAGAGTAGTAAGGAGGGCAGACAAATCAGATATAAGAACTGTCCCAGTAAAACCTCAATAGATGACATCCACTAACACAGCAGTGTTCATTTAGACTTTCTAAAGCATTGACTGAGAGTCAGATATAACAACTGTCCCAGTAAAACCTCAATAGAGTGATCAGAGTAAGATATAGTGACATGAGGGCAGAGAAAGAGGAGAGGATAGAGTGATAAGAGAAAGATATAGTGACATGAGGGCAGAGAAAGAGGAGAGGATAGAGTGATAAGAGAAAGATATAGTGACATAAGGGCAGAGAAAGGATAAAGTGATAAGAGAAGGATATAGTGACATGAGGGCAGAGAAAGAGGATAAAGTGATAAGAGAAAGATATAGTGACATGAGGGCAGAGAAAGAGGAGAGGATAAAGTGATAAGAGAAAGATATAGTGACATGAGGGCAGAGAAAGAGAATAAAATGATAAGAGAAAGATATAAAGTGACACGAGGGCAGAGAAAGAGGGGAGAATAGAGTGATAAGAGAAGGGTATAATGATATGAGGGCAGAGAAAGATAATATAGTGACATGAGGGCAGAGAAAGAGGGGATGATAAAGTGATAAGAGAAGGATATAGTGACATGAGGGCAGAGAAAGAGGAGAGGATAAAGTGATAAGAGAAAGATATAGTGACATGAGGGCAGAGAAAGAGGAGAGGATAAAGTGATAAGAGAAGGATATAGTGACATGAGGGCAGAGAAAGAGGATAAAGTGATAAGAGAAAGATATAGTGACATGAGGGCAGAGAAAGAGGATAAAGTGATAAGAGAAATATATAGTGACATGAGGGCAGAGAAAGAGGATAAAGTGATAAGAGAAATATATAGTGACATGAGGGCAGAGAAAGAGAGGAGGATAGAGTGATAAGAGTAGGATATAAAGTGACATGAGGGCAGAGAAAGAGAGGAGGATAGAGTGATAAGAGAAGGATATAAAGTGACATGAGGGCAGAGAAAGAGGATAAAGTGATAAGAGAAAGATATAGTGACATGAGGGCAGAGAAAGAGGAGAGAGTAAAGTGATAAGAGAAGGATATAGTGACATGAGGGCAGAGAGTTTGTGAATATTAGACAGACAGACAATAAGACGTTTGTACAAGGACAGAATGCCAGATTGGCTATCATCTTAATTACATATTGTATATGTAAAATGCACACTACATCATTTTTAATGCATTTATTTCTAGGGATCCCAAGGACCTCCAGGCAGAGATGGAGGTGATGGTCCCCCAGGACCTCCAGGACCACCAGGACAAAGTGGACCAGCAGGGTATGCTGGAGAAAGTGGCAAAGTTGTAAGTGTCTCATTTTACTCCCATTTCTCATCAATTCCCTGGTTCATATCTTGCCTTCTCATCAATTATCTGGTTCATATCTTACTTTGTCTTCAATTCCCTCATTCATATCTTGTACTTCAGTCTCAATTGCTATCGTTCGATACATTTGTTTTTAATTTCATTTTTCATACATCCATGATCAAACAATGTACTCATTTCATCTTTCGTTTTTTCAACACTTCTCCTGACAACAACAAAATTCTTATAATACTCATCTCTTTTGTTTATAGTGTCTGCACTTCTCCTTAAATAAGGATATTTGTATTCATCCAATCTTTCATTCCATCTGCACTTCTCCTTAAATAAGTATATTTGTAGTAATCCAATCTTTCATTCCTTCTGCACCCCTCGTCCGGACATGTCCGGAGTGCAATGAAGATATTTCAAACTGAAACTGAAAGTTAGTCTTCTTTTAATTTGGTCTTTCATTCCTTCTATGTTTCTAAACAGTACATAAGTTTTTATTCCATCTTTCATTCATCTTTGCCTTTTAATTTTGAATTATAATCTGAACTTTGTAAATGTATATTGAAATATGAATACAATATTGATACAATATTGACACATATTTCAGGGTGACCGTGGACAAGATGGATCACCTGGTGCACAAGGAAGAGCAGGAGAAAAGGGAGCTAGAGGATTATCTGGTCCACCTGGTCCACCAGGAGTTGTTGGAGCTCCAGGACTACAAGGACAAGTTGGGGCTGCTGGACAACAAGGCGAGCGAGGTGAAAGGGTAAGTTCAAGGAGATCACTCACTGAATTTTACATCTTGTTATTTTTCAATTAATATATTCAAGTCTTAAGATCAGCACTCACAGCTGTGGAACAAGATTATTTCTGTCAGTGATTTATTTAATTCTGTTCTAGTGAGATCTACTCTTTATTCATTTAGCTTGTTTCTCCTCGCAATAGAATATTCATTTGGCTTGTTTCTCCTTGCCCTTTATATTCAATTGGCTTGTTTCTCTCCCTATTATCTGCCATATATATGATTGTGCAGGACATTTTGAATTTCGACATGTTTTTGTATTTGCTTTCACAATGTCAAATGATCAGTTGTGTTCTGTATTCTGAGTCCTTGGACACAATTAGCTATGCTTGCTTGGGCCAAGCTAAACTGTTTCTTTCAAGAGTTTTCATGACTATTTTAGAAAACATATTTTAAATGATACTGTTTGTTTAATTACACAACTCTAAAGAATACCTGTCACGTGAAGTTTGTTGATTTTTCTTGTGTTCTTGTTTTAGTCAAACTGTCAATAAATCCGTTTGGTTTTTGGGGTTTTTTCGATCCAGAAGCACTTGAACTGAAAGCTCTTCGGCTCGGTGTCATGGACATCGTAACCCTTCGACTCGGTGCCACGAACACCATAAATCTGGGGAACCTGTAGCTTTTCTGCCAGTCCACGGAGTTGAACCCGCACTTACAGAGGACTAGTCACCCGTAGTCCAACGCGCTACCAACACGCTGGGCACGCGGGCAATAATAAATCTGTTTGAATATTTATCTCTTCTAGTTCAAGTTTGACTACATATCTTTTATGCGTTGAAGATCTGATTATTTTTGGTTTTTAGGAATAAAACTATCACCTAAATAGTTCTATTGTTCTCTGTGGTGTAGAAGTTAGGTGCTTGTCTCTCTTTCCAAATGTACCAGGCTTGCTCCCTCATGGAGCCATCAAAATATTTTTCCAGAGATCCCTGATCTCAGTGTAGGTGAGATTGAGTTCCTAGTCCTATTGGAGATGGACAATTAAAAACGTAGGTCCTGTGGGCTGTTCAAAATCAAGACGAGCAGGCTGAAAACCCGCTGCCCAGACGCAAAATTCATTAGAAGACATTTTAAAAAAATGTCTCCAAAACAATCTTCACCTGCTTCAAAATTACATCAGGGACCCTCGCCAATGCTACGGTGTCCGTGCACTGCAGCTGAAATCTTCCTGTGGAATAAAAAGATTGGAGCACACATGGTTACTCACCGAAGTACAATGATGATAGTCCTATCAATCAATCAATCAGTTCTATTGTTTTTGCTATTTGTTGATCTGTTTTTTTTCATTAATTTTTTGTTCTTGTTTTTATAAATAATGATCATAAGTGCTTCCCAAATCACCAAATTTAAACTTTTTTTTTTCAGGGTGAGCGTGGAAACTCTGGACCACAAGGTCTCAATGGACCAGCAGGACCTCAGGTAAAGTTTAACACAGTAGGCAGACAGACGAAAGATTCAGCATACACATACATATTTCTGGATAAAGATATTCTTGAATAGAAGATGCTATAAAACATTACTTGACTAGCAGAATTTCTAACTGAAAGACAGTGAAGGTTGCAAGTGAACACTTTATCTTCTATAAGTCTTAAACTTTCACAGAGGTTTCAGACATTAGAGCCAGGCAACACTGATCCTTACTTTACCTGAATGTAGACTTGTCTGGTTAGGGAATCAATGTTCAGCATAATCTTCACCTGAATGTAGACTTGTCTGGTTAGGGAAACAATGTTCAGCATAATCTTCACCTGAATGTAGACTTGTCTGGTTAGGGAAACAATGTTCAGCATAATCTTCACCTGAATGTAGACTTGTCTGGTTAGGGAAGCAATGCTCAGCATAATCTTCACCTGAATGTAGACTAAGAAGACAATTAGAAGAAGATCACAAAAGATAAGAATAAAAACATTTGTAATTTGATTTTCATATGACAGAAGATCTTTTCTTCCATTTGGAGTGAAAAAAAAAGAGAATAAGAAAGAGAACAAGATACTATCAAAAGTTGTCAGCTAAATAAAATCACATAATTACTGTCAAGAGCTCTTAGATTTGCAAAGTAACTTGTGATTTATGTAACATGTACTGATCACACCAACATGTACAATCAATAATATGTCATTATAATCTGCAATTTTTCTCATATACAGGGCCTTCAAGGTGTTGCAGGAGACTCTGGCAAACGTGGAAAGAATGGAGCTAAGGGAGACAAAGGTTGGCCTGGACGACCAGGAAGTCAAGGAGGACCTGGACCTCAGGTAACCATATAATAATAAACAGGAACTTGACATTGAATTTGGGACTACATGATAAGAAAATGTTGACCAGCCTCTGTAGTGTAGCACTTGACCAGTTTATGTACTGTAACACTGACAGAAGCTTTAAAGAGTTTGTTTGTTCATATCAAAGCAGGACAAGAAATAGTTGAACTGTAGTTATATTTCAATTTTAGTAGCATCAACTTCAGTATTTGTCAGCTCCACACCAAAGGTCGGCTGCAATAAATTTTCAGCAAGCTCTGCTCCTTGAACTGATGGTACGTCACAGATTGTTGTCTGTTCATCTCTTTATGTTTACCAATTACATCTGTGTCTTCCTCTTGCTCTCATCTGTTCCCTTTAGCATAGTTTTCATCAATGTGAATGAAAGTTGTGGTATATCCTTTGCAGGACGTAGCCATCAACCACAGTAAACGAGTCGTTGATTTTCTAGGCACCACTAAAACAGTAGTTTGCCATTTCTTTCTGAACTGTGAGGTCTATTTTTATCATTTGTATAATTCCAAACGTACAAATTAGCTTTCAAACTGCCTGCCGTAGAGTTTGAACCAGGTACACATGGGTTGTGATTGACCTGACTACTACTCAAGCTACAAATGCCCACCAATGTACCATGTCTTTTAATGTGACCAAAATATCTTACTCTAACAAATGTTATTTATTTGAGCGGGTCTCTTTTATTAAATTAAATTGTGTTTTTTTATTCAGGGAAGCACTGGTGAACAAGGAGTCCCTGGACTTCCTGGACCTAACGGACAACCTGTAAGTTGAAATATGTTGTGGATAATTAAATGCACATCCAAAGTCATAAAACACATCCAAAGTAATGAAACACACAAGCTACATTGTAGCACACCTTGTCTTTCTCAGAATTTGTGTAATTTTTATTGTCTTCTTTTGTATTTAAAGTTACCTAAATGTTTATCTTTGGTAATGGGAATAACTAGATGATGGCTGACTTATATGGAAATGCAAAGATACAGAATCTTTTGAAAAGAAATTTAGTGATGAACTTTGGAGGCAATAGAAACAGGCACAAACTTTGATATTATCATAGTTAAACACTTGGAAAATGTCCACCTGTAGAGTCAGGAATGACCATATATATACATATATACAGACACTACTCTTTACTATATAACTCAGAAACATAGACAGCCTACTCAAGACATGAGAGTAGACGTATCATCTTTCACTTTCGATGTCTCCACAAAATTATGAACATCAAGTGGTACGACAAGAAAACCAACTCTGAAGTATTGCAATTTGCGAACTTGCCTTCCATCAAGGACATGCTCAACAGTAGAAGACTAAGATAGGTAGGGTATGGCAAAAGAATGGACAATAGTTGAATACCAAAGCAAGTGTTATTTTGTGAACTTTTGGAAGGGAACAGGCTCCAAGACAGACCACTGCTCAGATATAAGGACGTCTGCTAGACCTCAATGAAGAACTTTTCTTTTGGTCGCAACAAATGTGAAAAACTAGCTGATGATGAAGTTATGTAGATAGCAACATACAAAGGTGCAGAATCTTTTGAAAAGAAACTTAGAGATGAGCTGAAAACGAGAGATAAACACAAACTCAGAAGTTATCACAGTAAAACACCTACCAATTGACCATCTGTAAAGATAAAAAATGCCATATATAAATGAACACACACACACACTCATATGTATGGTAGGACACACATATAAAAATGTGTTCTTTGACACATATGCAGCACAGGCTATCTCAACAACAATTGTTTATGTGCATTATTGGTTAGTGGTTACTGAACCACCATCATTGCACTCTGGGTAGAAACCCATAGGTGCTCAGTCTACCCCCAACAGATGTTGAAGGGTATGTATACCGATCATTCCTTTGGCTTGCTGATTAAACACACTCAAATAAGACAATAGAGAACCACTGAAGATATTATGTGTTATGTTATGTATCATAACATAGTGTTCAAATAACATTACCTTTTTATTATCTTACTATTCAGGGATCAGCAGGACAGAGAGGATTGCCAGGTAGAGCTGGAGAACCTGGAAATCTTGGTCGCCCAGGAACCAATGTAAGCTTTTTTTCTTCTGATATCTCTTCATGTTATTTTTAATAAAACATGCGATTGGATTGCTACAACTTGGTGTTTGTATCACATTCTTGTAGCTCATTCCAATATTTTTTAGCTTTCATTCATCAATTATCTTTGTCTATGCTGCATGAAGTTAGATTATGCTTGTAGGTGTCAATGAAGTGTAGTAATGGTTTAGTATCCGTTGTGAGCTAACCATGTAGAATGTCCTCATCACATTCTACCATCGCTCATACAGCACACATATCTTAGACGTCACTGACTTCGCAAGGTGTACTTGCTTGAAATGCCAGCACTGTCCAAGAGTTATATTTTGGAGATGCGTTCTTGCATCCGATGTTTGTATATATTTGCCAGATACAGCACCTGTGGAAAGTATCTCAGCTTCTCTACAACCAGAAAGATGTTATTTCAATATGTTTATGTTATGATTGCTTTTTTCAATATTAAACCAATAATTTCAATAATAATGATGAAATTACAATAATAATTAATGACATATTTTATCTTTCTATTTATAGGGACCTCGTGGACCTTCCGGTGATGATGGTCCACAGGTAAGCAGTGTTTTGTTTTTTCCAACTTATTTCCAATTTGTCTTTTTTTTTTTTATTCATTGAATCTCTTTCATTTTTGTTTATTCATCTTTCTTCTGTATCATTCTAATTTTACTTCTTCTCTCTTATCATTTGTTTCAAAAATATTATGTATTTGTTCTCATTTCCGGTATTTTTAATTTCCAGTTTCTTTTACATATGATGTGTCATGAATTCTATACTTTCAATCTGAAATATTAATATAAATTATACTTGTTCTTACAGTTAAGGAGTTTAGCTCTCTAGAAAATTTTAGTTTTAGTCAAAAACATTAATTTTTCAAGTAATTAGTTCAATAAAGTACAACATTTGTACTATCGATTGCACATAAAATTATGTTATTTTGTTTGCATATTAGCATTACAACATTAATAAGAAACGCCCAGTTCCAACCTTTTTTCTTTCAATTTCTAAGTTTAAAATTGAGTTTTCTGAAAATCATTTTTTCCCATTTTGTTGTGTCGGAAATCCCTGAGTTTTAACTAATACTAAAGCTAGATACACGAAATTGAGGTGAATATCTCACATATAATTTTGTAGCTACAGGTCAATTTCAAATTACATTTTTGTGAAAATATGTTTTAAAAATTAATTTTCAATGTGAAATGATATTTTGTGGTTTTTTGGCAAGCATAAGTTTTAAAATAAAAAATATTTCTTGAGATTTGACAGAAAATAAATAGACTTGTAGCTGTAACTATGTTTAAAGTTTATAAGTCACCCTTTTATTTCTCAATATATTTGTTTGTTTTGTAAAGTCTAGGATTCTAGTAACATGTATTTTTTTTTAAATGGTCGCTGTTGTCATGGCAACTATGCAACTTTTTTTAAAACACATTAAAATATATCTACATTCATAGTGTAACATGCCCATTATAAAATAATTGCTCAAACTTAATTAACTCTTCCACGCTTTAAGCCGCACACTGCGCCACGGCGGAAGTCCGTTGCACGCTTTAAGCCGCACACTGCGCCATAGAGTTGCTTCCTTATAAGAAGTCTTTCTAGTTTTACTTCTACTATTTTACTTATACTACTTTTAACCTTGTTATTCTATTGGGTTGTCCAGTTTTCTTCAATTTAGTATATAATAATATATATATGTTTATTTATTGACGAGTAGTTGGGATCGTAATTAAAATAGTTTTTATTTTTTTACTTCCTTGAATTAGCTGCTTAAAAATTGAGGAAATAAATGGGCGTGGAAAGAGTTAATAAAGAAAATTATTTTTTCTGAGGCAAACCCCTTAAAAGCAAAATACATAAACTTGTGTAATGTAGCTTTGCCCGTGTGCTGCCGGGCCCGCAAGGAGCAAAGAGTAGCAGCACTGCGAACTACAAGGCATGTCGTAAGAGGCGACTAAGGTGGGGTTTGGCGTAGGGCTGGCTACCCTATCCAGTAGAAAATTTTAGCCACAAAATCCAACCAACCATGAACAAGTCACATAAAAATAAAATATAAAGAAGAGCTGGAGGGAGCTGCAGGAGATAGCTAGAGATAGGAAGACTTGGCATGAGTTGGTTGAGGGCCTATGCCCCAACCCGGGTAAAAAGGCAAAGAGAGAGAGAGAGAGAATGTAGCTTTTCAAAGTAGAAAAACCAGATACAGCAACGTTTTGACCAAAAGACCTTTTCAATCAAAGAATACAGAACAAAAGATGAAATTGAGACTGTTCTTATACAATAGACATCAATGACATATTTAGACATTTAACAACACCACCTGGACACAGTGACAAACTTTGAGATAAACTATTTGTTATATAGAACACTACCATATATGTGCTAACATATACCAGATGTGACATAGAAAAAATATTTATTTTCAGGGACCAGCTGGTATTGCAGGACCCCCAGGGCCTCCAGGACCTCCTGTAAGTATTTATAAATTCTCTTTAAAGAAATAAATTCATGTGTTCATGATCTGCCTTGGTTATGTCTGCAAGGTTGTCTTGCTGAGTATACCATCTCGCTGGGAAATATCAGGAGATAAGACAGCAGAGTGACCAACCAAGGAGGGGCTGCAGGAGAGCAATCAGATGCAGAAGTTATAAATCACCAAGTAAAAGATGGTTAAAGCAATCAGAAAGCCACCAATACTAACACAGAACGACTACCAAAATTTGAACAGATTAGAACAAGTTGCCATTCTACACATCAGAACAGGACACAATTGACTTTGCAGTCACATGTATACAAAATATAAGATTTGGCAATTCGGCCATGTGTACATGGAGATAGACACCCTAGACCGCAGACCACCTACTTTGAGACTGCCCTGAATATAATGTACTGAGTCAAACTCATTGGCGTAGTGAAACAAGACTTGGAATAAAACTGTGAGGATGTCTGTTCGAGCTACAAAAGAGAGGGAAATTTAGTCAAGAGATGACAATGAACATTTAGACAATATTTCAAGCAAACAAAAGAAAGGAATATGATCTGTTTTTTTCTCATTATCACATGACATGCATTGTTATGTTGATAACCAAGAATTGTTTTCCACAACCATCTACTAGTTCAGTATTTTTGATGTTGTGTATTACTTTGTGGAGCAGAAGGGATACGCTGAATTGTATCTGTAAAGCAAAGCTCTTCTAACTATATACCTGTTGTATGTACTAGTATATAACACTTATTGCTTGTGTCTGGAGATTATCAAATATATTAACTGTCTTTCATGCATTGTTCTAGGGACATGGATCTGGATATTTCCCATCACCCAGTTATGGAAGTGGTGGTAAAGGCAATGACCCATACCTGCAGTATGATCAACCAATTGAGGTAAGTCATTATACACATGCAGATTATACTAATGCAGAGGTTATGTGCTTGCCTCTCATGTCAAATGTACTTGGTTCACTCCCTCGTGGAGCTATCAAGATATTTTAGTGGACATCCCTGATGTCAGTCTAGGTTAGATCGAGTTCCTAGTCCTATCAGAGAAGGGCGATAAAATGTAGGTCCTGTGTTCAAGTTAAGCAAATAAAAGGATCCTTTGTAGTTCAAAATCAAGAAGAGCAAACTGGAAAGCTGCTGCCCGAGCAAAATTCATTAGAAAGGTAAAACAATAATACAAAAGTCAACAAAATATTTACACCATTTTCTAAATTACACAGTGGACCCTCTTCTGTGCTACAGAGTTCATGCACTACCGCTGAGATCTTCCTGTGTCAAAAATAGATCGGAGCACACACGGTTATTAACCAAAGTGCAATGATGATGGTTGTATCATTCAATCAATCTATTAATAACTTTTGTTCACTAACCATTTTGTAAATTGCTTTTAGTTTTCATCACCATTTTCCATCAGTTCTGATCACTGATGGCTTTGTGTAAATGTCTGCAACATATTCTCAGACTGAGATGGTATGACAGAGTGGCAAACACAGACCTGTGAATAAGAATAGGGCAAGATCCCATGATGACCCAAGTCAGGAGGAGAAAATAATGTTAGGTTGAACATTTCCTGCAGCAGACAAAGTGTAATAAGACAAGCACTTGAGTGACACTCGCAAAGAAAATGAAAAAGGGTGTGTCCTAACCTATATATGAAATATGTTTGAAATTTGTCAGAAAGTGTTTTCAGTTACCTCACACATGTCCATCTCACTTAGCAATTATTATATTAATTACCAGGACACAGAGACCGCTTATGAGGGTCTGAACATTGCAAGGGAAGCCATTAACAGGGTTTACAAGGCAACAGGCAGCAGAACATCTCCCGGCCAGACCTGCAAGGATATTAAGAGAGCTAATCCTGACTTTGAAAGTGGTGAGTCACTAATGCAGTGTTTTAAAAATACTTAAACATACGTTAACACATTAATTACCAAAAGCTGCAGCCTGCACATATTTGTCTGTCTCGTTTAGCCATGTACCACTTGCTACATGATTCATTTCATTGTCAAATTAGCTCTAAATTCAGATAAATGCATTCAGATTGTTACCCATTGTATCTTGATTCTTTCAGATTCTCTTGTAACTCACTTTCTATATCCTTACCAAAGTCTAATTCATCTTCGAATGCATTTAAAATAAGTTCATCAATTTGCTCTGTTATCCTTTCTAAGTAGCAATTTCCTGACTTTTTAGTATGTCTTTTCATTATGAATAAACTGAATTAAATCATTTAAACAAAACAACAAATTATCATAAGCTTGTTCACCATCTTGCTAAATCAACTAGTAACTTGTGGGTTGTGTTTGATGTCACATTTGTACACAATTTATCTATGATCACCAACAAATAACGATATAACTTCTGAGAAAGATATATCAGAACCTTGGGACGGGAGATGTTTATATTCCTTAGCTATATATCATGATCACAGGGTCTAAGGCTTAAATATCAAAATGCACTACAAAGGGAACACCCATGAGAGAAATTGATAGTTTCATATGCTGAAAGTATCCACTTTGATATACAGTAAAAACAAAATTTGTGCTTGTAATAAATTATTTGATATTTTCTTAGTTTAAGCAGGCTAGTGTTTGAGCAGTATTATTTGCAAGGATGGAGAGATAGATCAAGATTAGAACTGACAAAGCCAGATTTGCTTTTAATTCACTCTCCATTCAGTTAGAGAATTCATTGTTACTAGTATTATACAATCTGCTTATTTCAATCTGGTTTGCCATATTATAACATGATAGTATTGATATAATTTCAGGTGAGTACTGGATTGATCCTAATGAAGGCTCAACAAAAGATGCCATCCTTGTACACTGCAACTTTTTGACTGGGGAGAGCTGCATCAATGCCAACCCCAACAATGTAAGCTTCATGCTGCTGTTGAATTTGTCTATTAGTTTTCTTCAATACTCTACTTTACTTTTCTGTTGAATTTGTCTATTAGTTTTCTTCAATAGTCTACTTTACTTTTCTATTATCACTTCATGTTACTTGTTTTGTTTAGAATTTATACTTTTTTGAAGTTTTCTGTCTTCAATAGTCTCTTACTTTTCATTATCACTTCATTTACTATGTTATCATCTACCTATTTTTTATCACTATACTCCTGTTATCATTATATTGATCATCATTATCATACTTGTCATTGAATAATTTGTTATTGAACCCCTGTATGTCAGACATAACATATACAATCAGACCATAAATCTGTAACAGCATATATATCTGGCATATAGCAAGTCTAAATTTCTTCACTTCTTTAGTTTCCTTTGCTTGATATAGGCCTTTTGGTTGAAACTTCACTCTATCTTGTTTTTGTGCTTTGTAAAACTATATTACTTTGTTTTTACATGTTTCACCTATTTAACACACATCACTCTTCCTTACATGTTTAGTCTTCTCCATCTCACCATGGCTTTCTGAAACAGAATCTGGATACTTGAAATTTTATCTCTCAAATTAGGACTTATAAATCTGGAATTTTGTCTTGTTATTTTGTTGTGAGCAATCTATGCAGATATATTGTGTAAAGTGGTTTAGATTTCTTATTTGTCTGCTCTACACTGTCCATGTTTCACTGATCTACAGCAGGGTTGTGATTACTATGGTCAAGTCAACTTTCAGCTTTGTGGTGACGATTGTCTCCTCTGATCCCACAGGAACACACAGTCTTTCAAATCTTCATTCTTTTTCAAAGGCTTTTGCGTGCAATTCATGAATAGTGTTTTTTACTGCCTCTTTTATTTCTGAAATCCACCGTTTGCACAGTTTGCCTTCTGCTTTGTATTCGCTGTATTAGTGTAACATTGCTCATTGAGGCACACTGTCTGTTGGTAATCTGCATAGTCTTTCAAATGCATTACTTTCAGTTCACTTGTACTGTTCTTCTCCAGGTCGTTTTGGGTCCTCCACATTTTAGTTTACCATCTGGTGTTCATCTCAGTGCAGTTTTTATGACCGAGTTAGTCTCCTTGTATATCACCTGACCTGTCCATCTCTAGCATCTTCTTTGGATGAAAGTGTTCATATTCTCTTGCTGATACTGTCTAAACAGTTCTTGATTACAGATAGAGTTTATCCAGAACATGCATAGACTTGTGCAGAAAATTTATATAGCAGGGAGAAAGTTTGAATATATCTTGTTCTATCATTCTCCAGCATTCTGATCCCTGTAGTAAAGAAATATCATTATAAATTGTTGTTATTAACTTCCTTATCAATCATCTCTTTGATATCACTATTCCTATATCAGACAAATTGAGCTTTCCTTGTATGCATGTTATTAAGATACTTGTTTACTGTTTCAGTTTGAGACTGACAGATGGACCAAGAACACCAAGAGTGGACAGTACTTCATGGAAGAGGTCAACAATGGAAAGAAGTGAGTAGTTTACACTTTAGTATTATATAGATACTTTTTGTGATCATTTTTGGCACAGCATGTGGCACACACATTGACTGGATGCTGCTGGATTGTTGTCCGTGTCCGAAGGGCTATGATGATAGTCCTCATATTACGATAATTGATTGACATTGACAAATACAATCTTCTTGATACAGCATGTAACACACAACATTGACAAATACAATCTTATCTGTTACTTGCAAGCAGGAGCAATGCTCTTTATACAGAAAAGTGAAAAAAGCTGGAATATATATCTTGTTCTGTGTAACTTCATACGTTATTGCTATTAGGGAGTCAGCCTGGCACAGGAGGTAGTGTACCCGAATCAATTATCAGAGTATAGAGGTTCAAATAGAACAAAAAAAGACTGATTTCTATAGATGTTTGTTAGAAAGTTTCATTTTCATGAACTTTTCTCACACATCTACATTAGTTCTTTTAGTAGTCTATGGAATTCTTAATATTATTCTGTGAAACTACAACTCCATGTCTGGCTGTCATAATTGTGTTTGTTTGTTTGTTTATTTCTTATAGCAGATGAACTTTGATCTGACAGTATTGGATGTATGTAACACAGTAGAAGAACTATTTGTTCTTATCTCTAAATAAAAGCAGATGTCTTGCCTTTTGGCAATCAGATTATTAGCCTATGCTTACTGTCTGGACAAGTGAGTGCATTAGTCTTGACTGATTGTCCAGTTATATCAGTGGTTACTCAGCCCTCAGAGCTTCATTTTCTACAGTAGTGTATTGTCTGTCCTCTACTATAGGGAAGTACAGATGGGATGTGAAGGGGCCTCTATGACAAAGTGATTAAGACGTTTGTTTGTCATTCTGAAGGTCTGGGTTTGAATCAGGAACGAGTCACTTGTGCAATTTTTCATGAGATCCCTAGGATTGTTTCCAGAGTTACGCAGTTCATGCTTTGTCAACACTCTCTGAGATGATGTGCCATTCTGTAACAGGAGTGGAGCCATATGGGGAAACCTGATGTAATGAAGTAAATCCTTTAGCTTTAGACCCCCCTTTTTTATAGACAGATGGGATTTCCCTTTCATTGTGTTAATGCCATGATGGTTTTATTCTTCATCTCCAGTACTTTTTGATGATTTCTATTCTAAACAACCACAATTAAATTTATTAAGATAATTTCACTTTTGTCTAATTTTGTTTCTCCCAGTTTTTCTACAAGACTGACTCCCACCAGCTGAAGTACTTGCAGCTTCTCTCATCTGGAGCTCGCCAGAGTGTCACATTCAATTGCCTTAATACAAGTCCACGAAAGGTTCGGTTCAGCACTATTTCAGGTGACGAGATTGACAGCTCCAAGGGCAGATATAAGAAATCTACTTTCATCGATGTTGCAGATGATTGCGTAAGTTGTTTCATTGATAATATTATAAATAATTTCATCAATGTTTAAGATCTCTCTTCGCGTGATCAAAATTTACTGCTGCTGCATTCTTTGGTTTGTCTGTAGAGATTATATTTTGTAAGAAAAGTTTAACCCTTTCGCTGCTACATATTTTCTGAAGGCTGAGCTAAAAATAGCTACTCTTGTTTCTAGGTCACAAACGTGAATGTACGCCTATAGCAGTGACAGTAGCAATGTATAACATGTTTACACGTCTTTAGCCCACAGAGGAGAGATAATAACAGACGTGTTAATAGGTCTTTAGAAGTGAATGAGAAAACGTATATATACGCCCTTAGTAGCTAAAGGGTTAAATGAAAATGTCAGAGTAATGAGAGCATCATGCGTAGAGCTCAAGAAGAGAGTTCAAAATAGAAATGAATGGATAATGACATTTATATGTTCAAACCCGCCTGTGTGTTGCTGGGGATCTCAAGGGGAGCAAAGAATAGTAACATTGCAACCGTTAAGATATGTTGTAAGAGACGACTGAGGTAGGGGCATAGTGAAGCTACACTAGTCAATAAAAAGCATTGCATAAATCAGATGTGCTGGCCTACTTATAGGCGCATAACTGGCACAACGTAGAGTCACTCTTAGGCTCGGATCACATATAAATCAGAAAAAGTGGTTAACAAAGGGGTTGATATAAAGTATTCAAAGAAGAAGAAATGTAAAAACTAGAACAAGAAAATTAAGGCAACAATACAAGAAGATACAGTAATTCTTGTCAGAGAGAGAAGTTTTGCTGAATCATAAGTTTAATAATTACTTACTCTGTCGCCGGAATGGTTACTGGGGCCCAAATTTGGGGTGTAAAGAATAGAACCACTGTTACCTGCCATGCATGTCGTAAGAGCGACTAAGGAGGTTTGGCTGAAATCGGATGCATGTGTCCTAAACATATAGAAGTCTATGCGTTTAGGGGCCTACCAAACCAATGTGAAACGTATACATGTTCTTGGCAAAGATCAAACATATCACAAGAGTGATTAAAATTAGATTAAAGAACTAACGCAAAGATGAAGAAAAAGAGACTTGCTCAGTTTTTTCATGTTATCAGAGTAAACAATATTTACACAGACACTAGGGAAACAATATTTACACAGACACTAGGGAAACAATATTTACACAGACACTAGGGAAACAATATTTACACAGACACTAGGGAAACAATATTTACACAGACACTAGGGAAACAATATTTACACAGACACTAGGGAAACAATATTTACACAGACACTAGGGAAACAATATTTACACAGACACTAGGGAAACAATATTTACATTGACAAAAGGGAATGAAGATTCTTAGGAATTTCCAGTGTTAAAAGTCATGTCAAAGTAGTGGATTTTATTTTATGAAACAAATAAGTTGAAATAATCAGATAGAAGATATGCACAGACAAGATGAATAATATAATTTACTAACAGGACTCACAAAAATAGTGAGATTTACTTGTTTCAATTAAACACTGTATGTCATAAGAATAGCTTGAGAAATGTTGAATTTATTTTCTTTTCTTCAACAGCGCAAGGACAATCAATGGCACACAGCCGTCTTCAGCATTCGAACTAACAAAACAGACATCCTGCCAGTTGTGGACATGGTTCTGTTTGATATTGGCCGTGAGAACCAACAGTTTGGTATACAAGTCGGAAATGCCTGCTTTAGTTAGATCAGAGTAATAGCATGCCTTATTTAATTCTAGTCTATTTCTTCCAATCAAAAGAATTTTGAAAATTTGATTGGTTGATAAATTTAGTAATCCTAGCAGAAAAACGTAACTTTGTTAACTGTAAGTGCATGCTTACTTATCTGATTTTTCTTGTTAAATTCTTATTAAAATTGGCAAACATCTGGATATCTAGTTTATTGATCTTCAATATATTTTATCAGTTTATGTTAACACAAAATTAGGTGCCATATTATTCAATATTTTAAATACTAAAAAAAAACGTAGTAATATTTGTGAAAACTTGCAAAATAAATTAATAAACTCACAGCACCTTAAAGCACCAACAAACAAACAAAAAAACCCAGGATGTAAAAATATCCTAAAAATTATTTCCATGTGTGCAATTAATTCTTTGTGATTTACCAAAAAAATCTCATCCACTCTGTTATATTTTTTTTATCATGATGTCATTGTTTTGTTTTACAGCTTCAGCGATCTGATGCTAAATTTTTATATACGTTCATTATACGCCTTATCAAAATCCGTCCATTATTTCATCTTTATAGTTTGATACTGTGTCTTGTGACTCTAGTATTGATATTTTTTCTAGAAATTTTACAGTGCCATATATCATTTACTGAAAATACAAATCAATGTTAAGGAATAAAAGAACCTCTAGCCTGTATTTGGGTGTGAATAAATACATTTTTTACATAAACGTTGTATTGACAAGCAGGTTGTCAAACAATTAAGATACTCATCTCTTAATTTTGTAAAAGTGAATTCGAGCCAGTGATAATTTTTCCTTTTTACGAAGGGTAATAAAAAAAATAAAAATAAACCTGCAGACTGTATAAAGAGAGATGAAAGATATTGTTAGAAACATTTGAACAAAAGGACAATCCCATTCATTATTAAATATAATTAAATGAACCTTTTCTTACCTCTGAGTTGATATACTGGCTTGCAGAATATTTTTATATCACACAAAACCAGTACGCTGGGTAATTCAGTAGACATTGCAGTATAAATGCTTCCAGGGAGGTTAAAAAGAATATGGAGTTTAAGAGTTAACCAAACTAAATTTGATGATAATAAAACATCAGTTATGAAATAACAAACTTCTTAGCAAGAAACAAACACATATTTGTGTATAACGCAAATAAATGTCTAGTTTGTTTGTACCTTTTTAAAATCATTAAAACTAAATGTATTTAATTCAGTGATTTGAATTTTCAGTAAATCATTTTAATTAAATATTTCTTATATATATATATATTATATTATATGATGTCACTTACTTTTGCTGCAAACTTGTGAATGATATATGATCATATGTTATTTGTTTGATATTGTTAATTTTGTTGTATATTCATTCTATGATGTTTGAGGATTATTAATTAATGAAATATGTATATTCCTTCTATGATGTTTGAGGATTATTGATTAATGAAATAAGTCATCATGAATTAAGTCCTGTTACTTTTTCCCAGACAAATTTTATATATTCATACTTGTTATTCCTGTTTATTACCACCAATAAAATCCATCCTTGCTATTTACTGTAGGATAGCAATAGCCTCATTCCATTCAATAACTCTCAGTGAAATAATTTGCTGCTGGCTATTATGTTTTAAATAGAACATGTGCTCCATCTTTGATGCTATCTTGCAGTATAGAATAATAACAACATTAAAACACATACCAAACCCACAGAGTGTGTGTAGAAGTAAGGAGGAAACAGGATTAACAACAATGAATATTCTAAAATTTGTTGAGAAAGTAACTGGAACTATTCACTGCCCATTATTCCAGCCATATTTGAGTGTATGATGTAGATGTTTCATGATGATGATGAAGATGAATCAGTAAGTCAAATGAACAAGTGTGTGACCCAGACTGCAGAATACCATAAGTTGCCATTGTGTTAGCAATAAAAATAAAGACAAATTATCTTTGAAATTAAATTGACTGTGTTTCTGGTGATTATTTCAACATTGTTTTAAATGTTTGTGTGTGCTATTCTTTCTGGATTATATGCTTTTCTATGAAAAGTTAACTCATTCCTTACTAACTCTCACAGTGTGTGCCAAGGTTGTCTATTAAAATAACCCAACTGCCACACACTGTGCCCAGCATTGTTTCATGTAAAATTGGTGCTAAGCTGACATCAACACATCCTGGTCCAATTTTGGGTTTTTAAATGCATCAAAGCCATCTATTTCTACATCAGAAAGAATAGAATAGAAGATCATCCCCATCCTTGTACCCATAACACAGCTGTTAAATTTGGGTAGATACACTTTAGATACACCTGAAAGCTATGTATTTACTCGCTCTACATTTTCATTATAAAACACATTATAGTAGAATGTGTAATGTTCATCTATCTACTCTGACACAAGAGGGTTGTGTGTTCAATCCCACAGTCGATGTTCCAAGCGTGAGGAAAGAAATTGGGCCTTCCTACCTCCTGTACACTACAGCCTAGAAATGTGAAGTAACAGACACTTCATATCCTAAAGTCGGAATAGGCTATGAGAAATTATATTTTTAACACTTTATATGACACTGCATCTAATTTGTTAGGATTAACTATCACACTATGTTTGTCCGTGTAACCACAAGAATCTAATGAATGAGAAAGGTACATTACACTCTACAACAGAGATAGCAGTAGCTAAGAATCTAATGAATGAGAAAGGTACATTACACTCTACAACAGAGATAGCAGTAGCTAAGAATCTAATGAATGAGAAAGGTACATTACACTCTACAACAGAGATAGCAGTAGCTAAGAATCTAATGAATGAGAAAGGTACATTACACTCTACAACAGAGATAGCAGTAGCTAAGAATCTAATGAATGAGAAAGGTACATTACACTCTACAACAGAGATAGCAGTAGCTAAGAATCTAATGAATGAGAAAGGTACATTACACTCTACAACAGAGATAGCAGTAGCTAAGAATCTAATGAATGAGAAAGGTACATTACACTCTACAACAGAGATAGCAGTAGCTAAGAATCTAATGAATGAGAAAGGTACATTACACTCTACAACAGAGATAGCAGTAGCTAAGAATCTAATGAATGAGAAAGGTACATTACACTCTACAACAGAGATAGCAGTAGCTAAGAATCTAATGAATGAGAAAGGTACATTACACTCTACAACAGAGATAGCAGTAGCTAAGAATCTAATGAATGAGAAAGGTACATTACACTCTACAACAGAGATAGCAGTAGCTAAGAATCTAATGAATGAGAAAGGTACATTACACTCTACAACAGAGATAGCAGTAGCTAAGAATCTAATGAATGAGAAAGGTACATTACACTTACAACAGAGATAGCAGTAGCAGAATCTAATGAATGAGAAGGTACATTACACTCTACAACAGAGATGCAGAGCTAAGAATCTAATGAATGAGAAGGTACATTACACTCTACAACAGAGATAGCATAGCTAAAATCTAATGAATGAGAAAGGTACATTACACTCTACAACAGAGATAGCAGTAGCTAAGAATCTAATGAATGAGAAAGGTACATTACACTCTACAACAGAGATAGCAGTAGCTAAGAATCTAATGAATGAGAAAGGTACATTACACTCTACAACAGAGATAGCAGTAGCTAAGAATCTAATGAATGAGAAAGGTACATTACACTCTACAACAGAGATAGCAGTAGCTAAGAATCTAATGAATGAGAAAGGTACATTACACTCTACAACAGAGATAGCAGTAGCTAAGAATCTAATGAATGAGAAAGGTACATTACACTCTACAACAGAGATAGCAGTAGCTAAGAATCTAATGAATGAGAAAGGTACATTACACTCTACAACAGAGATAGCAGTAGCTAAGAATCTAATGAATGAGAAAGGTACATTACACTCTACAACAGAGATAGCAGTAGCTAAGAATCTAATGAATGAGAAAGGTACATTACACTCTACAACAGAGATAGCAGTAGCTATGTTTGTGCTACTTATAAGATCAGTAATATATATATTTTACAACAACATCAGTACAGTTGAAGGTGATATATTGACTCATAAGTTCCTTGGTGATATCCTCTCTTGCATATATCATAATGTCTGGGGATCTCTGGGTTTGGTGCTCGCCTCTCATCCTAAAGGTATCAGGTTCACTTCCCCATTGAGATATTTATCCAGAGATCCCTGATCTTAGTGTAGGTGTGATCACGTTTCTAGTCCTATCGGAGATGGGCGATAAAATGTAAGTCTCATGTTCAAGTTGAGCATGTAAAAGAACTCTTGACAGTTCAAAATCAAAGAAGAGCAGGCTGGAAAGCCGCTACCCTGGCAAAATACACTAGAAAGATTAAACAAATAAAATATCTACAAAATATTTTCACCATCTTCTACATTACATCGAGGACGCTCACCGGTGCTACGGAGTTTGTGCACTGCCGCTGAGATCTTCTTGTGAAATAAAACGATCGGAGTCCACGTGGTTACTCACCAAAGTTCAATGATGATGATCTTATAAATCAATCACAAAGTCTACATCTTGGAAATACAACAGAATGTCAATCAAGTTTGATGTTCAACAATTTCTTAGTTGCTAACTTGATAAACTGAATGTCTTCGTCATAGTTTTAACAGAACTTCCCAACTGATACGTTAATTGTATCGATAACT
Organism: Arion vulgaris; assembly: GCA_020796225.1. Classification (NCBI taxonomy): domain Eukaryota; kingdom Metazoa; phylum Mollusca; class Gastropoda; order Stylommatophora; family Arionidae; genus Arion; species Arion vulgaris. The sequence continues at coordinate 4,409,426 of CM036772.1, read as the reverse complement.
GTTGATGCCACTGTGAAAGTTCTCTGATGCTGGAACATGTCATAAACTGAACTAGACACCTACCGGGTATCCTGAACTCAACCATGTTGATTCTAATTTGGTTTTTAGTTGAACTTCTGTCTCATATATACTACATAACAAAGTACTTCAATGGCATCATCATCATGAGTCACATAAACCTTGCTGATTGTTAAAGCAACCTTTGAGGACAAACATTGAACTATAAAACTCTATACCTGACGATTCTGTAGAAGGAAGGGTATGAGTGTCTGCATTATTCCATAATATTATCCTTCCTTATTTGTTCCATGTGAGTGTCTGTAGCTCCAGCGGTAGTGAGCTCAATTACAAACCCAAGTGTACCTGGTTCAAACTCCACGGTGGACAAGTTTGGAAGCAAATTGTTTCCGTGGGATTTTTACAAAAGGTAAAAATAGACCTCACCTTTGAGAAAGCAATGGCAAACTAGGGAACATGTAAGTGGTGCCTAGAAAATCAATGACTCGTTTACTGTGGTTGATGGCTACGTCCTGTAAGGAATATACGCCTCGATTTTCATTTATTTCATTTGTTCCATAATCTCTCTTCTTATCCCGGACACAGTTACTTGCAAAATAGTCTTTGATATGTACAATCATCTTGATATCTTCTGATACCATTTGTTTTTGTGTTTACACATTTATTAAAATCTCAGATTCTGAAAAATCTTTTAAACTTTAAATAGTTGGACAAAATGACAGTAGTAATCTCCCATATAGGTAAAATGTAGGTTTCTGGAAGAAGAATGAGAGGAAGACCTAGAAGACGATGGTTGCAGGATGTCATTGACGATCTGAGAATGACTGCTGCTGACGCCTGCCAACTTGCACAGAGCAGAGAGTTTTTCAGGAATGCTGCCATGGGAGCCAAGTTCAGGAAGGGACAAGCTACTTTGATAATGATGAGTCTCCCTTATCACTGTGATAGTGTTGATTATAATAATAGTGTTTATATTAAGGACGGTATGTATATATATATGGTAATATTTATTAGCGTAAAGACGGTATGGAATAGCATGAGTGATACGAGATATATATATATATATATATATATACAGAGCCGGATTAGCCTAGTAGCAGAAGTAGCAAATGCTACGGGCCCGCGCTTCTGGGGGCTCTGCGCTATGTGACAGAGCTAAGCTGTCACTAGTCATACACAAGGAACCAAGGTTGGGAGGTGGGCAATAATATCCCCTTTCATTTTTTCTTATTTATGTTATTTATTTTTCTGGCTCAGCATATAAATACTTATACAAATAAAGGAAAGGGACATACATCATACTTATCAAAAACAACATGTGAGGAATTTATCCATCTAATTGCATTAAGGTAGATCTATCCTCACCAAATGACGAAAAATAATGCCATTTGCCATTTTTAGTTTATTGCATTTTTAGAAACTACATGCATTTGACTACAACTTCAAATTGTTTTTGAACGTCTAAATGCCTTCGTGTTTTCATTACATGCATGTTTATGTGATCACCCTCCTCACAATTTTCCTTAGCAACCATTGTTTACACTTAGTTACTATGTTTCTACACTCCACCCCCCTCACATAAAATGCGATTTAATTATGAAAATTGATTTATAACAAGAACGATGACATATCCACTAAGGGACACTACTCTAATAATGTTAGATTCCTGCCCAAAGTTCTCATGGAGACTAAATGAAACCACTGGACATTTCTGAATGTAAAAATATTTTTTCAAACTTTTGAGGCATTGCTTTTGTCATTTGAAACGAACGTTGATTCATTATTTGGAAGGTAAATTATACTAGCTAGATATTCATATTTAATTAAAAGTAGAATAGGTAACAAACAGAAGTCTGGTAGATCAAATAAACGAAGATTCTGTGGCAACAAATATTCAAGGAAGAAACACGAGCTTTTCTAAACTTGGGCTTCCCAGTGGATACTATTCTGTGGAAAGCTGTAAAATCAAGGACACTTCGAATAAAAGCAACACAGAAAAGAAGAAAAACACGGAGAGCCATCAGAAAAGGCTTCCTAGATACCACAGAAGCCAGAGAAGGAGATATGTACACAACAGGTGGTCATTAGTAGCACTCTGGTAAGTAAAATAGTGGAAAGTTTTGTTTTTCAAGTTTCCGTCAATTGTATTTTTGTGTTGTTGTCAAACTTTCAAACATGATATCTCAAACAATTTTTGTCTAATTGACTTGCAATTTGGCACATATATTCTTAGATATGCATTGCTTAATGTGAAGTAAAATAATCTCAAACCAATAAAAATAGCTATATTTTCTTAAATTTAAGCAAGTTTGATCGATGGAAATTTTACCACTTTTGGGAGTGGTATATCATTTAAATTCATTTTTTTAAAAAGTTCTTTATGAAATTCAAATATTTTACTTCACATTAACCAACTGACTGTTGCGAACATGTATGCTAAAAATGAAGGCTTTCAAACAATTGGCTCCTGAGTAATCTTGTTTGAAAAAAGTATATATTTTTAGTAACGGCGGCCATATTGGAAGCCAATTTGCATATTAAAGAAAAAAATTTTTTAATCAGATCATTTTTTAAAACCTATTAAGTGTAACTGTGTGGTTTAAATTAAGCTGGGAACTATATTAACGATTATAGCCTTCCTGAGGATAGATCTACCTTAAGCTTACTGGATCATATTATTTGCGAAATTAAGAAATGCAAGTACTATTCCGTATTACTGGACTCTACTCCAGACATTTCGCATGTGGACCAGCTCACTGTAATAGTGCGCTATGTGTTACCATCTGAACCAATGGAAAGGTTTCTGAAGTTCTTGGTAATGGAAGGTCATACTGCTGAACAACTCGCCCAAAGTTTACTTGATGTTTTAAAGAAAAATGGCATTGATATCAAAGACTGTCGTGGTTAAAGCTATGACCGGAGACCCACCCAGAACTAGGGTTGTCTTTTTAACAATTCATAGAAAAAAAACTACAAAACATATTCTCATACAAGTTGGCCACATGATGAAAACAACGTTTAGTGTATGCATTATAATTATTGATTAAAAAATTCGTCACTCCTGTTGTTCGTTTGCTTGATGGTCTTGTTGGTTGAAATATTGCTGTATGTTGTCATTGTTTGTGTAATTTGTAAAACTACAGTACTTTGTGATTACGTGTTTTGCCAATCAAATAGTTTTACAGCAGTTTCGTCTATATTGTGATTATTCCCAAATGTAGAAATAGTCTTACGAATTTACTTGTCTTTAATGATTACTACCTGCAGCGGAGAACGTTCTTTTTCAACATTAAAGCGTATAAAAGTGAGTTAAGGAACACGATGGTTAAGGAACACGTGAGTTAAAGATCATCTAAATAACCTCACCTTAATAAACATTGAATGTAATTGACTTATAGAAATTGATTTGTCTAGTATTATCTCTAAATTTGCTAATTGTCTAAATTGTCTAAATCGAAACAAGTTTGTTTGTAAAAGTTGTGTTTTATTATTTATTTTCATACAAAACCTAGGGCCCCGCGCTGGCCTAATCCGGCACTGTATATATATATATATATATATACTATCGTACTACTACTTGATTCTTCCTTGCTTCTATTCGTTCTCTTGGACAAGAATGTCTAAATGTTCACGGTTGTGTTTTGTATAAACTTCACTGTCTTTTGCTGCTCATGTTGCTTGTAAAAGTAATCTTTCTCCCCACATTATACTATAAGTGCCAAACCTGGACGCTGACATCAAATGATAGAAGAAAACAGGTCACGACAGAGTTGAAGTGTCTACGCAGAATACAGGGAATATCAAAAAGAGACAGGCTTAAAAATGAAGACAGTATGAAATCAGACAAAATTAAATCAGTAAAAAAGTGGTTACATCATCAGTACTGAACTTCATCAAGAAACTCTATAAGTTAAATGTTTCGGACACATATGCAGATTTCTAAGAGACAATGCACCTAAAAGGGCAATACTACTCCGATATAGTGGATACAAAGTGAAAATCGCCTATGCAAAGGATGGAGCACATAAATAACAGGCAATGTAAGACATGATGAATAAATCGCACACCAGAGCCCATTCTAGAAATTTCTTCTCACCCTGATGCCTTCAGGCAAAACAGGATTCGAGAAAAGAAAGAAAAGAAGGGGACAGAGGCTCATGCAGTTTTGTCAAATGATGTTTCCTTTAGACAGTAAATTTGTTTCAGCATATCACATAGAAGAGGTAAGGGGAGGGGGTGTCTTGAAGTATGTGCTTTGCAATCTTGGGTGTTTGTTTACATGGTTGAATTAAATTGTCAATCTTGAATTTTGTATATATGGGGCAGAGGTGAAATGTGTCCTGCTCTGAGGAGCAGAATGACAACTGTAATTTTAATCTGCATATTTTTTAGCAGCTGTCCTGTGTTAGTGTTTGGGGTCTCTGTGGCTAAGTGGTTATGCCTTTGCCTTGTGTTCCAAAGATCATGGGTTCAAATCCAGACCGAAACATTCTTTTCACAAGCGCATTTTTCCAGAGGCTCTTAGGAATGTTGCTGGAGTTACAAGCTTTGTGCAATACTCTCGAAAGTTGGCAAACCACTTCTGTGACGAGGGACCGTGCTATGTGGGGTAAAATCTGGTGCAATGAAGTCAATCCTTCGACTTTAGACCTTTAGGTGACTGATTGATTTCATCATCTTTTTATTGTGTAAGTTACCAGTTCTCTTTAATACCTCTCTGAAATTCTCTGTGAAAGGGCAGTCTTAATATGCAGCTTACAATTCATGTTACCTCTCTGAAATTCTCTGTTAAATGGCAGTCTTTATATGGAATTTTCAGTTCATGTTTCCTCTCTGAAATTCTCTGTTAAATGGCAGTCTTATATGCAACTTTCAGTTCATGTTTCCTCTGAAATTCCTGTTAAATGGCAGTCTTTATATGCAACTTTCAGTTCATGTTTCCTCTCTGAAATTCTCTGTTAAATGGCAGTCTTTATATGCAACTTTCAGTTTAGATTTCCTCTCTGAAATTCTTTGTTAAATGGCAGTCTGTATATGCAGCTTTCAGTTTATGTTTCCTCTCTGAAATTCTCTGTTAAATGGCAGTCTTTATATGCAACTTTCAGTTTAGATTTCCTCTCTGAAATTCTCTGTTAAATGACAGTCTTTATATGCAGCTTTCAGTTCATGTTTTACCAAACCAATGTGCAACGTATACACGTTCTTGGCAAAGATCAAACATATCACAAGAGTGATTAAAATTGGTCGTAAAGAACGAATGCAAAGAAGAAGTTCATGTTTTAAAATGTTGCCTCTTTTTTTAATGAGTGGGTCACCTATATATTCTTTACAAGAGTAGAATAACTATCATGAAAGGTGGAGTCTGGTTCAGTCTACAGGCAATTGACTGAATCACTACAAGCATCAACAATTTGCAGAATTATAATTATATTCGTTCCGGGGTACACTGGTGTTATTGGCAATGCAAGAGTAGACAGGCTGACTGGCTCTGCCACCATATCAGGGAGCCAGCCAATGGATAGAGCTGGCATTCTGAATGCTCTCATAGAGTGTGGATGCAAAGAAGATTTTCATTTAAACCAATCCACATTAACTACTAGATTGCTTGGATTGAAGATTGGAGTTGCTAGAAAAGAACAGCACCACAGGTATATGAGTAGACTCATCATTCAAAATCAAACTGGTACGATCAGCAGCTGGTTGCTGTTGAAGATATTGCGAAGGAGATCAGAGCACCTATGGACATGCCCAAGTGAAGCACCTATGGACATGCCCGAGTGCAATGAAGATAATCTAAAGTGAAATTGAAACCTGTGATAGCGCCATAAACCTTGATTTGTCCTACTCATATAATTGTTGAACAAATCATAAATGTGTTATGACAGTGTTGATAGACTTTTCAATAACAAGAAGTGCAGCAACAATGCTTACTGTGATTTGAATTAGTAGTGATAATGCATGTACTAGTGACAGAGAACATAATTATAGACACTACAAGTACTGCCATGAATACATCAACCACAGTGAAAACTGCATAGAGTGCAGGATACATTAAACCTCATGAGGAAGAGCAGTTGCTTCAATTGACTGAGGATAAAACATGTGATATACACTTTCATTGTCATCATCAGGTGCCGTACTGGCTGGAGTAGGCAATCATGGATCTTCACAATCTCTGTCCCTGCTATTTTCTTTAATCTCAGATGTTGGCGCTCTTCTGTGCCATGAAGTCAGGCTGTCAATAATTTTCTTCTCTGTCTTCCACTGTTTCATCTCCCTTTGATTTTACTGGTTGCCACAGTGTGTTCTAAACTTTCCCGTCTCATCACATGTCTGAAAAATGATGATTGCCTCTTTTTTATTTGCACAAAGCTAACCAGGTACTGGGACAGTTAACACCATTGTTGTCACATAAAGAGATACCGCTAACAACTAAAGCATATCTCATAAGAACGATTTTCTGGCCAACACTATGTTACCAGTGTCAAACATGGCCAATAACAGCAGCTAATGAGTGGAAAATCATATCGACAGAGATGAGGTGTCTTAGAAGAGCTGCAGGGGTGACAATAAGAGACAAAATTAGAAATGAAGAAATCAGAAGAAGACTGGATATGAAACCAGTTATGTAATTCATAAAAGAACAACAGATTAAATGGTTTGGACACCTGACAAGAATGCCCTGGTATCACCTACCACAGAGAGCTACACAGAAAAGTATAATGAGTACAAAGCAAAAGGAAGACCACATGAAAGATGGAGCAACAGCATCAATAACAGCCTTACGAAAATGAATATTAGCTTACAAAGGGCTTAATACAAGCACACACAAGATCACTACATCCCCCTAAAAAACAAAACCTCTATAAAAGTAAATGGTGAAGAGAGAAGCAGATGTTTTCTCTGTTTCTTGGTCTCTTTCAACACTTCCACATTCGTCATTCTAGCAGTCCATGGGATTCTCATCATTTTTCTGTAAAACCACATCTCTGTGGCATTTAGATACTTTTCTATTTGTTTGTTTACCGTCCATGACTTGCAGATAGACACTTTACTCCACTGACATTTTTAAAAACGGGTCTAACTATCAATTTCTTCTTTTTTTTTTTAACTCTCCATATCAACCACTTGCTAACCACTCTGTGTGATTTGTATGTGATCTGATCCTAAGAGCAATTGTACGTTGTGCCAGTTATGCATCTACAAGTTGGCCAGCACATCCAATTTCTGCGGCGCTTTTTTATTTACTAGGTTAGCTTCTCTATGCCCTACATCAGTCTCCTTTTATGACATGTCTTGTAGGTTGCAGTGATACTATGTCCTACATCAGTTTCCTTTTATGACATGTCTTGTAGGTTGCAGTGATACTATGTCCTACATCAGTCTCCTTTTATGACATGTCTTGTAGGTTGCAGTGATACTATGTCCTACATCAGTTTCCTTTTATGACATGTCTTGTAGGTTGCAGTGATACTATGTCCTACATCTGTCTCCTTTTATGACATGTTTTGTAGGTTGCAGTGATACTATGTCCTACATCAGTTTCCTTTTATGACATGTCTTGTAGGTTGCAGTGATACTATGTCCTACATCAGTCTCCTTTTATGACATGTCTTGTAGGTTGCAGTGATACTATGTCCTACATGTCTCCTTTTATGACATGTCTTGTAGGTTGCAGTGATACTATGTCCTACATCAGTTTCCTTTTATGACATGTCTTGTAGGTTCCAGTGATACTATGTCCTACATCAGTTTCCTTTTATGACATGTCTTGTAGGTTGCAGTGATACTATGTCCTACATCAGTTTCCTTTTATGACATGTCTTGTAGGTTGCAGTGATACTATGTCCTACATGTCTCCTTTTATGACATGTCTTGTAGGTTGCAGTGATACTATGTCCTACATCAGTCTCCTTTTATGACATGTCTTGTAGGTTGCAGTGATACTTTGTCCTACATCAGTTTCCTTTTATGACATGTCTTGTAGGTTGCAGTGATACTATGCTTTCCTTCCTTTGGGCCCGCACCACACAGGTGATCAATTTATTCAAACTTTACTATTTATCTATAAGAAGTGTAACACATGTGTAAGCACATCACAAATAATGTAAATACTAATTGGTTTGTGAGTCCTAGTGTGTTTTCATATTAATATTGGATATACTGCATCATTATCATCAGGATAAAGTCATTAAATATTTAATGACATTAGAACATAATAGTGAATTAACCCCTGAAGTCAGAGAAGGTATGCCTGTATGGAGGGGACTCTGATAAGAAAAGCAGGCTTTCACGCAAAAATCAATCAGAAGCACCATACCAAGCACCCTGATTATGCCTAAATTTATAGGCAAACACAATAAGAAGAAGAATGGTGAATCAAATATTTGAATACAAGTTTTACAACATTTCTAATCCTAAACCAAATTATGTTAATAAATGTTATAGCTTCTTTATCTACAATTGGTTTAGCATAAGATAATAGTCCATTTGTTTCTCAACAAAGCTACATATAATTCAGAGGAAGATGGAGAGAGAGAATTTTTAGACATGTTGCCTTGCAGGTCATTTAGTTAGTTAGTTAGTCTTTCCTCTTGGGCCTGTGGGCGCGATAGGGCAGAGGTCATAGCTCTCCATGTCTAAGCGGTTCATTGCTATTTGCCCTAAGTCTTTAATGTTTACTAGGCCCATCGTTGAGCCTTCTCTGGTGATGGTTCTACGCAGAGTCTCTCTGGTCTTCCTCGTTTTCTTTTTCCCTCTGGTGTCCATATGAGGGATTGGTAAGGAGTCTTCTCTCATCCATTCTAAGTGTGAGGCGATGTAGTTCCAGCGGCGCTTTCTTATAAAATTTGATACATTTTCTTGCTTGGTCTCTTGTCTTATTTGTGTATTGGGTCTGAAATCTGACCATTTGAGGTTCAGTATTCTTCTAAGACATTTATTCTCAAAGTTATCTAATTTTCTTTCTAGATTTGGTGACAGCCAAAGGCTGACGGAGAGCGAACCCAGTAAACGCTGGCTAAAACTGGACACATCACCGAAGGATAAGCATCAGAGCTCCAAATAGCACTGAAGATGTGACGAAACCCACCCATGCTAAGGCTGCATGAATCAGATTTCCACATGAATGAAGTTTATGTGGAAATCTGGAACATCAGTCTAAGGGTGATCACAAGAGAGAGAGAGAGAGACAGCCTGACTTCAGGGCACAGAAGAGCGTCAGCATCTGAGATGACAGCAAATACCAGGGACAGAGATTTGTGGAGTTCCATGATCGCCTACTCCAGCCGGCATGGCACCTGATGATGACACAAAATTCATAAAAATCAACTGAAAACTAAGAAAACTAGGGTGTAATTTGTACGTAATATTCACAGAAGGAAAATATGAACAAATATTAACTCAGCTACAGTATATTTTTCATTTCTGTAGGGAATGTGTTATTTAAAGAAACATCAGTCAATCTGTTAATTAATCTAAACTCTAACTCCAACAAGAATACACAATAAAACAAAGTCAGGATTTCATACTACAAGCACAGTTTAATAATTTTTTAGAGCTTCACTAGAACAATAAAAACAAAAATTGGCAGGCATCTGGACACAAATTGGCAACAAAATAAAACTACTACAAGTATAATATGAAATATGTATGATTTTGGACGGAATCTGAAACCTGAAAACAAAATGTGAAAAACAATACTCATTCACCAAAGTCACATTAAATGTGTATGGCTAAAAGTAAAGTTGTGAATATAATTAGAATATTTACAGTGAAAACTTGGATCTAAACCTAATTTTACTTCAACAACAACAAAACAAGACAACCATCAAAAAGGAAGGTCACATACACTGTCAAAAGCAGACACAATCAAACAAACATAGTAAACAGTCATATCATTCTGAAACAGAGTTCAGCAGTAAATATTGTTCTAACGAGTACAGAGAAGAAAAGAATGAGAATCAGTAGCGCCCGAGTGGTTATCGGGGCCCAAATTTGGGGTGTAAAGAATAGAACCACTGTTACCTGCCATGCATGTCGTAAGAGGCGACTAAGGAGGTTTGGCTGAAATCGGATGCATGCGTCCTAATTGTGTAGAAGTCTATGCGTTTAGGGGCCTACCAAACCAATGTGCAACGTATACACGTTCTTGGCAAAGATCAAACATATCAGAAAAAGTGATTAAAATTGGTCGTAAAGAACAACGCGAGAAGAATCAGTAAGAATGAATGAGCAATAAGCAGAAAATTTGAATATTTTTAGTGGCAAGATATGGGTGTGAAGCATGGACATTTAACCAGACAGTGGTAAAGCATATATTCTTCTGTTCTCTTATCCTGTTTTGCCTCACAGTGTCAGGATAAGAAGAGATTTCTAGAGAGGGTTTTGTGTGCGCTTCATAAACAGTGATTTCAAGGCATCTGTTATCTATGAGTTCCACCTTTTGCGGGGAAGGCCTTTTGCTTTGGATCCACTGTATCGGAGTAACATTGCTCTTTGAGGTGCACTGTCTGCTGGTAATCTGCTTATGTGGCGAGCCATTTAATTTTTGTTTCTTCATGAAGTTCAGTACTGATGTTGTACCTACTTTTTTTCCCTGATGTCTTCATTTCTCAACCTGTCTCTTCTTAATACTCCCAGCATTCTGCACAGACACTTCATCTCTGCCATGACTAGTTCTTTTCCTATCGTTTAGTTCTGGTCAAGATGGCACGGCATGCTGGATGTGAAAATTAACAATGAAGTGACAAATTCTTATATGGATAGTTAGACTCTAATATTCTAGCAATGTAATTCTAATATGCAAGACCATAATTTCCTGTACCACAAAACTCTACCACCTTGTTTCACAATACTCTAAGGTATTTTGCCACAAAACTATATTTTTTGGTATCATGAAAATCGATTCTCTTTAACCATCTGATACATTCCTGTTTTACAGTTCTATCCTCATATAAGAGCTGGATACTTGAGGTGCAGAGTGAGGAGTGTGTTTAACCAGCAAGCCACAGAAATCAACCGTACGCATAGCCTTCTAGGTCTGTTAGTGAAGACTTGAGTGTCTATGGATCTGTCCGGAGTGCTGTGATGTCCAGTCATTAACCAACTTGATAATATTCAGTTCAATTATATTTCATTATAGACTACAATATAACAGAAATTCCCAAAATAAAATTCTTATTATTATTCAATTTTTGTGAGTCTATGTTTTTTAAGACAAAAATCAGCTATTTTTTCCAGCAGTATTTTTGATCTGCAAAATCATTTTGTAATAAGCAAGTATATCAAGCTTTTTTTTAAAAAAATACACTTAATCTGTCTCTCAATTAGCCAGACTTTCAACTTTTCTAAACATGTCCCTGATATCAAAGTCTCTTTTTATCTGGGAAAGGAAGAATGTGCCTACATAGTGAAAGTGTTTATTTATTTGCTAGAATTTGATTAATATTTCATAAATCAAAAACAAATTCTTTCTCACAAACTATAAAACAAACAAGTTATTAAACAAGAAATAAAGTTACACTCTTAGAAAACAATTTTTTTATTGAGCATGAAAATTGTACAAATATCTGACATTTTCTACAGACTGCACATATAGTCATTTTTTTCCAGAGTCCACAACAAAATAAAATAACATAAAAAGACAAGAAGAGAAAATCATCCACATCAACTCTTTTTTGTTTACTAGCAATATGTTGTATTATATGCACAAAAGTTAAATTATTTAGGTCATGTGTGATTCCTGTACTGACCTATGGTTGTGTGTAAGTTGGAAATCAACAAAGAAAATTGATAAGAAACTAGACAGCTTTGAGAATAAATGTCTACGAAAATTATTAAAAGTCAAATGGAGTGATTTCGTTTCTAACAACACAGTGAGAGATAGAACACACCAACAACCCATATCAAATATTATAAGGAAACGACGGTGGAAATATTTAGGTCATGTGCTTAGATCAGATGAAAAGAGACTAAATCGACAAGTCCTTATGTGGTCACCAGTTGGGAAAGAAAACGTGGAAGACCAAAGACCACTCTTCGAAAACCATCCAACAAGAAAGTAAACTATTGGGATGTAAAACCATACAAGATCTGCAACTGCTAGCAAAGAACCGTATCACATGGAGATCTAAAACCTCTGCCCTATGTGCCGCCTTTGTCACGAAAGGAACAAACTAACTAACTAATATGTTGTCATTTGAATGAAAGTTTGTGTCTATTTGTTGGATCATAGTGTTCCTCTTTTAAATAATATACTTATATCTTCATGTATCCTGTATAACTCATTAATATTTCATGGACAGAGAAAAGAACAAATAGATCTATCCAGAAATAACTCAGAATCAAAGAAAAATGGTTCATATTACAAATCGGAGTGAGACAATTGAAGTATTTTAGAGATATAAAAAGGACACTTTTGTATTCAAGGTTTTATTAAAGTTTTTAGTTGCAGTTTTACATTACAATTTTTACTTTCAATTTTATGATTTTAAACTAATTATTCCATTAAGTGTTCCTAATTTTAGACTTCAATTCTTTATCCAGTTTTTATGTTGCAGATTTGTCTTTCCAGTTTATTCTTTCCTTTTTATATTCTAATTCTTTATTTCAGTTTTATAACCATTTCTCTAGTCTTTGAAACAATGCGTATCATGAAGATCAAATACCCAAATATTAATGTAAATATATACACTTGTGCAATAGATAGTTTGAGTTAAGTACCTTTATTTGTTGCTTCCCTTTGGTGTTGATAAAAGTTTGGATGTTTAGATAATACATATATCTAATCTCAATGTTACACAATTCTTTCTTTGACATGTACATTGTGTGGAACTGTTTAATGTTAATCTTAATCATTTCTTTGTAGTTTTCTTTAAATGGGTGCAAAGGAAAAGATGAAGTAATCAGTTACAACAACATACTGTATAGACTCATAATTCTAAAGATGAAGAAATAAATAAAAAATGATGAAGATAATAAAATAAAAACATTACAGAGTGATTGTAAAATAAATAAATTTAAAACAAGACTCAAAATTTAGTTTTACATTTCTTTAATTTTACAGTCACTCTGTAACGTTTCTGATGTCTACACAGTAATAATTTCAACACATTTGTGTGGTTTGATAACCACTGACAGTTAAAAAACAAAGACATTACCAAACTATGTTTTGAAAGAAATATGAATAATAGATTGTTAAAAATGTTAGCAATAGAATAGATAATAATTACTTCCAAATCTAAGGTAAAAATAAGAAGATGGAAACATTCAAATAACTATGCAAAGTTACAAAATCTGCTTCTTATTGTATCAGATTTAAAAAAATTTTTAATTGAAACTTTAACAAATGTATAAACATTTCTGGCACTGGATTCACGGAGTAAATATGATTGAGACAGTTATCTAAGGTTAATTAAAAATAATACTTGGAAGCATTCTTATGTTACGATCTGATTATAAGGACAACAAAATGTGATACAGTAGCACAAAATTATTTGTTTCATTGCAATATTTGAAAAGTACAAGTTTTTATCTGATAAAACAAAATATTTGACATTTCTGAAATATGATCTTGAATGTTTGCGTTGGAATCAGGAATTTGATATTTCGAAAGAAGAAGTCAGAGATAAAGTGTTTCACTCAAACATTATTTGTGAGTGGCTGTTCATGTGAATAGTTGACTGGGGCCTCTATGGCTAAGTGGTTAAGACCTTGCCTTGCATTCCAAAGGTTATGAGCTTCCAATCCAGAATGCGCCATCACAAGTACATTTTTTTCATAGACCACTAGAATTGTTGCTGGAGCTACTGAGTTAATGCTTTGTATAATACTCTCGGTAGGTGGCATACCATTTCTGCAGTGAGAGACTGAGCCATATGGGGTCAAATCTGGTGCAATGAAGTAAATCCTTCGGCTTTATACCCTATATAGTTGACAGTCAAATACATTTGATATCTTTTGGTTGAAACAAAATCTCTGCTTGAATGTTCATGTACAAATCAGGGATGTTGTATGAAGAAAATGGTGCTCAATTAGAGGTAAGAAATGACAGTGCTATTCAGAAACAACAGTTATGTTTCTGTACACAATGTATACAATGGCGAAACATGTATAGCACAACGTATAGCAATACAGTTTATTACATATTCTTACAACATTTATATTTGATTGACTATTTGTTTTTAATGTGAAAACACTAAGAAAATCAAACTTCAACGTAATTTAAGCCCATTCTTCATAAACATTAAAAATACTTTGCATCTTATAAGAATGTAATATGCTGAAGTAAAGTAAAGCTAAATCTGTGATAACTAATATGGTATTCAAAAGATATGTTAGATATCACTAGTTGTTTACCAATTTTGAAATATTTCTAAATGCACCTACCACCGGACTACTGCTAAATTTGTGCTATTGCATAACATATTGTTTTGAAAGTAACATTGAGAGAAGACAAAAGCAAAGATATGATACTGATTTGAATAAACAGAACATTATGAGACTAAGGTGAAGGCAGGTGATTATGCACTAAAGCAGGCTTTGCCAAGCTCAATCCCAAAATTTCCCTGGTCACTGCCACCAACATCTTTCAGTCCTACATCTAGTATTGGTACCCGCTGCATACCATGCTCCTTGCCACGAATCTCCAAGGTAGCATAACCCCACTCATTATTTCTTTCCTGTAAATATAAAAACACAGAGTGAATACATTTTATTTTTCGCTATGAATTTAGGTGTCTTCTTCTTCTTTGCGATCGCCTTTTTGATGATTATACCGTTAGATGCGTTCTTATGATGAAATCGACTGTAGTCTGGAGCTCATCTCTAGTGCCATGTAGTTTTGAATGTAGTGTTGTGTTGTAGGGCCAGCATTCCTTTCTTGGGAGGACATACAGGGGCAGTCTTGCAGGACATGTTCTGTGGTTTGTTCAGAGGAGCCACAGGGGCACAGAGGGGTTGGGGACAATCGCAGCCTGTGGAGGTGTTTGTTCAGTCTGTTATGACCTAACCTGAGTCGGAAGATGATAGTCTGTCCTTGTCGGTCAAGTGTGTGGTAGTCATCGTTGGATGGTGTAGGTTCTTTTCTAATGTCCATGATAGCTCTTTTTTTTCAAAGTATGTGATTTCATTATCTATTTGTTCACATTCTGCTCCCTTTTTAGGAAGTTTGTCTGCCTTCTCGTTACCTGGCACTCCGCAGTGTGATGGTACCCACTGAAGTGTAACTCTTTGTTGGTAGAGATCTTGCTGAGCTCTTTTCTCAGGGCTGGGTGGTTACTCTGTAGGGTTTGCAAAACAGATAGTGCATCTGTGAAAAATACCACTTGTTGGCAGTCAGAGTTGGAATTATTAATCATGATTGCGGCCTGTATTAGTGCTTGAGCCTCTGCAGTGTAGTTTGAACAAAATTTACCAGTTGGCATGTACTTTGTTTTGGTGTGATTGTTGGGATATGTAATATAGATACCAGCTCCTCCGTTCTTAATTGCATCTGTTGCAGATCCATCGGTGTAGGCGTGGATCCATGATTGTTTAGGGTAGTTTTCTTGGATCATACACATAGGTAAGAAAATTTAGGTGTCAGAAAAAAGAAAAGAAAAATAGCAATGTTCAACACAATCTTTCTCCCACATTATGTTACCAGTGCCAAACCTGGACGCTGACAACAACGATAGAAGAAAACTAGTCACGACAGAGATGAAGTGTCTACGCAGAATGCTGGGTGTAACAAGAAGAGACCGGTTGAGAAATGAAGACATCATGAAAAAGTGGGTACAACATCAGTACTGAACTTCATCAAGAAACAGCAAATTAAATGGTTCGGCCACGTAATCAGATTACCATCAGATAGTGCACCTCAAAGAGCAATGCTGCTCCGATACAATGGGTACAAAGCAAAAGGCCGGCCACGCAAAGATGGACCTCAGAGATAACAGAGGCGACGAAAGAGACTATCTACATATCGCATTTTAGGGCCTGTTTTAGAAATCTCTTCCTGACCTGACGCTGTGAGGCAAACAGGATTCGAGAAAGAAATTTCTGCATTAAGGCCTGCTTTTCTTATCCCCAGAGTCCCTTGCCATTCAGGCAAGCCTTTCTCTAACTCAGAGATACTTGTAATTTTGATTCCTAAGTAAAGTACCAGAGACACTTGTAGTTCAACCGCACATAGTGTGCACACCAAGAATTGCTAACCCAAGCTGGTCTTGAACCCAAGAATTTCCATGTCTTGTTTTCACTAGCGTAACATGTTTTCAATTTTGCTATCGGGACCCAAGTGAATATATTAAAACTGATGTTGGTTTCAAGATAATGGTACTAAATACGACAATGAAATTACTGTTGTGATCTAGATGAAGAAAGTTAATGACTACTACAATAAAACCAATGTACAGGTCTAGATGTATTAAGTACTGAAGGAAAATTGATGATGAAATCAAGATAAGGCAATAAACACTGCATAGAAACTGATGTTTAACTCAAGATAATGGCAATGAGTACTACCTTCAAACGTATGGGATCTAGATGAAAGCACAAAAATAATGAGTACTGCATGAAAACTGATGTTTAAGTTGAAGATATTCAGTTCATTGTTCATTTGAAGATCATCTTCATTGTACATCGGACATGTCCATAATTGCTCGATCTCCTCCCAAGCATGTATCTCAGTGTGTTTAGGCTACCAACTCCCGTTCTGTGTTGATTGATTTATCTACTGGGTTTTTCTCTTGTGGTTTTCCGTCTTGGCTGAACTTATCGGTATGCACAACTTGCGCAACCGAGATAAAGAGAATCCATTATCTTCGTCATTGAAATATTCAGAGCGTATGTTTTCTCTGAGAGCGTTGATGATGTCACTTCTGTCCATAGAAGACCCATTCTCAATAGTAGCATTGCCTTTAACATATTTTAAAATACATTTGAATGAGACACCACCTGTATACTAAATTCAAGATAGGTACCAACGACCTGTGCCCCTGTGGATTTGCGAGTACGACAACAGAGAACTTCCTACAGAACTGCCCCCAGTATGCAGACCTGAGAAGAAAGAATTGGCCCACTTACACCAGCGTCCAAGACAAACTGTATGTCATGTCTGATAATCTGAGGCAGACGGTTGCCTTTATTAGAGAATCCAAAATCCTAATCTAGTTAGAATGTAGAAGAAGAAAATACTCTTTGGGGGGAAAATAGCACCAAATCAATACAGTTTTGACATGGTGAGGCTAAGAGGTTTATATGAAGATGCATCAACAAATAGAGAAACAACCCTGACTTCTTGTCAAA
The DNA here is from genome assembly GCA_020796225.1 of Arion vulgaris. Lineage (NCBI taxonomy): Eukaryota > Metazoa > Mollusca > Gastropoda > Stylommatophora > Arionidae > Arion > Arion vulgaris. The sequence continues at coordinate 4,392,119 of CM036772.1, read as the reverse complement.
TCCACCTTAATATATAATCAAAATGAAATCTTAAAACCTCATGATGACATGACACTGGAAACATGATGCACCAATCAAGCAATGCTAATCCTGTTCAACACAAAGAACAAGCAAGCTAATTTTATACAAATAACATTCTTGTTACCTTGCATGTATCCTCCAGTACTTTGTACCTGAAAGACTTCTTGCCATTCAAAGTCATATCCTCATCATCAAAACTAATGAGTTTCAGGGAATTCTCGTTAGTGTTATTCTTGCTATCAAATACCACAACAGTATTCTTGCAGTGTATGGTTATTTGTTGTACAGATTTCTTGGTTAGGTTGTGAAGAAATTTGATCTGTGATTTGTGTGTTCTGTAGGAGAACTGAATTCAAAGAAAACAAAATCAATTTCATTGTCTTGATATAATCTGAATAAATATGGTGCCTTGCTAAACATGGTGAAACATGTAAAACAAAGTACTGTAGTTTTACAAAGTACAAAAACAATACACAGCAATGTTTTAACCAAATGGCCTTCATCAAGCAAAGGATACACCAGAAGGAAAGAAATTCACTTCTTAAATAGCAGACATAACTATACAATTAGACAAAAAATCCCTGGTGACCCTAAAAATGTTAGGGATTTATTGTTTCAGTTTCAGTTTGGAATATCTTCATTGCACTCGGACATGTCCATAGGTGCTTCGATCTCCTTCAAATTATCTCCAATTTATTGTCTGATTGCTTAGTTATGTCTGCCATTTAAGAAGTGAATTTCTTCCCTTCTGGTGTATCCTTTGCTTGATGAAGGCCTTTTGGTGGAAACGTCACTGTGTATTGTTATTGTTTTTGTACTGTGTAAAACTACAATACTTTGATTGTATGTGTTTTGCCATTGCTACATAGTTTTACTGCAGTCTTTCCTTATGCAATAATTCTACTTGCTAAACATGCAACAATTATCTATTTGCTTACAATATAAGACACTCAGAGTCTTCAATATGAAGGACAAAGCTGGCATGAGTCAGCTCTGAAGGCATTTTGATTACCAATCAGATCTGATACAATGCTACAGTACAACTCCAGATGTGGTACTATAAAGTGGGATTTTTATGTTTGTAAAATGTTAGTTACCACTCTGTTCACAATTGTGTCCTGCTGGATAGTTTGCTCACACTTTAGCTAAAATTCAGATGTGGCTGTCTGACATGCCTTAAGGGCTTAGAGGGTGCATAACATACTCATGTTATTCACACAAACCACACAAATCAGAGTTTTTATCCTTGTTGATAAGAACAAACACAAACAAACAAACAACAACAGCAGCAAACTGGAGAGAACAAGACAAATGAAACATCGTTTTAATGAGACAAATGTTTGACATGCTTTTTTTAATGTTTTCCAATGATATTCTTTTCTGAATGACCATCTTGCTATATGTACTTACAGACATACACAATCTTGAACTTCCTTATATATATCAATCACTTAAATAGGATCTGAGAGCCGCGGTAGCGTAGTTGTTAGTGAACTCGCTTCTCAAGGCTGGTGGTCTTGGTTCAACTCCCGCAGTGTGCATGGAATTTTTCCCGACCGTGACGGCTCTCAGGTCGACCCAGCCTCAAGTGGGTACCAGACATGCTCTGGGAAAGTAAAGGCGGCCGGCGTGATGCTGACCACATTACCCATCGTGTGCATCAATGAAAAATACAGGCCTAACACTGTATTGCCCTATACACAATGAGGTATGAAAGGGTTCCTTTACTTACTTTACTAAAGAGGATCTAAAGGTGAAGGATTTACTTCATTACATTGGACTTCTCTATATGGCTCCATCACTGTTGGCAGAAATGCAAAAATGGTTGCACAAAGCACAAACTCCATAGCCCAGAAACAGTCCTATCGATCTCATTAAACATTGAACATGTGACTTGGTTGAGATTAAAACCCCCAACCTTCACAACGGCATGCAAAATTCTTGACTACTTTGTTTTATAGGTGAATCCAAAGCAGTGAAACATGTTTTTATGATAAAATATGCTTACCTCGGAGTCATCAAAAGTCTCAGCAAACATGGCATACTCTTCATCTAATGGTTTTGATGAAAACCATGCTTTCCTTGGAAACTGTGAAGAAATATATAACAAATGTTGGATATCATTGTTTGTTATGGCTACTATAATTACAAAAAACAAAAACAGGCTGTATATCAAATCGGACTTTTGTTTTATATTTATATCAATTTCCTATCACAGTTAACACATAAGACATTCACAAGTAATCTATATTGCAGCATTTCTACCCATGGTATCCCATGGCAGTATACACTTTTTTATCTATTTTTCCACTGTTCTCCAGGTTTCCTTCTATCTGTCCCTTCTTCACCTTCTGTCTTCTCTTCTGTCAATCGGAAATCTGTTTTTTCCCAAGTGCTCGGTAGCATTCTATACTCTTGTTTGTCATCTCCTTCTTCAGTTTATGTTTGCCAGTTAAGCACAACACGTTTTTTTCCCATAGCTGCTTTTATTTGCAATCTTTCCTGGCCAAAATATTTGCAGGATTTGTCTAACATGTTTTATTTTGAAAGGTCCCTAATTTATGTGCTATGCCTGCGGACATTTTCCAGTATTTATTATTGTATTCACAGAATGTTACTGTCGTAGATTCTGAGTTTGGTTTTCTTACTGAATCCTTTGGATCTGCATATGTTTTTAAGAATGGCAAAGGTCTGGTCTTGTTTGCTTATTCTCTTTTCTTGAAATCTTCCTCGGCTGAAACTAAACATTTTCAATGTAACAAAAATCATAAATTTTTCTATTACTTATTTGGCTTAAATTAATTGAGTTTCCTAATATATTATTATTTTTCGTCAGTTTAGTGTTACTAGTATTAATCTTGACTGATTTTTGGGCTGATTTTTTATTGTCTCCTAGTCTATTCTTGTGCATTAAAAGCAACAGGCTAAAGGCTGATTTCATCTGCATAGTCAAGTATTTTCCACAACAGAGATAAATGTACATATAATGCCTATATGTCTTCATTTTGTATCTTCCCTCATCTGCCACTCAATGGCCAGATTGAATTCAAAGGGATGACAAAGTACATCCATGATTGACACTTTTGTTGACCAAAAATAAATAATGTTATGTGATATAAAAATGGATTTGGTACTATGACAAACAGCAAAATCAGAATATTATTAGTAGACAAACCACTAAGTGGAAAAAAATATTATGAAACACACAGAAAATATAATAAAATATTAGATAGGAGCAAAGCACTAATAACTACATTAGGCAATGAAAATCTCAAGTTCTACTTATCTGAGAGCAAGATTAAAACTAAATAACAAAATATTCCCAACAAAAAAACCACTAAGATATTTTGAGAGAGTAATGACATCTTCATTCTTAATAGAATCAAAGGAGCAGTGGACACAACCCTGAGAGAAGAACAAGCTGGTTTTAGAACTGGGAGAAGCTGCTTAGACCAAATAATTACCCTACGACTAATTTTGGAGGAACATATTGAGAAGCAACAACCACTCATACTAAATTTCATCGATTTTAAAAAAGCCTTTGATAGTCTACACAGAATCTCTCTGTGGAATATTCTGAGATGCTATGGAATACCAGACAAAATAATAAACATTATTAAGAGCCTCTATGATGGTTCACAGTGTGCAGTTCGCACTGATGGTGGACACAGAGACTGGTTTATGGTTGAAACCGGAGTAAAGCAAGGTTGTATTCTATCTCCGCTATTGTTTGGAGTGGCCATTGACTGGGTGATGCGAAAATGTTGCAGGAGCGAAACTGGCATCGATTGGGTAGAAAATAGTCACTAGAAGATTTGGATTTTGCAGATGATATTGCCTTGTTAAGTAGAAACAACCAAGATATGCAAAGAAAAACAGACAACTTGTCATCTATAGCATCAAAAGTTGGACTGCAGATAAGCTATGAAAAACAAATATAATGAAGACACCTATGGCAAGTAATGCAGATATCACACTGGAATCTAAAATGATAAAAATAACAGAGCAGTTCACCTATTTAGGTAGAAATTTTGATTGCACAGGAAATGTTAAAAACGAAATTATGATATGAATTGGCAAAGCAACATCAGCTTTTAAAAGTCTAAATAAAATATGGAACTGCAAGTTATATAGTATTAAAACTAAATTACGAATTTTCAATTCAAATGTTTTATCAATCCTAACATATGCCAGTGAGAGTTGGAAAATGACTAAAGATATAGAAAGCAAGTTCAATGCATTTGAAAATAGATGTCTTGGAAAAATAATGAATATAAAATGGAACGAATTCAGGAGAAGTGATGAAATCAGAGACATGTCTGGTCAACCCCTAGTGAAACTATTATAAGAAAGAGAAGATGGAGATATGTTGGACACACCTTGAGGAGAAATTATCAACGAATAACACAGCAGGCATTGAAGTGGGATGCAAAGGGTTCAAGAAAGAGAGGTTGACCTAAGGAGACCCTGAAACGAACTTTGCTGAAAGAGGCAGGAAATATCGGTCTCAGTTCCATGGAGGAGATTGAGCGAGTTGTCCAGGATAGAGCGGTATGGAGAAATTACTTGCAGGCCCTATGTAACGGTACGAGAGGAATTATTATTATTAATGACAACTTGTGTTCATTGCTAGCTGCGCTCATGTAAGAAGATGGCACATGATGTTACTAACCTCCTCTACTTTTGGAACTAGACAAGTCTGAGCCTTTTCTATGTCTTTATCAAAACTGCAGAAAACCTGGATTGCATCAGCAATACCTCCACCATTTGGATCGATCCAGTACATGCCTGAAAAAACAAAAAGAGTGCACACTTTTAATCGTAAACATTTCTTTCATCTTTCAAACAGGATATACCAGATTAAGATACCAGATGTACCACAAGTTCAATATTGAGACAGCAAATCAGTATACAACACATCTTTGTACAGACCTGTAGTACCAGCGTTATCATAGTGGACCATCTGTTACAGTTCTGCCCAGTACACACTAGTGAAATGTAGTGGTAGATGGAAACATTCTTAGCCCTCAGATATAGGCTGTGTAATAGTATTGAGAGCCTAGGTATGACTGCTTCTGTTTTATTTTCAGAAAAATTATCACAGAATCTGAACTATAAAAAGAAGATTCTTAATTTATTGTTCTAATGTGAGAATGGAGTCACTTAAAACTTTCATTCTTGCAAATCGCCTGCAGCAAAGCACATAGATGTTTTCACAAATGTGGTTTCTGTTTTGTATTCATTTCACATTATAATGATTCTAGCCATATATACAACCATTTGTATGCACTTTCAGCAATAACAATGATCCTGATCTATAATAAACCTCATCATTTATTGTTGCAGTTTGGAATATCTTCACTGCACTTCAGACATGTCCATAGGTTCTCTGATCTCCTACGTGTTATCTCCAATAGCATCCAGCAACTAATCATACCAGTTCAATGTTGATTGATGAGCCTTCTTGTAAGCTGGTTGTGTTGCTCTTTTCTGGTCACTCCAATCATCAATTCAAGCTCTTTCAATTTAGTTATTGATGTGGATTTGTTGTGTACATTGTCTTTCACTTGCTGCTGTAGCTGTGACCAAAAATGTATATAATGCAAGTGTACAGAGGAATAGTTAATGTTGTTGTGTTTAGCTCATACTAAATCATCTTGTTTGTCACAAGAATGAAGCCCAGACTTCTCCAAGTTTAAGGTTACAACCTCATATAGCTCTAGCTTCTCTCCTTCCTTGTTGTAGAAGATAATAATAATAATAGCCATCCATCCATGCGATGATGACAACAATCTCAGACGTGTACTGTTGCACCTCTCTGGTGTGTGCGGAGGTGACTGTAGAGTCCAATCCTAGAACAGAATCCCTTACCACAGGTGGGGCATCATGATCAAGGTTAGACATGTGCGTTTTGTGTTTGTCTTTTGCGCTCTTTCATTTTCAATCGTGACACAAACATAGATGATTTTCACTAATTGGTTTCTTCTTTGTTTCGTAAAATTAGCAGCCTATAAAAATTTGAGCATCTTTAGCATAAATTCCTGTCTATAAAAACCATCTTTTTGTTGCATTTGAATATTTCATGCACTTAGATGTCTTTAGGTTTCTGTCCACGTGTAATCTCTGCATCAGCAACTTCATACCATTCAACTGTTGTTGGGATGCCTTCTTGTAAGCTGAGTGTGGCCGTACTCCAAATCTCAATTCAAACCTTTCAATTAGTGTTGATGTGGATTTTTGCTCTTGTGCTCACTTGCTTGTGCTGGAAATTATTATCTGCCAGTTTAAATTTTTTAGTATACTAAATCATCTTGTGTAGGAAGCAATTTTAAGTTTAATTCCCTCATATGCTCTGCTTTCCTGTCCTTATAGAAGATAAGATCAATGTCATGACAACAGACCTGACTGCTTCATTGTCACTATCTCTGCACTAATGTATGTATTCTGATGTTTACCACTTTCTGTTTGATAACTAATACTCTCCATCTCTTGCTGACCACTGTGATTTATTTTTGTTTTGCTGGCTATGGATTCAGTGTAGTCAAGGTGCCCAATATTTCTCCTCTGATTGACTTTTGTGCAAAGGCTTGCTTTCCTTATCATCAATGCCTCTCGTCATTCAGGGAAGCCTTACTCTGACTTGAGAAGTACTGCAGTGTGTTTTGTTATGATGAGTTTTGCATCTTGTGGTTCAGTGTTTTGTGTGAGAGGAGGCTGTCTCTTATGACTTTAGCTTTTCTTGATCTTTCTGCAAATCAACAGTTGTTTTTATCAGAGTGATCTCTTAAAAAGCTGTATTTCTGAACTAAAGAATATTTCTTATCGAGGAAATATGTTTTCAAAACTGAAATAAATAAATGCAGAGATAAGCATAATGAAGTTGTGACTGTGACCAGATTAAAAGGCAAACATATGTCTTGTTGACAGATGATCTTCTTCTTTCTTTGCGTTCGTTCTTTACTACCAATTTTAATCACTCTTTGTGATATGCCTGATCTTTACCAAGAACGTGTATACGTTACACATTGGTTTGGTAGGCTCCTAATGCATAGACTTGTACATATTTAGGACACGTGATCCGATTTTAGCCAAACCTCCTTAGTCGCCTCTTACGACATGCATATCAGGTAACAGTGGTTCTATTCTTTACACCCCAAATTTGAGCCCCGGTAACCACTCGGGCGGACAGATGATCTGATTACTTACCATTACTTAGTGTTTTCTTTGTTACAGCTGCAAGTTCCCTGCATGTTCTAGCAGGAGCATCTTTCTCTCCTGTTGGTTTTCTCAGCTTCTTAATATCTTCTGAAACCTGTTTCAGAACTTCAAATGTATCACGTTGCTGCTCTTGTTTAGGGGCATCACCCTGCAGAACAATCATACAAGAATAGTTTATGCATGTGTATGATACTGATACTTAGGTTACTGATTTAGAGGCGTCACCTTAGAGAGTAACAAATATTAACTACTGAACATTGTTTTAATTCATCTACAAGTGTGCAAGTTTTCTGTTTTTTATTGCTCGTCTGCTATGAATTCAGGCATAATCATGGGGTCTATTATGGCATTTCTGATTTTTGCGTGAAGGATTGCTTTATTTATCACAAGTGTCACATGCCTTTCAGGCAAGCCTTACTCCAACTTCAGAGGTACTTGTAATTTAACTCCCAAAATATAGGATCAGGGTTTGCTGTAGTTCAACAACCTATCACGTAACACCTAAAAGTTGGTCCTAAGCTAGTCTCAAATCTCAGAATCTCCACATCATGTGGTCACTAGAGCAGTGTGTTGTCATCTTTGCTACTGATGATCCTGGTGTGTCCGTAAATAATGTTGATTACTACTTTAAATGCTGGATAATCTACTGAACTGATGACCTAATTGTTACTAACCTTCAACTTTTAACAGGAAGATATTTTTCCGTTACTAAGTCAGATCTTTATTAATTTTAATAATAAACAATATACAGATCAAACACTGCATAGAAAATTCCAGAGACAAAAATAAAGCAGAATCTCTGCAGTTATGAACTCAACACAGACATTAGTCGCTGTCTACATACACAACCTGTCTGAACCTTTCTGAACATGCTGACTGAATCAATTAGAATGCCAACATTGATGGCTCTCGTCTCCATCAAGACTATTATCTTGGTCACAGCAAAAGCACTGCTCTCCTCCTTAAGAACTCTCCTTCTACAGTGAACTGTGAAAGCCCATGCGCTTGGCAAATGTTGAACAATCAACTCGTATGTAGAAATAACAATGTCACCCTCTGTGAAATTCTTGTTGACCAATATCTACTTCTCTTATATTCTTAAACCATATATGTTTTTATTTGTACTTTCTCTGTCAAGTGTGTTAATGATGATAAAGAAGTTCTGTGAGTGTATCCATTCTTCACCAGGTTCTATATCTAGTGAAATAAGTTGTATGACATTTGTGTATATTCAAGAACACCTTCTTTAACCATAAAATAATTATAAAATGTCTATATTGAACCCCTTTCCCACCAATATAAGTTTGCACTACTTACTTTTACACTTTAGTGTGTCTCATTAGAACTCCATTGAGCTGTACTTCCTCCATTAGTCAAATATTCTGAGTTGTTTCACACTATACAATTTAGTCATTCTAGCTTTTACTTTACACTATTTCAACTTCCTAATAAAGCTTTTATTTTACCATCTACTACTTTTCTAGCCTGTGATTATTTCAATATTGTTGTCCAGTTTTTTATCAAAGTTAAAGGTAATATTACCATACAGATATATATATACATAGTTTAGTTTAATTGTATATGATTATAATTTTTTTTAAGTATGTTCTTTTTTGCCTCCTTAAATTAACAGTGTACAATAACTGAGGAAATAACTGTGTACAAAAAGAGTTCAATAGCACAAACGATTTGTTGCAAATGATGACAATTTCAACACACAGTTAACATTAACTGTGGTACATCATTAAGCAAACAATTCAACAACACAATGTGCAGCTTACCAGATAATTAGGTGCTCCACCCTGTGCGAAGCCTTGCAAAGCTGCAGCATAAACAGACTGACCTGGGGGGCCCTGAAAGATCATTTAACTTTGTCAGAAGTATGAAATGAGGGCTAGAAATATGAAATTAATGACTAAATACGATACATGCAGTGTAAGATAATGCTTGTAAAATTTAGTTAATTAGTTAATAAATGAGCTAACATGTTAGTTAGTTTGTTTGTTAGCTAGTAAAACAGTTATATCTACCGATATCCTCTTCATGTCCCGTTTCATGAATAAGGCTTCCTAAATTATTTCCATTGTTGCCGTTCTACCGCCTTTCTATAAATTATTTCTCATCGCTCAATCGCCACAATTTGTCAAGTCTCTTTCACCTTTCTTCTCAGCTTCTTTTGGATCTCCAGACCTACTTTTCCCATCTGCTGTTTTTCAGAGAGCTTTGCCAGAAAATTACCCTAATGGTGTATGACATAAATAACCTTTCCATTTCTACCTCCGTCTTTTAATGATGGTCTCCAATGATGCACAGTTTGTTCATTTTATAAGCACTTCATTTGCTATTGTATTTGGAAGAAAAATTTGCAGGATTCTTCTCAAACATTAATTTTATAATGCCTTCAGTTTGTGTATAATGTGCTGTGAGTCCTGTTTCAGCACTTACTATTTTACAATAACACTCCCAGGACAATGCTTCTATATATTTTATGTTTTCTTTCAAGAGTTAATCCTTTTTCCCTTTCTAGATTTTGTTGAGCATGGCAAAAGTTTGACTTGCTTTCTTGATTTTTCAAATGATGCCCTTTTCCAAATCACTATCCTGCAATACTCTACTTCCTAGGTATACACAATTTTGAACTTGCTCTGCGATTTCATTTTGCAATAAAATTGGTTTTCATTATTTTTTTTAATTTCTCAAAATAAATCAGTTAGTTAGATAATCAGTTAATTTATTCATTATTTAGTGAATTTGTTAGTTTATTTGTTGTTAAATAAGTTACTAATTAGTTAATAGTACCAACATCACTGCTCTCCTGACAAAGCAGTAATTGCTCACGCTTTTAAGGGATATATTCAAGTAGGTACGAGAGTTACTGTACTACTCCCAACATGAGCATAGAGGTTTAGACTATTACTATTTGGGCCCCCAAATAATTCTCTTGGACTGCATTCAATGGAGCCATTATTGTATTCAACTCCCAATCAATGCTTTGAAGATCCAAAATGGCAGGTTGTTGTATGAGTGGATGTTATCTATCAACATTTTCGATCTTCAAAGTCTGATGTTACCTACTGACTTGGATATGTGGGTGTTCATGGTAATAAGAGAGCAGACAGGCTCACATCAGTAGCACTGTGTGTTGGGAAGTTGAAGATGAATAAGAGAGCAGACAGGCTCACATCAGTAGCACTGTGTGTTGGGAAGTTGAAAATGAATAAAAGAGCAGACAGGCTCACATCAGTAGCACTGTGTGTTGGGAAGTTGAAGATGAATAAGGGGGATGTCCTGCAGTTTCACAACAACTGTCTGTACAGGGGCACTAAAACTGATGTTGAATTTATACAGCAGTTTAAGCAGTTTGGAACTACATGTTGTATAAGCAGAAATGGATACCTGATGGGCAGAATGATGGGTATGTTTAACATGTGAGCAAAAGGAATCATCAGTATGCATACACTTTGAGATCTGTTGGAGGAGCCTGAGCACTTATAGGTCTGTCCAGAGTGCTATGATATCAGCTCAGTAACCAATAACCAATAACATTTACTGATATAACCAGACTACTAATAACTTACAGCTTCACCATCACGTCCAGGCTCTCCATGAGAACCCTATAAAAGAAAGACAAATAGACATATTACAGTAAAATTTATGAATATGAAAATTGTTGGTGATGTGGATGTGTGCACAATTAAACTCACTTCCTTTCTCTTTTTATAGTTAGCAGGAAGTGTGTTAATTAACAATTGCATAATGTTCTCAAAGTATAATCTGTCAAGAAACTGTTCTCCAAAAGGGCACACATGTCAAATTGCAGAGCACATACATGCCAAATTATAGGGCACATACATATCAATTTACAGAGTTCATATATGTCAAATTACGGTGCACATACATGTCAAATTATAGGTCACACACATGTCAGATTATCAGTCACGCATATGTTAAACTACAGAGAACATGATTTCAAATTACAGGGCACATACAAGACAAATTACAATACTGTCAACATATCATTTCTTCATCTTCTTCTTTAAATGCTCCATATCGACCACTTGTTAAACCACTCTTTGTGATTTGTATGTGATCTGAGTCTAAGAGCAATTGCATGCTGAGCCAGTTATGAGTCTAAAAGTAGGCCAGAACATTAGATTTCTGTGACACTTTTATTTACTAGGTATCTTCCTAGGCCCCTATCTCTGACGCATCTTATGACATGCCTTGTAGGTCACAGTGATACTATTCTTTGTTTCCCTTGTGGGCCCTAGTACCATACATTCGGTAAACATATCAAAGAACAAACATTTGGACTTACCCGTTTCCCATCTTCACCTGCAGGTCCTCGAGAACCCTAAATATTTAGGAAAAAAAGAAAACAGTACATTATATCATGTGCATAAGAATGGTTTGAAATACTTTCATTTTCACATCATACAGACAACTAGATTTCATTGTGGTATTGTCAAATACTTTCATTTTCACAACATACAGACAACTAGATTTCATTGTGGTATTGTCAAATACTTTCATTTTCACATCATACAGACAACTAGATTTCATTGTGTTATTGTCAAGAGAAAATTGATGCAACTCCATGAGAGATTTCTTTCCCAATATTCTTTATCATTCCTCTCTCTTTTCTTATCCATCTTTCCAATTATTAGTAAAAACTCACCCGTCTACCTAATGGTCCCACTGCTCCTATCTCACCATCAGGACCAATTGGACCTCGTGGACCTTCCGGACCCTGCAATGAAAGAGTGGAACATATTTTAACTCTTAAAGTACAACAAGTCACTTGACAAACAATACAGGTGGTATTTTTTTCCGATACGCCACCTCACAAACCGAAATGTTTAACTTACAAAGCCAGTACAAAAACATATATGCAGTTTTGAATATATGTTACAAAAGAGACCTCCATATATCATTGACAGAGGAGAAAATAAATAAATCTATCCAGAATAAAATAAAAATGAAAGAAAAGAAAACTGATGTTACAAATAAGAATGAGAAAATTGAAGTATTTTGGACATATAAAAAGGCACAAAGGGCTGGAGGAGACCACTATGAAAGAAGAAATTCTAGCAAAGAAGAGAAGAGGAAAACAACAGAGAAGATGGATTCAGGATGTAACTGATGATTTGATCATGATGGCTTCAGAGGCTGAACATCTGGCATATGAGAAAGAAAAACTTTAAAGGACTATTAGGGTAGCAAAGTTCTGCTTAGAACGAGCTACTTGATGATGATGACACTACATTATTGTAAGCTGCAGAAACACTAAAGATGATCAAGAAACTAGATTACAACTCTGAAGCTGCTGAACTTTAAAAATATATAATAATTGTGCCTTTAATGGACCAGGGACGAAAAAATAAGTAAGTCCTGATTAAAAAGAAAATTATCGATATAAGGAAAGACTGCAGTAAAACTATGTAGCAATGGTTAAACATGAAGTACTTTGTTTTTATATGTTTCAAAACTAATGGTGAGCTGCATAGCAGTAAACGCTCACAGGGGGCCAGAAAAAGTGATTCAAAGATACACTCAAGAACTCAATGAAATCTTTTGGCATAGATGTCAACAACTGGGAGAATGCTGCTCAAGACAGATCAGCCTGGCGCACACTTCTTCGACACGGTTCCTCGGCCTGCGAGGCAGATAGAACAGCACGGATGGAGCAAAAACGTCAAAACAGAAAGGCAGTAAAACTTCCCACAAGTACAAGTATACCTTGCCCACACTGTACACAAACATTTCAAGCCCGTATCGGGCTCACTAGTCATCTACCCACACACAGACAAACATAGCGCAACTACATTCCCTTGGATGAAAATTTGTGTGGTCATCATCACCTGTGATGGACGAGCATCATCGTGTTTCAAAATTAAAAAGATAAAAGAAATTAAATTATTAACCCTTTTGTCCTTCTGAGCCGATATACTGGCTCCATTATATTTTAAAATAACGCAAAGCCAGTATAATTGATACTTTAGTATATATATTTTCAAAGTAAATGTGTCCAGAGCTAAAACAAATTACAGAGTGAAAGGGTTAAGAAACATCCATGACAAACAATAGAAAATTGGAATAAATAAAACATAAAAGTTGATATCAAATGGGAAGAGATACACACAAAAAGAAAAGATGGGAAGTTAACAACAAGAGATCAACAAATGATAGCACTTCTAAATCTACCAACTTGGAAAATGGTAGAAACAATTTGAAGATTCAATATAGTCAACTTTTAATTTTGTGACAATATTTGATCTGATCTATTTGTTGAACATAAATATTTCTATGTATATTTTAAAACACCACTAGCTGCTTGTAACACAAGATTTGTAATAGGATCATCTGTGAGTGAGTTCAACTATTGAAATCTATGCTTTACAGATATTTAGTGGGATCTCATCTGTGAGTGGTTCAATCAATAACACTACTCTGTAACACAAGATATTTGTAAGTAGGCATCTGCACTGGGTATCATAACCCAATACTGGTAACACATGTGCAGTTTGGAAGCAAATTTGTCCCAGTGTATTTTTACAAACAATGAAATAAAAGACCTCACAGTTCAAAAAGCAATGACAGACTACTGAACATATATGTGATGTCTAGAAAATCAACGATCCGTTTACTGTGGTTGATGGTGGCGTACTGTAATGGATATGCCACGATTTTAATTTCATTGTTAAAACTCACAAATAATGTTAAGTCTATGTTGGTAATCAGCATTGTTCACCTTAAATTGGATTATTACAATGGAATTGATCTGAAGAATCATCTGAAGACCAATTCCAATTCAAATAGTTGCTTTCATCTCTTTGTTCTTCAATCATATATTTTTAATTGCAAAAGAATTATTTACTTCTTTATTCATTCTTTGTAGATGCACCAGGAAACTATATTTTTATGTTTTACATTTTCATTACATAAACGCCATATTAAGTGGCACATCGTTGTTTTAGAATTGATCAACTGCCCCTCTATCTGGCACAGTCTTCACAAAAATTCATTCATTTTTCTTAATTACTTCATCAACATTTTTACAATTCCATTCCTATTTGTATTTTTTACATTTAAATTCATTTCTGTTTATACCAAAACTTATTTTTGATTAAGCTTAGATATATCTATATATATAGTTCATAATAATGATGTAGATGACCATATTAGGGTATGTATTAATCTTACCCTTGAACCAAGCGGTCCAGTTGGCCCTCTTGGTCCAGTTTCACCATCTGGCCCCTGTGAAAATATACACACAGTTTTAAACATAGTGAAATGGAACTTATATAACACATACAACATGCATCTAGTTAACAGTTTTGATCTCACTTTCTTCTTCTTCAATGTAAATATTCCATTATACTAACTGAACAAGACTTACAAAGATGTATCAGACATGGCTTAGATGCAAAGAAAGTTATGACACAGAATACCTAAAAAAAAAGACAGATTAATTAAATGGAAAAATGTGTGAGAAGAAAATGATAGATTGCTTTGCAATAGAAAACATTGCTTGCGACAACAGTTTCTCTCTCTCTCTCGCGTTCCCGGCCTAGACTGATGGATCAACTTTTATCATGAATTTTACCGTGGTTTTAAGGGACTCTGTTCCTCCGTACAGCTTCTCATGAAGCTCTGTGTTTTGGGGCCATGTTTTTTCTTATACCTGCTAACCGTTGACAGTCTTGCAGAACGTGTTCTGCCGTCATGTCCGCCTTTTGCAGGGGCACAGGCTAGTTGTGCCAATCTTAAATTTGTGGAACATGTGGCTCGGAGCTTGTTGTGGCGGTATGGAGGCGAAGTATGGCAACTTGTTCACTATGAGAGAGACCATAGTATCCGTCGCTGTTGGTATACTGAGGATGGTCTTTAGTCCATTTATTTCTATAGTGCGAGCCGATGGTTGTTCTGGCTTCCTCATAACTGATCTCGAGATCAGTCTGAGGTAGTCGCCCGCCTTCTTTGGCTAGTTTGTCGGCTGCTTCGTTTCCCCTTATGTTACAGTGTGATGGTATCCACTGAATGACGGTGCGTTTGAGTGAGCTCGTTAGTTCATCGAGGGCCGTTTTGAGCTCATTCAGCTCTGTTTTGCAAACACTTTTGAGTGCCGTGATGACCGATAGAGCATCGGTGAATATCACGACCTTGTTGTGAGCGGTGCCTATTCTCTCTAGGATCATTTTGGCCGCAGCTTTTATTGCCTCTGCTCGGTAGTTATTCGAGTATTTGCCTGTGGCAATTGCTTTCGTGACCGTCACTTTCTTTGGGAGTTTAGGCACTATTCCTCCTCCGACATCGCTGATTGCGTTATTGGCCGATCCGTCAGTGTACACATGGCCACTCGGATTCTATGTACTTTTCTGTGGCTGCTTTTCTTTCAAAGTTTTTTTGCTCCCCTTTATTCAGTATGCCTGGGATTGATTCCCTTAGTTCTGGCATTCTGGTTTTCCATGGCGGACACTTGTCGGTTGCCGGGATTGGTTTGGCTTTGCATTTTGATAGGACTGGATGATCTGCGGTCAGTGCTTTGGAGGTTTTTGTGAAGCTAGATCTCTGTATCCTACTCCTTCCGAATTCATACAGTCTTCCGTGCATTGGGTGGGAATCGAGCCGTTTAAGTTTTTCCGCTAGTACTAATACTTTTCTGTCCCTTCGATCTGTCAGTGGTTGGATGCCGGTGATTGTTTCCATCGCCTTGATAGGCGTGGACTTCATGGCTCCAGTGATAATACGCATGGCACAGTTCTGGCTATTGCTCACTTTGGCAAATTGCTTGTTGAATGCATTGCTCCAGGCTGCATACCGTACTCTAGGACCGGTCGCACTCTACCAGAGTAGAGTGTTTTAAGAACTCTGGCCAACAGTTTCTACAAGATCTGCTTAATAGTTTCAAACAGAAATTGAAACCGAACTACAAGTAACATACAGAGTAGAAATAATACTTATGACTAACT
Source organism: Arion vulgaris (assembly GCA_020796225.1). Taxonomy (NCBI): domain Eukaryota; kingdom Metazoa; phylum Mollusca; class Gastropoda; order Stylommatophora; family Arionidae; genus Arion; species Arion vulgaris. Next base: position 4,375,908 of record CM036772.1, on the reverse strand, counting down.
ATGTCACAGGTCAGTAAACACAATGAAATGAGCAAATTCCTACCTCTGGTCCACTTGTTCCAGTTAGACCTGACCATCCAATGTCACCCTTGTCTCCTACATTTCCAACATCTCCAATTTCACCATCTGGACCCTGTGGTCCTTGAGGTCCCTAATTTTTTAGATTAGAAAATTCATAATAATCTTCACAAAATGAATAACTAATTTTAATGAATCAAACAAATCATGAAATAAAGTAACATTACAAAGTACAGCAGCAGACTTCATCAAATGTCTTACTCTGTGTTTGATATTCATCTCCCATGTAGTTTGGATGCAATCAAATTCAACTATTGAGAATGACATAAAAAATTGTAACATGGGTTTTTTACAATAACTACAGCAGTCTTTAGTCATGCACTTAATCTAGTGTGAACCACATACTGGACAATCAGTTTGAGGATGTCAGGTTTCCCAAAAGCTTAGTTTTCAGGATGTAGCCACATGTTGTTTTGCTTCTCAGTTTATCCAGGAGAGAACAGTCTTGCAGGACACGCTCCGGCGTCTGTTCCATTTGTTGACACCGACAAAGAGCAGTTTGACTTATTCCTAATTTATGTAAGTGTTAGCTGAATATACAGTGTCTGATACTAGATAAAGTATAATTCCTTGGTCTGTTCTGCCGAGGTTTTTGAGGGAGTCTTTTCCATAATCATATCCAGTGTTTAGCTTCCTGTCTATTGCAGATATTCTCTTTATGAGGGTTTTGACCTCTTGAAAAGACAGTGGTTGGTAAATGTGTTTTTTGATACTGCCTTCTTTAGCCAAGACATTGACACTTTCATTGTCTTCAATGCCACAGTGAGATGGAATCCATCGCAAGTTCTCCTTCTAGGTTCTATACCATGCTGTCAACAGATTTAATTTCCAGGGCTTGTATAGCTGATACTGAGCCAATCAGAAAAATAATTTAGCATGAAAAGGCTTGCAGTTTATTCATATGGTGTGTTCTCATCAGGTGGGCTGAGAGCACTGGGTAGTTGTATCTGTGTGTTTAATGTAAACTCCTGCTTCACCATTCATAATTGTCTCCATTGCTAATCCATCTTTGTAACATCTTGTCCAGCTGCCCTCTAGAAACATATAGTGAAGATTTCCCATTGGAACTGTTTTATTCACTAGATTGTGCGAAGCAACTTTGTTTGACAATTTATTGATGGAACCTGAACAATTTAGTGTTACTGGTTCTGGTTCGCCGTGGTCAATAAGTAATTCTGATTTAATTATAAATATTATATTAATAATTATAAGAAACCAAATCTATTTCAAATAAGGATGTGTTAAATAAGGAGTTCATGAACACATTTTCAATCTATACAAAGACCATTTTGATAACTCTGCTTTCATCAAGTGCAAAGTTATTGCTAAATTTCTTTCTTCTTCAAACGCTCCATATCGACCACTTGTTAACCTTCTTCTTGTTTGAACGCTCCATACTGACCACTTATCAACCACCTTGTATGATTTGTATGTGATCTGAGCCTAAGAGCGATTGTACACTGTGCCAGTTATGCGCCTACAAGTAGGCCAGCATATTCTATTTCTGCAATGCTTTTTATTTACTAGGGTAGTTTCCGTAGGTCCTACATTAGTTGTCTCTTACAATATGCCTTGTTGGTCGCAGTGGTACTATTCTTTGATTCCCTTGCAGGCTCCGGCACCACACGGCGAGTGGTATAAACCTTAATTACATCAATTAATATGGAAAAATAACAAATTTCTATAACAGATGGTGAACTGCATCCAAACTTAATATCAACGGCAAAAGATTATCACGAACATGAAGAATTATTTTTAATATAGACAACTCAATCAAATATCTTTAGATCAGAACTGTGATGTTGTTGCTGTCAACTGTTACATCGCCGATTTCATCAGAGCAGTTTTTGCAGAGACCCTAGGATTGTTGCTGGAGCTACAGAGTTCATGCTTTGTGCAATACTCTCGCAGGTGGTGTACCATTTCTGTGGAGAGGGACCTGAGCCATATGGGGTAAAACCCGGTGCAATGAAGTCAATTCTTTGGCTTTAAAATCTTTAAAAACAATATTGTTAAATTGTATGTTTTGTTTATCTTCTAATATGAACATAACTAGGACACAGTAGACAGAGAGAAATCTTATCTTCTAATATAACATAATAGAACAGTAGACAGAAACACTTCTAATATGAACTAATAGGAAAAGTAGACGAGGAAATCTTATCTTCTAATATGAACATAAAACAGAACACAGTAGACAGAGGAAATCTTATCCTCTAATATGAACATAAACTAGAACACAGTAGACAAAGAGGAAATCTTATCTTCTAATATGAACATAACTAGAACACAGTAGACAAAAGGAAATCTTATTTCTAATATGAACATAACTAGAACACAGTAGACAGAGGAAATCTTATTTCTAATAGAACATAACTAGAACACAGTAGACAGAGAGGAAATCTTATCTTCTAATATTAACATAAAACAGAACACAGTAGACAGAGGAAATCTTATCTTCTAATATGAACATAACTAGGACACAGTAGACAGAGGAAATCTTATCTTCTAATATGAACATAAAACAGAACACAGTAGACAGAGGAAATCTTACCCTCTAATATGAACATAAAACAGAACACAGTAGACAAGGGAAATCTTATCTTCTAATATGAACATAACTGAACGTGACAGAATTTTTCAATGAACATGTAGAACACAAGACAGAGGAAATCTTATCTTCTAATACTGAACATAACTAAACACAGTGAAGAGAGGAAATCTTATCTTCTAATACTCGTATGAACATTACTAAATCACAGTGGACAGAGGAAATCTTATCTTCTAATATGAACATAACTAGAACAAGTAGAGGAAATCTTATCTTCTAATACGAACATAACTAGAACACAGTAGACAGAGCAGAAATCTTATCTTCTAATATGAACATAACTAGAACACAGTAGACAGAGGAAATCTTATCTTCTAATATGAACATAACTAGAACACAGTAGAAAGAGGAAATCTTATCTTCTAATACGAACATAACTAAACACAGTAGACAGAGCAGAAATCTTATCTTCTAATATGAACATAACTAGAACACAGTAGACAGAGAGAAATCTTATCTTCTAATATGAACAACTAGAACAGTAGACAAGAAATCATCTTCTATAGGACATAACTAGAACCAGTAGACAGAGACATCTTATCTTCTATTGAACATAACTAGAACACAGTAGACAGAGGAAATCTTATCTTCTAATACTCGTATGAACATAACTAAAACACAGTGGACAGAGGAAATCTTATCTTCTAATATGAACATAACTAGAACACAGTAGACAGAGAGGAAATCTTATCTTCTAATATGAACATAAAACAGAACACAGTAGACAGAGGAAATCTTATCTTCTAATATGAACATAACTAGGACACAGTAGACAGAGGAAATCTTATCTTCTAATATGAACATAAAACAGAACACAGTAGACAGAGGAAATCTTATCTTCTAATATGAACATAAAACAGAACACAGTAGACAAAGAGAAAATCTTATCTTCTAATATGAACATAACTAGAACACAGTAGACAGAGGAAATCTTATCTTCTAATATGAACATAACTAGAACACAGTAGACAGAGAGGAAATCTTATCTTCTAATATGAACATGAACAGAACACAGTAGACAGAGAGGAAATCTTATCTTCTAATATGCACATAAACAACACACAGTAGACAGAGAGGAAAGTTTATAATTTGTGTCAACTTACAGGAGATCCAGAAATACCAGTTGGTCCTCGTGGTCCTTGTGGTCCATTTTCTCCCTGAAATTAAACATAAGAGACTGTTGTTGCACTTTCTCTGCTTAACAAACAGATAATATATCTATTATACTTAATTTTTGACACAACCATTATTCTATGCATACTACTATCTCAAACTGTCATAATCTTCTGACACATATGCTAATAGCTACATTTATACTATCTTTCATCTACACAACATATTTACTACACTCTCTCCTACACACATTAACTCTTTCCACGCTTTAAGCCGCACACTGCACCACTGTGGAAGTCAGTTGCATGCTACTATCCACACACTGCGCCATAGAGTTGCTTCCCTTATAAGAAGTTGTTCTAGTTTTACTTCTACTGTTTTAACCTTGTTATTCTATTGAGTTGCCCAGTTTTCTTCAATTTAGTACATAATAATAAATATATGCTTATTTATTGACGAGTAGTTGGGATGGTTTTTTTTTATTACCTCCCTTGAATCAACTGCTTAAAAATTGATGAAATAACTCCACGTGGAAAGAGTTAAGTTTACATTACACTCTCTCCACACACATTATGTTTATTACACTCTCTCCCACACACATTACATTTACTACACTATCACACACACACATTATATTTACTGATATCTCCAGGACAAAATTTGAAATCTTTATTCAATCTATTCACTCATTAATTAATCTATCTCCTCATTAATTAATCTATCAATTCATTAATTAATATATCAACTCATCAATCAATCTATAAACTCATTAATCAATCTAATAATAATAATTCCTCTCGTAACGTTATATGTTGCATTAGGCCTTCAAGCAATTTCTCCATACCGCTCTATCATGGGTAACTCGCTCAATCTCCTCCATGGAACTGAGGCTATTTCTTGCCTCTATTAGCTCTATTAAATATATCATTGACTAATGGCTACATCAATTTGTTCTCACCTGTTTACCTCTTTCACCAGCAGGTCCTGTTCTTCCATGTGGTCCAGCAGGTCCATGTACTCCAGGATTGCCTGAGGTTCCAATTAGACCAATATCACCATCTGGACCTTGTGCTCCTGGTCTGCCTTGAATTCCAGGTGCTCCTATGTTTCCTGGTGCTCCCTAGTATAAAATTAAAGATTCCATGAACATCAGTACAATGAAGATTTACAATAACAAAGTTAAGAAACTGAAGGACAAATGGAAATAAGTGGTAATAATGAATTCATTTTAAAAAATTATAAAATTGTTTTGTGGATAAAAAGTAAAAACATAGAGCACTAGATTAAAAATTTATAAATCAGAAAGCAAAATTGAAAAATAGAAAGTGAAATGATGTAAAAAACATATATGTGCTTTTGAATATTCGTGTTACAGAAGAGTCCTCTGTATATCATGGACAGAGAAGAGAACAAATAGATCTACCCAGAAAGAACTCAACATTAAAAAAAAAACTGGCTGATCCTACAAATAAGAAAGAGAACATTGAGATATTTTGGACATATAAAAAAGACACAATGTGCTGGAGAAGACCATCATGGAAGGAGGCATACCAGCAAAGAGAAGAAGAGGAAGGCCAAGGAGAAGATGGATTCAGGATGTAACTGATGGTTTGAACATGACAGCTGCAGAGGCAGGACATCTGGCCTATGAAAGAAATTCTGGAGGACTGTTGGGGTGGCAAAGTTCTGCTCAGGACAAGCTATTTGATGATGAAATGGTGAATGATGTAACAGAAAAGAAAATAGATAGCCTACATCTGATGAAAGAACAGAAGTAATATTCAGATACACAGAAACATTTAAAATGATTCTCTGGGTTTTCTCAATTTTGTAATGCTACAGACTGCTGTAAAACTAAATAATAATGAAGTAAAATTAAAGTATGAAGTGTGATAGATTGATAAAGTACCAGAACAGATATAAAAGATGTTTTGATCAAAAAAGGGATATATCGAACAAAACATACAAGATACATTCATCATTCAGTAGCATGTGGATGCTAGAGGGGCAGAGAACGAGTCTGTTTAACCAACACGTTACAGGAACAATCAGTATGCATATCTTTGTCCAACTGTTTGTGGAGACCGAGCACCTATGGTTCTGCCCAGTGTGCAATGACATCAGTTCAATAACCAATAACCAAGCCAAGAATTAATGATGGAAAAATGTAACAAAATAGAACTGAAATCAAATAGGGAAAGATCAGATAAAGATATAGAGGAGAGACATAACCAAGGATGATACAAACAATAGAAATACATAATATGTGAAGAAGGGAAAACACTCACAGAGCCACCAGGTTCCCCAGTATGTCCTGGAGATCCAGTTTGTCCGGCATCTCCTGCCCTTCCAATGAGCCCATCATTTCCTGGCATAAAATGCAATGTCTGTTAGTCAAAGCTACATTGACTGCTCATTAAGTTATACAATCATCTGTTTAGACAGTACACAAGTAAATATCTGGTCTGGTATTCCACAATAGTGATAAGTCTAATTATGTCTAATCCACTGAAATTAAGAGAATTATGTTATGCAATGTTCTTCAAACACATAATGTGAAGAGAAGGTTTGGAAACTGACAAGTTAAATACACAGGAGAGATTGTGGAAGGCAGAGGGAGAAGATTTTGCTTGGTCTGACATCGTCATTTAACATAAATTGACATCAGAACTGATTAACTGTACCAGGGAGAGAAAGCTGTGGAGAGACATGATTGTCTACGCTGGCAGGCATAAGACTTGATTGATTGATAAAAACAATGTGTGTTTTTGTGCATGTATTTTTTAGTCATTTTGCATAATATGTTAATTTTCTAGTATGTATTTGTTTCTTTTTCTTATATACTTACTGTCAACACAAATTATGGAGTTAATGACCACCTAATTAATCTATGCAAGAGCCTCTATATAAAAAGTCTTGCACGATTAGAACAAACACAGGACTATCAGAAAATGTCCATGTAGGGTCAGGAGTAAGACAAGGATGCATACTATCTCTGCTGCTGTTCATCACATATATCAATCAGATCTGTAAGATAGCTAAGACCAGAGAAGGGACCAACCTTGAGGAACTCTTAAACAAATTTATATTTGTCGACGATCAGGAAATCATATCAGCAACAGAGGAATAGCTACAACAACACAATAACAGACTCCAATTAACATGCAATGAATACAATATGAGAATAAATATTGACAATACCCAAGTAATGACATTCGCTAGAGAGGAAAGTGCTACCAATATCTCCTTTGACAAACGGCCATTAATAAAATAAGTCAAGGACTTTACATATCTAGGGAGCATTTTTTCAGCAAACGGAAGAATAACTAACAAAATCCAATATAGATGCAACAAAGTGAATCAAATAATAGGGTAAATAGTACCATGATAAAAGAGCAATGTTCAACACAATTTTTCTCCCAACATTATGTTTTCAGTGACCTGGACGCTGACATCAAATGATAGAAGAAAACTAGTCGCAACAGAGATGAAGTGTCTATGCAGAATACTGGGAATATCAAGAAGAGACCAGTTTAAAAATGAAGACATCAAGTAAAAAATGAGTACAACATCAGTACTTCATCAAGAAATAACAAATAAAAATTAAATGTTTCAACTACATAAGCCGATTACCAATAGACAGTGTGCCTCAAAGAACAATGTTACTCTGATAAAGTGGATACAAAGCAAAAGGCAGACTACGCCTCATGTGTACCTCAGAGATAACAGAGGCGATGAAAGGCATTGTTTATTAAGCACACACAAAGGCCATTTCTAGAAATGCTGACATTGTGAGGCAAAAGAGGATTAGAGACAATAAAGAGAGAGAAAAACTGACAAGTTTACAACTATCAATCTTTCTCTCATAAAGTAGTCTTACCATTAGGTCCAGGTGAACCCCTGGGTCCTTTTGATCCAGACTGCCCTGGGGTTCCAATTTCTCCAGGTATGCCAGGAGTACCTGGATCACCTCTCTGACCTTGAGTACCTGGAGGTCCTACAGGGCCTTCCTCTCCCTAAGAAATAAGATTTGTGTATTACAGATATTTAATAGCAAGGAGGTCTTTAATGTAGTCTATGTATCACAAACTATTCAATAGAGAGTAGATATCACTTATTTCAGATTGTAGTCTATGTATCACAGATATTCAATAGAGAGTAGATATCACTTACTTTAGATTGTAGTCTATGTATCACATATATTCAATAGAGAGTAGATATCACTTACTTCAGAATGTAGTCTATGTATCACAGACATTCAATAGAGAGTAGATATCACTTACTTCAGATTGTAGTCTATGTATCACAGACATTCAATAGAGAGTAGATATCACTTACTTCAGATTGTAGTCTATGTATCACAGACATTCAATAGAGAGTAGATATCACTTACTTCAGATTCTAATCTATGTATCACAGACATTCAAAAGAGAGATTTCACTTACTTCAGATTATAGTCTATGTATCACAGATATTCAATAGAGAAAAGATCTCACTTCAGAATGTAGCTAACTCAGAAATATATTTGATGCTCATGATAAATCTCAAATAAAGTATAAGAACATCAATGTTGCAGAAATTATTTGTACGGTTAAATGATTAAACTTAAACCTACCCGTCCACCAGACTCTCCCCGTGGTCCTTTACCGCCAGTAGTACCTGGTAAGCCAGGAGCTCCATTACCGCCAGCCCGTCCTGGTTTACCTCCTTCTCCTATTGATCCCTGAAGAAATGTGGAAAAGAAGTGATTTTTGCACAAATTTTTTCAGAAACAAAATTTATATATCATTTTTAGCAATTATATTTTTTCTCAGAAATGAATTTCATGTATGGTTGATATCTTTGAACAGTGGGGAAAGTCATGTATTTTTGGTGTTCGTCAAGCTTCTGTGAAGCATAAAGATCTACCCTAGTCTAAAATTGTTGCATGGAATTCAATGGACATTGTTACCATCTTGTGCACAGATGTGTTTATTATGGTATTCAGTTCGTAACTACTATACAATAAGTTTCTCCTAATTTCATTCTTGCTAACTTGTGCAAATCCCACATAGTTCAATGGTGAAAAAAATGTTATTCCGCCAACTTTCTATTCCAAAATCGGATCCAGAGACACGCTCAGTCTTTCAAAACTATCCACTGGTGGCTTACAGATGGATGGGAATCTTAAGGATATGTTGGTACACAGTCACCTTAAATCCAATGTCCAGGGTCATTTTGGCACCATCAGGTGTGACCGTCGGTGATGCCATACATGTACTTATGTGATACAGACCTATACTGTTATCTTTTCTTAAAGCCCTTTTGTTATTGAGGATGGTTTTACTTGTGAGTCATGCAATATAATCTGCGCCATCACCTGTAAACGTTGTGACAAGGCATATATAGGCGGAACTAGCAAAAAAGCTAAGTGACCGTTTCAACGAACACTTACGTGATATATGCAAATGCTCTATGACCCCTGCAGCCACTCATTTCAATGGAATTGACCATTTGGGAGATTGCAATATCCAGGCCACAGCCATCCAATCATGTTCTTCTGATGATTGTAGTTGTTTTGATCTAGAGAATTGTTTTATATCTTTATATGGTACCTTGCGAGCTCATGAACTCAACACACTACATTCTTATGCTTCTTAATATTTTCTCTTCTCATGCTCCATACTATATGTTCAATGTAAATATGCTATGTATATATTTGATTATTATTCTATATCTTCTTTTTCCATATTTATTTCCTATTAGTCCCATGTTTTCATTTTAAGGCCGTTAGGAATTTATTGTCTAATTGTATATGTTATGTCTGCCAATTAATAAGTGAATTTCTTACCTTCTGTTGTATCCCTTGCTTGATAAAAGTCTTTTAGTGGAAACATAGCTGTGTATTGTTATTGTTTTTGTACTTTGTAAAACTATGGTACTTTGTTTTTGCATGTATTGCCATTGCTAGATAGTTTTACTGCAGTCTTCCTTATATTGATAACTTGTGTACTGATATGTTCTTCTTCTTCTTTGCGTTCGTTCTTTACGACCAATTTTAATCACTCTTTGTGATATACTTGGTCTTTGCCAAGAACGTACATATGTTCACATTGGTTTGGTAGACCCCTAAACGCATAGACTTCTACACATTTAGGACACGTGCATCCGATTTCAGCCAAACCTCCTTAGTCGCCTCTTTCGACATGTGTGGCAGGTAACAGTGGTTCTATTCTTTACACCCCAAATTTGGGTTCCGGTAACCACTTGGGCACTGATATGTTTAATACGGTCTTCACAGCACTTAACTACTCTGCAATAAGTATTTCCTAATTACATTATTGATCTTCTTCCAACCACTATAAGGCCAGCAAATTCTGCAAGACATTTCCTTTTTTCCTAAATGCATGGAATATATATAGTTTATTAATTAAACAAAACAATAATAATATGTTAAACATAGTTTGGTTTATTTTCTTACTTTAACCCCGGCAGGTCCAGCTGCTCCTGGGGGACCATTTGAACCCTGTGGTCCAGGCAATCCTTCTGGACCTGGACGACCTTCTACACCAGGCTCACCAGGAATGCCACGAATACCTTGATCACCGTTACCCCCACTACGTCCTGGAATACCAGCCTCTCCCTAGAAAATTGTAAGCATGAAATTTGTTAATATCACAAAACCATACACACTTTAGATTTGTTAAATTTATCAATATCCTTGATGAAAGTTCATATAGAACATTGCAGTTAACCACAGCCACATCTAGCAGAAGACTGACTAGCATAGTCAAGAAATTGGAAAATCTTCTTGGAGTAGGCTGACATTTACATAAGTTTAACAACAACAATAATGCAATTTACATTATATAGCAGGTTATTTTATGTAATAATGCGATGTTCATTATATAAGGCAGGGGGTTATTTATTAATGATAATAATAATGCTGATGTTCATTAATGTTACATTTTATTTGTGATATAATATAAACTTGTTTTTGTATGTTGTGCTACTTTTAAAATGAATTTCTTTTAATCTTTCACTACTAGAATGCAATCTGCAATCTTAACCATACTGTAAGAATGCTGCCTAATCAAATATGCTGCAGCTAGACAAGAGCACTATATTGGATGTCAAAAAAAAATTGTAAACCAACACAGAACTGGTGTCGCTAGTTGCCACACACTGAGAGACATATTGAGATGGAGATTGGAGCACTTATCGACTAATTAGTTTTATGTACAGAGATGATAATCAAACGACTAAACTAAATTATACTGGAATACAAGGGTCATATGACCTGGGAAAGATTCTTCTTCAGCCATAATTGATTATAGGAAAAGAGCCTTAAAGGAATGTCTAATGTTGTAACCCTCAGCTATGTCCAGCAAGGTATTTCTTACAGCATTTTATTCTCTTATTTTTGTTGCAGAAGTATGTCATTTCTAGCATAATATATTGCCTTAAGCTGCACCTCCATTTCATGTGATCAGAAACAACATTCTACCAGTACTTGAGGAATATGTCCTATTCCCTCTTATCACATTTGTACATATCTCTAGATCTGAGGTACATTCATTCAAAATCAATAATACAATTTATCTAACAAGTTTATGAATGATTACAGCTTTAAGATCAGTGAAAACTGCACATGAAATCAATAAACAGCTCATTGAGACATCATTTTCAGATTGCTATGAATATAGGCCTACAAGGGAGGTAATGAAAGACCAAGAGAAACATTGAATCAAACCATAGACAGAGAAAGAAAAGAGGCAGGAGTAAACTGGAATGAGCTAAGTTGTCTGAACCAAGATAGATCTGGGTGAAGGAAATTTGTTGATGTCTTATTCTACAATAGAGCCGCGGTAGCGTAGTTGTTAGTGAACTCGCTTCTCAAGGCTGGTGGTCTGGGTTCAACTCCCAGTGCGCATGGAATTTTTCCAGACCATCACGCTCTCAGGTCGACCCAGCCTCAACTGGGTACCAGACATGCTCTGGGAAGGTAAAGGCGGCCGGCGTGATGCTGATGCATCACCCATCATGTGCCGACGGTCAATGAAAAATACAGGCCTAACACTGTATTGCCCTATATACCACGAGGTATGAAAGGGTTCTTTACTTTTTTTTACTTTACTTATTCTACAATGGGAGTTAAAATAATAAGAAAGATTGAATATAAAAAGAAATGATAAAACAAGGTGATCAAAGATACCAAACAAATGAGAAACTGTTTAATTTTAAGAACTGGGACACAGAGATGCCTCATGCTTAACACATGAAGTCAGTTCTCATACTAGTAAAACTATTGGCAGACACATCAACTATAGGCAGTCTCCTATCCAGATCGGCAAACATAGATTCTGAGGTCCACAATAGGATATCCAAAGCCAGTGCTGCGTTCGGAAGGTTACGTGTCACTGTGTGGGAACGGAAGGGGATAAGCATAGTCACAAAGCTGAAAGTTTACCAGGCCATAGTGCTAACCACGCTGCTGTACACAAGCGAGACATGGACAGTGTATAGCAGACACGCAAGAAAATTAAACCATTTCCACACAAGCTGTCTACGCAGAATACTAAAAATAAACTGGCAGGACAAAATTCCAGACAGCGAAGTCCTCACAAGAGCAAAGATCCCAAGCGTCAACACCCTGTTGCAGAAGGCCCAACTGAGATGGGTCGGTCACGTTGCTCGAATGCCTGATAAACGCATCCCAAAGCAGTTGATGTATGGCGAGCTTGAATGGAGCAGACGTTTAGCTGGTGGACAGAAAAAACGCTTTAAAGACACACTTAAAGTATCTCTGAAATGCTTCGATATAGACAATACGTGCTGGGAACCCTTGCGCAAGATCGCAAATGTGGCGCTGTAACAACAAAAGAGGAACCCGAATAGCTGAGAATCATCGTATTGTTGAGTCACAGAGAAAACGAGCAGCGCGAAAAGACAGAGCACACAACATGCACATGTCTAATCTTGATCATGTATGCCCCACCTGTGGTCGGGGGTTCTGTTCTAGGATTGGACTCTACAGTCACCTCCGCACACACCAGAGAGGTGCAACAGTACACGTCTGAGATTGTTGTCATCATCGCTTGCGATGGACGGCTATTAGGTAAGTCTAGAGTGTTGTGAAGTCTTGTAACTGATAACCAATCTATATTTGCAACACCAACAAGTACAACAATAACTTACTGTTCTGCCAGCTCTTCCACTTTCACCAGGTGGTCCAATTTCACCTTGTTGTCCCTGAGAACATAAACAATTGAGGATTTTAAATGAAGTTACAAATTGTTTGAATTTCAGTCAATTAAAACTAACTAGCTGTGCAATAGAGGTCCTATTTTTTGCATATCCTTACAAAAACAAAATTATGCAACGGAAAACAGTATGGAATGGGGCTGATCAGAAAACAAAGATCAGAATACTAATAGCATGCATATTTCCAGTGGCAAAGCATGGACATTTAAGAAGGTATGGGAGAACATATATGTGCTTTTAAAAATGTGGATATATATATCTTCTTCTCTCTTCTTCTGCGTTCTCACTAGATTGGGATTTCGGATTCTCTAATAAAGGCAGCCGTCTGTCTCAGATTATCAGCCATGCCATACAGTTTGTCTTGGACACTAGTGTAAGTGGGCCAACTCTTTCTTCTCAAGTCTGCATACTGGGGGCGGTTACTATAGGATATAATTCCTATGATTTCTGCTTTCCCGTTTGTGCTGACCTCTTCTCGCAGTCAGTAAGTTTTGGCCACCCTAGTGATGGTAGGTCTGACATTCTTACTGCGTGGCTAAATCTTCAAGGCAGATTGGCGACCGTAGAATCCGTTATCCCTTTCCTCATTGTGAGGGGTCATGGAACCATGTTATCCGCCTTACGGCCTGGTACATCCGTTTTCTGCAAGCATTTGTTTCGGTTTAGCATTTCCTAGCAGACACATGCATCCAATTTCAGCCAAACCAGCTTAGTCGCCTCTTATGACATGTGTGGCAGGTAAAAATATTAAATAATGACTGTAACAGTTATGAAAGAGAAGAAACATAAAAAATTAATTTAGATGTAAATGAGTATAACATTTTCCAATCTGTGAGAAACATAAAAAATGAATTTAGATGCAAACGAGTATAACATTTTCCAATCTGTGAGAAACATAAAAAATGAATTTAGATGCAAACAAGTATAACATTTTCCGATCTGTGAGAAACATACAAAATGAATTTAGATGCAAACGAGTATAACATTTTCCAATCTGTGAGAAACATACAAAATGAATTTTGATGCAAACGAGTATAACATTTTCCAATCTGTGAGAAACATACAAAATTAATTTTGATGCAAACAGGTATAACATTTTCCAATCTGTGAGAAACATACAAAATGAATTTAGATGCAAACGAGTATAACATTTTCCAATCTGTGAGAAACATACAAAATGAATTTAGATGCAAACGAGTATAACATTTTCCGATCTGTGAAAAACAAAGTTTAAATTATTTGACATGAGATGATATTCATGTTAAATTTATAATTAACAATTTTTAAAGATTATTTTAGGGTTAAATAGTTGGGTCGCTGTAGAGTAGAATGGAACATAGAGGACAACTACTTACAGTATGAGGATGGAGGTTTAGGCTATTTCTAGTGTTATTCAGTGGCTCTCTGGGACTTTGTTTACTGGGCCTGTAGATGTGTAAGACTATCATTTGATGCATAGACATGTCCAAAACTGCAGGTTGCTGTATGAGGGAATGTCGTCTTTAGAGGATTCCAACCTTCTGCAGCTTATGTGAACTTACTGTTCAGGACATCTGGGTATTTGTGGCAATGAACAAGCTGACAGGCTTGCATCAACAGTATCGATCGTTAGGGAGTTAGAGATGGATAGGAGGAGGACTGTTGACTTCTAGGCGAGGAGGACTGTTGACTTCTAGACAATTGTTTGTTGGATGAAGACACTAAAAACAGAGATTCAATCTATCCAGTTACTTAAGGAGTTTATAATTATATGTTTTTCAAGCAGAACTGGATGCTTGAGGGGGAAAGAGTTGGGCGTGTTTAACAATGGAAACCACCAGTGTACATATCAGGATATAAGTGGATGTTGTCTATAGAGGTTTTGAACCTCCAGAGGCTCATGTAGATCTACTGTTCTGAGCATGCAGGTGTTTGCAGCAATGAGAGAGCAGACAGGCTTACATGAAAAGCATAGATTGTCTGGAAGTTAGGATGGATGTTCTAGAACTGGATGGTTGAGGAGGGGGGAAAGAGTGTGTTTAACTAGCAAGTCACATGAACTATCAGTATGCTTATCCTTCAACATCTGTTGGGGCAGACGGAGCATCAATGGATATCCCTGGAGTGCTATGATGTTGGTTCAGTAACCAGCAGCCAATATCCTTCAACATTTTCCGGAGAGACAAGAGTCCCTATGGGTCTATCCAGAATGCAATGATGTTAATTGTGTAACCAATAACTAATGAACATTTAATGTTAAATTTATAAATGATCTATTTTAGATGCATATGCCTGAGTAGTTGCTGGGGCCCAAATTGGGGTGTAAAGAATAGAACAACTGTTACCTGCCACGCATGTCGTAAGAGGCGACTAAGGAGGTTGGGCTAGCTACCCCACACTTTAAAAAATACTAGGTGGCTACAGTATTGAGAGAGAACTGAGTAAACGCTGGCTGAAACCGGACACATCGCCGAAGGATAAGCACCAGAGCTCCAAATGGTGTTGAAGATGTGACGTAAAACACACCAATGCTAGGGCTGCATGAATCAGATTTCCACATGAATAGAATTTATGGGGAAGTCTGGTACATCGGTTTGGACGGTGATCGCGAGAGAGAGATGCATATTTTAATTAATATTCGATTTGTTTGACATAATAATTATGCATATAATAATGCAATAAAATGTTAATATGAATTCTAATTACTCTTACCTTTGCTCCCAGTTGACCTGTGTCACCTTTTTTACCTTCAGAACCTGCAGCACCCTATAAAGAGAAAAATAAGTTAATAGCATTGGCAGTTTTACAAGCTCTGAACAATGTTTTTGGGCTCATGAGGAAATAATATGTCAACTTTCAAGATGTGTTGATAACATGCCTAATGCCATGACCTAGAGATAACAGGCCTACTACCCAGATGAAATTTAAATGTTGTCAGACCGTAACGGTTCTCAATTTGACCCAGCCACAGCTAGGTACCTAAGAAGAACTGGGAAGTAAAGGCCCCCTACATTACGTTGACCACATAACTCATTGTAATATGATGATCGAATGAAAACACAGGCCTTAGACTGTATTCCCCAATATACCAATTTGTATGAAAATGAACTGATTTACTATTTTTTATTTGTTATCTTAAATACTTGTTAATCAAAATGCGTTTATGCAGTTTCTATTGATTGATAGAACAATCATCAATGCACAAGCTGGAGACATTTGAAAATAAATGATTAATAAAAAATCAGACAGATTTTCTGGACAAATTTGATAGCAAATGAAGAGCTTTTAAAACAAACAAACAAACTGTGTGTGAAAGGGTTTCAACCCTAGTGAATGTGCATGCTTGAGGACCATCATTAAAAGACAGCGGTGGAGATTGATTGGTCATGCATGCTGTATACCATTATGGGCATTGACTATGGTAGATTTCCAATGGACAGTGGATGAGAAGAGTAGATCTGGACGTCCCAAGAAAATATGAAGAAGAACAGTGGAAAGAGAATTGAAACATTGGGGACTGACATGTGAAACAATTAATAGGAAGGCTGCAGAATGGTAACAATACAAATATTTTGTGTCAAACTGGACATGAAGGGTATATAGATATATAGACCATCATCATTGCGCTTTTGTGAATAGCGGTGTGTGCATTGGTCTCTTTCTTTCACAGAACGATTTCCGCAGCAGGGATCAATCAATTCAGCACTGAGGAGGGTTTCAATGTAATTAAGAGGGATGATGATTTGTAGTAGGAAATTAAAACTGATATAATAATCATGTTTGCTGTGTCTGAGATTTTTATGTCTACTCCTTGTGATTGAAATTGTGAAGAAAATGTGTATTTGGTCACGACATGTTTTTCATTGCAGTAAGTCAATGTGTTCTATTACAATGAGGATAGAATAAGTAATAAGTTACAATACGATTAGAGTGTTCAGAACAGTGATAGTAGGAAGTATAAGAATATAGAGTATGATTAAAAGTTGATGACCAAAATGACAAATTACAATCCTGTCTCAATAAACAACATAATATACAATGAAAGTTTATTTAAAAAAATTTTACTTACGGGTAGACCAACATAGCCCTGCTCGCCTTGAATTCCAGGTTCTCCTCTAATACCTGGTCGACCTGGAGCTCCGGACTGACCAGGGAGACCTGGGTATTAAGAATGAGAGTTAGAAATTGAACAATTTGAATACATAAATACTTGCTGATTCCATCTTTCCAAATTCATTTTTTGTTAAATGACTGTTTAGATTTGTTTATATACAGGAATTTGGGATACTTTATATATAAAAAGATATTTATACAAACAGGTGTCTCTGTGGCATAGAAGTTAGTTGTTGCCTCTCATTGCAAAGATACTCGGTTTGCTCCTCGTGGAGCCATCAGGATACTTTTCTAGACACCCTGACTCAGTGTAGGTGAGATAAATTTCTAGTCCTATCGGAGATGGATGATAAAACGTAGGTCCCATGTTCAAGTTGAGCACGTAACAGAACCTTGGCAGTTCAAAACTCAGAAGAGCATGCTGGGAAAAGCAACTGCCCTGACAAAATTCATTAGAAAAAATAAAAAAAATTGAATTGCTACAACATATTTTCACTATCTTTTAAATTACATTGTTACCCTTGCCGGTGCTCAAGAGTTTGTGCACTGCCGCTGAGATCTTCATGTGTTAGAAAGAGATGGAAGAACAATGGTTACTCACTGAAGTGCAATGATGATGGTCTTATCAATCAATCAATTACACAAACAAAAAATCTGGGATAACTTTATGAGTTAGACAAGCTTCAGTTGGTCTAGCTGATAATTGGTACCTACTTTATTTTGATATATGGCCCTTTTCATCTTTACAGACGGTCAGTAGGCAAGTGTTTTACTGTGACAACTTCTGAGTTTTCGCTTTTCTCTCTTGTCGTTCAGCTCGTACATAAGTCTCTTCTCAAAGACTCTGCGCCCTTCCGTAATTTGGCTTTCCACACAACTCTGTCATCAGCTAGTCCCTCCCATGTGCTGGGATCTATAGCAAAGTTTTTCATTGAGGTTTTGCAGACATCTTTATATCTGAGCAGTGGTCTGCCCTGGTGCCTCTTCCCTCCGAAAGTTCACAGAACAACATTTGTTTTGGTATGCGATAAGTTTCCATTCTTCTCACATGTCCCAACCATCTTAGTGTCTACTGCTGAGCATGCCCATGATGGAAGGCAGATTTGCACGTTGTAGAACTTCAGAGTTGGTTATCTTGTCGTACCACCTGATGTTCATAATCTATGGGAGACATCGAAGGTGAAAGATGTTAAGTCTCCTCTTGTGTCTTGAGTAGGCTGTCCATGTTTCTGAGCCATATAGTAAAGAACTAATTACACAGGCTCGATATATTTGAGTTTTCATCTGCAATGTCAATTTTTGTTGTCCCACGCTCGCTTTGATAGTATGCCGAATGTAGTAGCCGCACTCCTATACGAGCGTTGATTTCTTCATCAAGAGAAAGGCTGGCAGTGACCGTGGACCCAAGATAGCAGAATTTTTGCACTGGTGTTAGATGGTTACCATTTAAAGTGATATTTGATGTCTTACCTCCTGACATAATACAACTGTTTTGGAGACACTTATTGTCAGAGAAAAGAGGTCGCATGCCTTTGACAAATTATTAATTAGACATTGCAGTGTAGTCTCACTGTGGGCGACTAAGGCAGCATCGTCAGCGAAAAGGAGGTCCTTGAGAAGTATTTCCACGGGGACTGCCTAGAGTAGTTGATAGTAGCTCGGCCTGCTAGCTGTGAGACGCCTCATAGCTCGGGTTTGAACCTACTGTCCGGCATTTGTTCGAGTCCCTGGTCTTACTCAGGACGATAACATGAGTACCTCTGAAGTCGGAGAAAATCTGCCTGTATGGCGAGGAATACTAATTACGAGTACATTGAGCACACGGCTGCCAGTGTAAAGTAATTTACAATGTGCACGCTGCTGCCATTGTAAGAAATGGAAAAACAGATTTTCCAGCAAAAATCAGTTTCAGAGATGAAACTTCGTCTGAGTTGAAAAAAAAAAAAAAAAAAAAAGAAGTATTTCCGTCGTTTTTGTCTTGGCTCTTAAGCGAGCCAAGTTAAACAGTGAACCATCAGATCTAGTGCGGATGAAAACATCACCATCAGCGTCCCTAAGGCGTGGTTCAAAAGGACTGCGAAGAAGATACCAAAGAGAGTGGGGCAAGGACACAGCCCTGCTTGACTCCACTCTTAACCTCAAAACTATCAGATGTGCTGCCATCGAACTGTATGCTGGCTTTCATGCCCTCATGGAAGGAAACAATCAATTGGAGCAACTTTGGGATTTTGATATGGATTTGTTTACACTAGTGGTCATTCCAGATCTTCAAGTTTGCCACCAGGAGGAAGTCTAAAGTCTTTTTAAAACAAAGTGTCATTCACAAGAAGCCTGGCTTCAGTGTTATTTGAATGTAGCTGGTAGGACAAACATTATGACAATAAATCAGATTGTACGAGCTTGCTTATTTTCCTTTTTTATAAGTGTGTTCTGATTTATTGTGCTTTCCCTCTGTAACTGACACATTCTTCTATTTATAGTTCTGAATATGTTTTCTCTTTGAGCTGTCTAATAGCCTTTCTTTATCTTGATGGTGACATCAAGGCAGCAAATTTTATTTTTATTTACAAATGGTTTCTTTACCACTTCTAGTGACTCTCACAGTAAGGCCATGATTTTTTTTTCTGTTGTGGGCATAAATGAAAAATTCTAGCCTGAACAGCTTTGTGGTGACAGTACTAGTCATACTGCCATTAAATTTCTCATGCTCATGTCCCACCTGTCCTACACTGCCCTAAAAAGAGGTACTACAGGAAGTAACAACATTTTTTTAGTGTTGATAGTGTTGCGATAGTGAAGTTGATAAAACACTGTGCTAGTGACCATATGGTGTGGTAATTCATGGGTGGAAGGCCAAAACTTATCGGTGTGCACACGTTATACTGTTGGACAACAGGAAATCCTGATCCTTTACTTGGGGATTTAATTTACAAGTACCTCTGAAATTGGAGTAAGGTTTGCCTGGATGGCAAGGGACACTGATGTTAGGTTGAACGAGCCATACATCAGCTTAAAAAGGACTTAATCCTATATGCAACAATTAAACAACAAAACTATTCAATTTAGATATTCAAGGTCCTGTTATTATTAATGTTTTGTTTTATGTCACATTCATTCTGTGTCTCTGCTTTACCATAGTTAACCAACATAATTCACATACCTGGGTCACCGGCAAAACCTTTGTCAGCGGGTGGTCCTTGTACACCAGGTTGGCCTGCTGGACCTCGCTCACCAGGTCTGCCCGGTCGGCCTGCAGGACCATCTGGACCAGTAAGACCTTCCTCTCCCTAAACAAAAGTTAGCCATATATTCCTTTAATGATGTCATGACAACATAAATCCCTTTTATAGCACACATTTCTTTTAGTGATTGTAATTGTCTGAAGTAAAAAGTTGTAATACAGAAAATGTACAGATAAAAGCAGTGAAAAGTTGTAATAGAATAATACAGACACAGTGAAAAGCTGTAATAGAATAATACAGACACAGGGAAAAGACAAAAGTAGTACATCAGGAATCAGCTATGAAAATAAATTTGAACACATATTTTTATATTATATAACCCTTTTAGTATTTTGGGCATATAATGCAAAGAGAAGGTTTAGAACATTTGGTGACAACAGGTACAATTCAGGGAAGGAAAGATCGTGTAAGACAGTGGGAGAAGATGTTGGTTTTCCTGTCATCATGATTTAACACAAGATCGACGTCAGAACTGCTTACATGCATCAAGCAGAGAGATTTGTAGAGAGGCATGATCGCCTGGCATGTCACTTGATTGAATTGTCTGAAGACTTCACAAAATATAATATGATGTTTATTTATGGTTATTTTTGTTTCTTTGCTAAAACATGTTCTAAATTACAGATTCAAAGTTCAGAAATATTTTAGTTTAAAATATCTCTCTAAAGAGAAGAGAGTGAGTTGAAAAAAAAAAGATAATGAAAGAAATCTTCTTCTTTGAACGCTCCATATTGACCACTTGTTAACCACTGTGTGATTTGTATGTGATCCGAGCCTAAGTGTGATTGTACGTTGAGCCAGTTATGCACCTACAAGTAGGCCAGCACATCTGATTTCTGCTATGCTTTTTATTTACTAGGGTTGCTTCTCTAAGTCCTACATCAGTCACCTCTTATGACATGACTTGTAGGTCGCAGTGGTACTATATTCTATGCTTCCTTCGGGCCTGGCAACATATGAGCAGAATGAAGATATGAATAAGTATTATTCAAAGTGACATGTTCTTTCGGTAATTGCTGTAATCCTTGAAAATGTCTGCAATAATCAAAGGCAACACATTCTTATTTTCTGCCTGTCGGAAATGTTATACTCGTTTGCATCTAAATTCATTTTTATGTTTCTTCTCTTTCATAACTGTTACAGACATCTTAGACATAACTTTAAGACATAACTTTCAGACATAACTGTTACAGACATAACTTTACAGACATAACTGTTCAACATCTGTTACAGACATAACTGTTACAGACATAACTGTTACAGACATAACTGTTACAGACATTATTTAATATTGTTATTGTTTCCATGAAATTTGACCTATATTTCTATATATATATCCCCGATATATATACATCTTCACCCATGTCACATTTATTGCTCTTTCCATCTTCAAACATGTTTCTCTTATTGTCCTTTCCATCTTTACACATGTCACATGTATTGCTCTTTCCACCTTCACACATGTCACATTTATTGCTCTTTCCACCTTCACACATGTCACATTTATTGCTCTTTCCACCTTCACACATGTCACATTTATTGCTCTTTCCATCTTTACACATGTTACTCTTTCCATCTTCACACATGTCACATTTATTGCTCTTTCCATCTTCACACATGTCACATTTATTGCTCCATCTTTACACATGTTACTCTTTCCATCTTCACACATGTCACATTTATTGCTCTTTCCATCTTCACACATGTCACATTTATTGCTCTTTCCATCTTTACACATGTTGCTATTTCCATCTTCACACATGTCACATTTATTGCTCTTTCCATCTTCACACATGTCACATTTATTGCTCTTTCCATCTTCACACATGTCACATTTATTGCTCTTTCCATCTTTACACTAGTTGTTTCTTTCATCTTCACACATGTCACATGTATGCTTTCACCTTACACATGTACATTTATTGCTTCTTTCCACCTTCACATATGTCACATATATTGCTCTTTCAACACTTTCGAATGTCACATTTAATGCTCATAATTCAGGGCTTACACATGTCACATTTTTGCTCTTTCCACCTTCACACATGTCACTTTATGTCTCTTTCACCTTCACATGTCACATTTATGCTCTTTCCACTTCACATGTCACATATTTGCTCTTCCACCTTCACATGTCACATTTATTGCTCTTACCTTCACATATACATTTATTGCTCTTCATTTTCACATGTCATTATTGCTCTTTCCACCTTAAACATGTCACATTTATTAGCTCTTTCCACTTCACCATGTCCATTTATTGCTCTTTTCCACCTTCACCATGTCACATTTATTGCTCTTTCCACCTTCAACATGTCACATTTATTGCTCTTTCCACTTCACACATGTCACATTTATTGCTCTTTCCACCTTCACACATGTTACTCTTATTGCTCTTTCCATCTTTACACATGTTACTCTTTCCATCTTCACACATGTCACATTTATTGCTCTTTCCATCTTTACACATGTTACTCTTTCCATCTTCACACATGTCACATTTATTGCTCTTTCCATCTTCACAGATGTCACATTTATTGCTCTTTCCATCTTTACACATGTTACTCTTTCCATCTTCACACATGTCACATTTATTGCTCTTTCCATCTTCACACATGTCACATTTATTGCTCTTTCCATCTTTACACATGTTACTCTTTCCATCTTCACACATGTCACATTTATTGCTCTTTCCATCTTCACACATGTCACATTTATTAGCTCTTTCCATCTTCACACATGTTACTTTATTGCTCTTTCCATCTTTACACATGTTACTCTTTCCATCTTCACATATATCACTCTTATTGCTCTTTCCATCTTCACACATATCACTCTTATTGCTCTTTCCACCTTCACACATATCACTCTTATTGCTCTTTCCATCTTCACACATATCAATCTTATTGCTCTTTCCATCTTTACACATATCACTCTTATTGCTCTTTCCATCTTTACACATATCACTCTTATCATCTTTACACATGTTACTCTTATTGCTCTTGATTACTTCCATCTTCTTTGCTGGATGTTATCCTCCTCATTCCTTTCAAACATTTTGGATTCCAGTCTTTCTCTCCATCTAACTAAATTGTAAATCTGCTTTCTGATTATGTCTCCCATCTACCTTTAACATCCACATTCATTTCACACATTTTGGATTATTTCCATTATCTAGTTAAATAGTTTTACTACTTTAAATGATTTGTATTCACAAAATTAATAGTTTCTTATAATGGTAAATACTTCATATAACTCTACTTGTCTAGTGAGTCCTTGGTAGTGTCTTTCCAGAGGGTCAGTGTACATTCTGTTAGGATTTCCATAAATGAAATGTAAATATACTTATTTTCAACAGTTTATAACAAGGTATGATTTTGTCTCCACAGAAAGACCATTCTTGAACAATTGCATGGAATTACTGTATTGTTTAAGATGACATAAAGTCACTATACTGGCTTATTTCGTATATATTACAATATAAATGTGTCCAGAGGTAAACAAAATTACGGAGTCAAATAATATCCTCCTTCTTTCCTTTCGTCGCTTGAAATATTGTCTATATATTCAATGTTGTCTCTTGTATAAACTTCACTGTCTTTTGTAGCTAACGCAGAGGTCCGTGCAGTTTTCTGTCGAGTGTTGTTTCGTCAGGCCAGTGAATTTGCCTAAGTGTAACTTTTCCCTATGTCTGTATTATTCTATTACAACTTTTCACTGTGTCTGTATTATTCTATTACAACTGTTCCCTGTGTCTGTATTATTCTATTACAACTGTTCCCTGTGTCTGTATTATTCTATTACAAGGCTGTTCCCTCGCTGTCTGCTGGTCATTATTCTATTACAACTTTTCACTGTCTCTGTATTCAGTCATCAGTTATATGAGGACTGTCATCATAGACTCGGACATGTCCATAGGTGCTCTGATCTCCGCCTCAGCAAATCCAGCAGATATTTTAATTTGAACTTTTCTGTATTTTTCCTCTCAGTTTAATTATTTAGAATACAAGCAAATGTATATGAACCACTGAAGCCTTCTTGATTTGTTTTACCTATCCATTTCTTTATAATTTGATACCAAACTTGTTTATTTACAAGGAATAAAGGGTTAATTTTAAAAGTTTAATTTGATAGTTTATTCCAATATTTCTTTCACCTTTAACTCTTTCCACGCCAATCGCCGCACACCGCACAACAGTGTATTTCCGTTGAACGCCATTCGCAGTACATTGCGCCATTCGAGTTATATCCCTTATAAGAAGTCTTTTTAGTTTTACTTCTATTATTTTATTTCTAATACTTTTTAAACCTTGTTATTCTAATATGTTGTCCGGTTTTCTTCAAATTAGTAGGTATATGTATGTTTATTTATTGGCGAGTAGTTATGATTTTTCTTTTTTTTAATTGCATTATTTTACCTCCCTTGAATTAACTGTGCAAAACTGAGGTACGAAAAGAGTTAAAGAAGGGGTTCAATTTAGTGCATGATTATCATTATTTTGCAGTCTGAAATTTGTATAGCCTTATATTGTTTCCAATCGGCAAGAAATAAAAGTCACCAAGATTTGGCTAACAAAAATATATAATATTAAAAAAGATACAACATATAAAATGTACCTGTTCTCCTTTTTCTCCAGAAGTTCCACTACCTCCTTGCTCTCCTGGTGGTCCCTAAATAAAAAATTAGAGAAACATAAATTACTTTGTGATAAAATGTGTAACGGGAGCCACAAAAGCACATGTGTCTAGCATGGACGTATGAAGAAATGTGCATATAAATAGCAGTTGTTTTTGTAGATCTAATTTTTACTTTTATATTAAGTAAATACACATTTGTTTAGTTGTACTGTTGTTTAAGGAAAGTTTTCTGTATATCATGAACAGATAAGAGAACAAATAGATATTTCCAGTAAGAACTCTAGATAAAAGAAAACTGGCTGAAGCTACAATTAAGAATGAGAAAAACTGAAGTATTTTAGACATATAAGGAGACACAAAATGTTGGAGAAGACCATCATAAAAGGAAACATACCGACAAAGAGAAAGACCATGGAGAAGATGGATTTAGGATATAACTGATGATTTGAGCATGACAGCAGCAGATTTGAAACATCTACCTATGAAAGAGAGAAATTCTGAAGGACTGTAGGGGTGGCAAAGTTCTGCTCAGGATAAGCTATTTGATGATGATTGGTGTTTCAAACAAGTATTTGAAACAGAGCTCAAAGTGATACTTAAATAAGACTAGGTTTGAGGTAGAAAGAAAAAAACACAAGATTGAAATGAGTGGAAATTTGTTGTTTTTTGCTTATGCACCTTTGATGGGAAAAAGAGAGAATGGGGGAGAAAGGAGGGAAAGCCAATATTCCATCTTATCAAGATTTACATTTTTTTTATTTCTCAGATACACACTCAAGCACACACACACTCAAGCACACACACAAACTCAAGCACACACACACACATAAGCACACACACAAATAACTTAGTACATTCTTATACTACAGGGTGTTCAACTTAAAAGCAGCCCCAGTGATAAATAGAAATTTGCCAGGTACGCATTGCATCTCATCTATTTACTATTTAAACCGGTTCTGACTAGCTTGTCCTAGGTCACATTTGTTCATCGCCCCTTCCCGCACTACAATTACACACCATTACACAACCTTGACCTATACTACGTCATAACTGAACCTTTCCATTTCCATACATATATGCCAGATTAGCTCCATTCATAGGCTGCTTTTAAGTTGAACACCCTGTAGTATGTAATTGTTTTTTCTTGAGTACTTGATTTAGTCTTGACTAGCAAAGTACCCATTTTACACCTTTAAAGGGTGATGTGAAGCCATGAAAAAACAGTTAGTGGAAGGAGTGTGTGTATTAGATTACAAGATTGTCTTTGTAGCAAGTTGCAGTTGCACATTCTTCTATTTTTACTGGCTGACAGTACAAGACAACCAATGATTGATTGATACAAACTAAAGCCACACAACTAGTGCATGCTTTTCTTGTCTCAGATTCCTTTCACTATCAAAACATATTTCTATCAAACATACATTTGTCTTCTCTCTCTCATTTTTGTGATAGAGAGAAAAGATATAATAATCAATGTCTCATGAATACGGTGTGCAGGTGGACTTTTGGATGACTGCTACAGCGGAGGACTGAGAATACATGAGGATACCTAATGTGGCATGATCGCATAACATAACATTACAAATGTCTGCTCCTACTATGTTTAATATTGGTCTTCTAATTCAATTGATTGGCTAACACAACATACAAGCACCAATGTTTCTCATAGAGCCACAGTAGCATAGTTGTTAGTGAACTCGCTTCCTAGGTTAGCGGACCGGGTTCAATTCCATATTGGACGTGAGTTTTTCAGACCATAACATCTCTCAGGTAACCCAGCCTCAATTGGGTACCAGAAAAAGCACTGGGAAGTTAAGGCAGCCGACATGATGTTGACCACATCAGCCATCGTGTGTCGATGGTCAATGAAAAATACCGGCCTAACACCGTATTACCCTCATGTGGTATAATAAGAGTTCCTTTTTTAAAATTTATTATGTTTCTCATTACTGAGAACTTTCAAAATATGCAGAGAAACAAGACTTACACTAGGACCCTGTGCGCCAACTTCACCTACATCACCCCTGTCACCACTGCTGCCCTGAAAAATTGAATAAAAGCAATAATTATTATATTTTTTTAAAAACACTGGCTGAAATTCAAACAATAACAGAATATTAAAATCTAAATTGTAATTATTATGTACTACATTGTGTTTGCTAATTCAGTAATGAATAGGTTAAATTATCAAGTTATGATAAAAGTGTAACATTCTCTTCAGGGTAGTAGAGATAATTGTACTATATCATGTTACAGTCAAATAATATGTACAACTATTATATGTAATATATTAGACCAGGTTGAGAGAGATGGGTGTCGATATTGGTACAGCCTGAAAAGAACGACATACCAAATTGGCAAAGAGATTGATTTATCAACATAGAACTGGCGTGTTGGGCCACTAGACGCTGCTGGATTTGTTGAGGTGGAGATCGGAGCACCTACGAACATGTCCAGAGTACTATGATGATAGTCATCATATAACTGATCTACAACTTTATATAAAATGTACCAAAGCATTCATGTATTCTTCACCGTCTTTCTGCATCTGTTATAGGTGATTTCATGCAATTTCATAAATGTTGTCTCTAGTATTATTTGTTATCTTTGAACAATTAGGTATCAAAGATTAATGGCCATATTCTATACAACAGATGGACTGTCACAACTGTTAAAAGGAATATTGTGAAGGAAGACAAGGTGGTTTTGCTGTGAGAGCAAGCAGTCAAACTGAGGAAATCATTGCAATAATTAAAGCAATGGTCTGGTTGGAATCACAAACTCTTATCCATGCATGTTTTCTCTGTAACTCAATGTGTATGTTTAGGAAGATTGAAAAATGCTGGGCTCAATGATAATGGTTGGAGTCGCTGAAGAAGTCTAGGCTGACAAAAATCTGTTTTGTGCCAGGGCATGTGGCTGTAAGGGGAAATGAACGTGCAGATAGGTGTGCAAGTATGGCTGCTGTTAAAAAAATAGCAATAATTTTACCAGGTCAATACTCTTTTTTATCTCTAAAGGAGATAGGATGTGTAAATGATTCAAGTAATAGTGGTGACTCTACAACCTTAATTAGACTGCAAGAATACCAAATCAAATGTGGTATGGCTAGACAAGAGCACTACACTGGAAGTGAATGAAGAATAATAAAACAACAAAAAAACCAGTATCGTTAGTTGCCATATGCTGAGAGACATACTGAGGAGGAGATCGAGCACTTATGGAATAATTAGCTCGATGTGCAGTGATGATGATCTGGTGACTAAACTAAACGTTAAACTTTTTGTGCTTCAGCACATGATGATGAAACCAGAGTAAAAAGACTAAAATAATGCATAGATAAAATGTTTGAGAAGACTACTATCATGAAAGTATTAATTATCTAGCTATGATTTACCTTTGTGCCCTCAGGACCAGCTGGTCCATTACTTCCATTCTCTCCATCCTCCCCAGGTGGACCTGGAGATCCCCTTGAGCCTGGGAAACCTCTCTCACCCTGTAATGAAAACATTGTCAAATAATCACTCATGACAGCAGATAGTCCAATTATTTATCAATATTAGATTATCATAAAAGATAGTGCAACCACTTACCCATGTCATCTTGTCACAAATGATAGTTTCACTATTTACAGAGAATAGTACAACATTTACACAAGATAGTTCACCATTTGAAAAATGTAAATCGTGGCATATCCTTCACATGACTTTGCCATCAATCCCAGTAAGTGATTCATCGATTTTCTAGGCACATCTTAAACGTTCAGTAGTTTGCCATTGCTATCTGAGCGCTGAGGTATATTTTTACCATTCGTAAATTTTCCAGGAAACGAATTTGCTTCCAAACTGTCCATGTGGAGTTTGAACCCTTGTGTTTTGATCGAGTTCACTGCCACTTAAGTTACAGACACCCACTAGTTCACAATTTACTAAAGGTAATTAGACCACTTAGTGACAACTGTTATAAGAAAGAGAAGATGGAGATATGTTGGGCACACCTTGAGGAGAAATGATCAACGAATATCAAAGCAGACATTGAAGTGGAATGCAAAGGGTTCAAGAAAGAGAGGTCGACCTAAGGAGACCCTGAAGCAAACTTTGCTGAGAGAGGCAGGAAATATCGGTCTCAGTTCCATGGAGGAGATTGAGCGAGTTGCCCAGGATAGAGCGGTATGGAGAAATTACTTGCAGGCCCTATGTAACATATAACGCATACGAGAGGAATTATTATTATTATTATTATTATTAATTAGACCACTGCACATCAAATTGCAAAAACAATAATTTCATCATTTATACATGTCAAATTGTCACAAAATATAGTTTTTATATTCTAAAATATCAGAATCTCCCAACAAATATCCAGTATCAAAATTTGATTTTAAATTTTAAATCCTTAATTTTACTCTGATTAGTAAAGCATTTGTTTTATATTTATCTCATTATTTTTCTTTCTTTAAAATGTTCTTTTTTTCTCAACTTTTCTTCATCAAACAATTCATATTCTTTTCAATTTTTACCAATCAGTCTGAAACATTTCATATTCTGTTCATTATTTGTTCTATTTTCTGCCACAAACACTTCACATTCTTTTCAACAGTTGCCTTGCTATTTAAGCAGGCAACTGAATGGTCAAATACGATGGGAGTTTAACATCTTGTTTTCTTTACATCTCGATAAGGACACATTTTTTTTCTGGTAGGGAGAAAATCAAATCAATGGTCTACACATGTGTGGTGATAGATTCAAGCAAGCTGCCTTATAGAATCGTCTATAGAATCATAGTATAGTGTTCTCTCAGAAAGGAGAACAAAGCGCTGTGAGAAAAGAAATTTCTGCTTCAAACAATTTATGTTTTGCTAAACATGTGCAACACTTTGAAACACTTTATTCTTTTCAATTTTTGTCTATTTTCCTGACTAAACAATTTCATATTCTTCCCATTTTACTGTCTCTTCCTCTTATATTTTACACATCCCTCTCTATCCCATTAAGTTTATTTTTTGTAATTTTCCGCAGACTCTCACTTGCATGTCACAATTGCATACTACTTACAGGGTAACCTTCTTTGCCCTGGGCTCCTGTCTCTCCTGTAATACCAGACACTCCATCAACACCTGGTTCTCCAGGAATGCCTTGCTGACCAGGAGATCCTTGAAAGCCAGTGGGTCCTCGTGGACCAACAGATCCTGGACCGCCAGTATCTCCCTGTAATGGACAAAAGTTTATGTAATTGTGAGAAAAAAAGAAAAGAAACATCAATTCATTGCATGCATTTTTTTCTCTACACTATGAATGTAATTCATCAAATTTCAATCATTCTGACTGAGTGGGGCTGTTGTATATGTACGTATTCAATTTTTAGGTCTGAGAGTGTACAAGAGGAATATTTTATGGAGGGTCAAGAAAAAGGATTGTGTATATTTTATAATTCAGTTTCACCTGATTAAAATATTAACCAGCTGTGAAGAGAACTGAGAGAGAGACAGACAGAGAGAGAGAGAGAGAGTGAGAGAGAGAGAAAGAGAGATTTTTATAATTCACCATCGTCCAGTAGCATGCCATGTGCAAACATTTGCCACTATAATAATCCTTTAGAATTTCTATCATAGACCAGATGTCATGCTAAATGAACCAACATGTCATTAACTTTGATCTTCCTTGACGTGTCTGCACAAGGACATGTGTACAGGAGTTTGAGCTACCATTTCAAATTTTTACCCTTAGTCCGAAAGTTGAGCACCCATTTTCAGATGGGTGGATTGGAAAGTTGATTGTACTGGTATTGCAGCCCCAGTATTTGTAGTGTTTTTATCTATTGCTTCACTCACTGAGCTACATATATCACTAACTATTGTACTACATACATCACTAACTATTGTACTACATACATCACTAACTATTGTACTACATACTTCACTAACTATTGTACTACATACTTCACTAACTATTGTACTACATACTTCACTAACTATTGTACTACATACTTCACTAACTATTGTACTACATACTTCACACTATGTACTATACTTAAACAATGTACTACATACTTCACTAACTATTGTACTACATACTTCACTAACTATTGTACTACATACTTACTAACTATTGACTACATACTTCACTAACTATTGTACTACATACATCACTAACTATTGTACTACATACTTCACTAACTATTGTACTACATACTTCACTAACTATTGTACTACATACTTCACTAACTATTGTACTGCATACTTCACTAACTATTGTACTGCATACATCACTAACTATTGTACTGCATACTTCACTAACTATTGTACTGAATACATCACTAACTATTGTACTGCATACATCACTAACTATTGTACTGCATACATCCCTAACTATTGTACTGCATACATCACTAACTATTGTATTGCATACATCACTAACTATTGTACTACATACATCAGTAACTATTGTACTACATACATCACTAACTATTGTACTACATACTTCACTAACTATTGTACTACATACATCACTAACTATTGTACTACATACATCACTAACTATTGTACTACATACATAACTAACTATTGTACTACATACATCACTAACTATTGTACTACATACATCACTAACTATTGTACTACATACTTCCCTAACTATTGTACTACATACATCACTAACTATTGTACTACATACTTCACTAACTATTGTACTACATACATCACTAACTATTGTACTACATACATCACTAACTATTGTACTACATACATCACTAACTATTATACAAATGTCGAAGTCATAGACTAGCTTCTGTAGAATTGGTCCTCTCTGTTTTGCACTTCGACAATTCCAATAGCCATGTTTTTTCAACATTTTCATTCCACCAAGGTGGTTGCAGGAAAGGAGTCCTAGCAGTCTTCTTTCTGGCAGTCTGTCGCAGTATACGTAATGGGTTTTCGTGATCAGAGTGGCATGGCGTGTACCTTTGTTCAAGTCGAACTGGATGCCTGAGAGGCAGAGTGAGAGGTGTGTTTAATCAGCGAGCCACAGGAACCATCAGTATGCATACTCTTCGATATCTGTTGGGGAGACTGAGCACCTATGGGTTTGCCCGGAGTGCAATGACGTCAGTTTAGTAACCAATAACCAATAACCAATAACTATTGTACTACATACATCACTAACTATTGTACTACATACATCACTAACTATTGTACTACATACATCACTAACTATTGTACTACATACATCACTAACTATTGTACTACATACATCACTAACTATTGTACTACATACATCACTAACTATTGTACTAAATACATCACTAACTATTGTACTACATACATCATTAACTATTGTACTACATACATCACTAACTATTGTACTGCATACATCACTAACTATTGTACTACATATATCA
The DNA here is from genome assembly GCA_020796225.1 of Arion vulgaris. Classification (NCBI taxonomy): domain Eukaryota; kingdom Metazoa; phylum Mollusca; class Gastropoda; order Stylommatophora; family Arionidae; genus Arion; species Arion vulgaris. Next base: position 4,343,496 of record CM036772.1, on the reverse strand, counting down.
CTAACTACTTGGCATGAGTCAGCTCTGACGGCCTTCTGATAACCAATTAGATCTGATCACATGCTACAGTATAACTCCAGATGTCGTACTTTAAAGTGTAGTTTTTCTGTTTATAAAATCTTAACTACCCGTCTGTGCAAATGCATGTCCTGTCAGATAATATTCAAAAGCATACAAGTTGGCTGCAATTTTGATGTGCCATGTTCTTTTCCTACAAGCTGTAGAGGCCTGATTGGGGGCAGAACGTACTCACATTCTCGGCACAGACGACAAAGAGTGGTTAACTTGGTTGAAAAGAATGAACACAAACAAATAAACAAACACTAGCTACTGTGTTGCTCTTGTCATAGTAGAAAGCTAGATTTGTATTCCTATCTTTGTTGATTCAGTCATCATTGCAACACTTTTAATAAACATTAACAACAGAAAATCACTAATAAAAACGATAACAACAGAAGCCATTAAACATACCTCAGGACCTGGAGCACCTTGATGTCCTCTCTCTCCTGCTGATCCAACATCTCCTGGAGGACCTCTCTGTCCATGAGCACCAAGCTGGCCTTCTTTACCTGGATTTCCTGAGTAAAAGTGTCATCTGTTAATGACCCGCATAAAAGGCTTCAATTCTACATTAAAAGAAAATTAAAATTGAGAGAATTCAGAAAGGCTAGAAGTATTTAATAAGGCTAAAGCTAGAAAGAAATTAGTTTTAAAATATTCTACACAAAATTATGCACTGACTCGCTCTCCTTGGGGTCCTTGAGATCCCTGCTGTCCTACACCGCCAGGCTGACCAGGAGGTCCCATCTCTCCAGGAGGGCCATCAGATCCAGCAGGGCCCTGTAGATTTCAAAAGATATTAAGACATATCAAGTATTTCTAGTTGCAAGGAACATTTTCTTGGCTTACATTTATACAGTAATAATATAATCTCGATACCATATACATTTGTCAGCTTGTAGTTGTTGTAATGAAAATTGTATTAGTGTAATTTTAGAATGATCAACAAGAAAACAGAAGCATAGTGATTGCAGTTGTTTACCTCAACATGGCTGCAATGATAACTTTTTTTCTTGGCTTAAATTTGTCACAAAACCATGTTTTTTTTTAAAAATTGTGTTTCGTTAAAGTTTTACTTCAATTAAATCTTTATCAGTTCTCTTCATTTTATAAATATTTGCTGTGGTTTCTGTCTGTACACTGATAACAAATAATCTGATGATGTCACTTACTGCTGGACCTGGAGGTCCGCTTGCACCGTCCGGCCCAATCAGACCTGGAAGACCCTTAAGAAAAATAAAGTATAATTATTTATCAAGGTCACAGGATATGGAATGCATTTAAGGTAAATCAAGATATATATTGATAAATAAGTCATTGAATACATTTGATATAAACCTCTATGTGGAAAAAATATGCAATGAGTCACCTTTTAACTTTTCAGCCTCTCTCAATGCAGCTTGTGTATAATCTGAGTCAAAAAACATGTTCATGTTTTGCCACTTTTCTGATGTGGTGAGGTCTTTCTGGATAAGGGCCTATTTTAATTGTTTTGGGATATGTATCATTTCTGTTGCCCACAAGCAATTTGAAGTTACTGACATGTATTTTTCTTTGTCTCACATTTCACGACCAATGCTACTGTGGAAACGAGTGCTCCAGTGATATATTTAACAAATACTTATGTATGGCAGAAAATCATGGACAATGAACAAACAATCAATAAGATCATTGGAAGCCAAAGAGATGTGGTTTTACAGAAGATTGCTGAAATTTCTATGGACAGCTAAGAAAACAGATGATGTTTTAAATCAGGCCTACACACAAAGAAACCTTATCAGAAAATTAGAATCAGACAATCAAGATTCTTCAGATAAATAATGCAAACAGAAGGGTTAGAACATTTGGTGACATCAGGTAAAATTCATGGAAGGAGAGACCATGGAAGACAGAGGGAGAAGATGTTGGATGGTCTGACAATGGTGGTTCGACAAAAGATCGACGTCAGAACTGATTAACTGCAGCAAGGAGAGAGTTGTGGAGAGACATCATCGCCTATGCCGGCAGGAATGGCACTTTATTGAGTGATTTTTATTTTAGGAGAGTGGAAACGTTAGATACAGGACAGATATGTTTATATCGACTGACATGACCAGTCAGGGCCTGTATATTTTACATATCACTATTTTGCTTTACAAGTAGCTGAACAAAAACCTCAGCCATTAACAGAGTTTTACTAGGACCAGACAATTATGGTATGACCAGCAGTCATTTGTACACATTTATGCTGGTTATTGATCTCTAGATATTAGCCAGGAAAATCATACAGACATAACCAATCTCTGAGATACTGCTTGTCTATTGTGCAAACAAATCTCATACCACTTGCAGTTGTGCTTACACTACTGTTTAATTCTATGGTAGATCCCTACTCACTTTGTCAGACTACAGTGTGGAAATCTCTTTCCTGGACCCATGTGGACGTGAAGTATGGTCTTGGTCAATGTCAGCTCTCTGACCCTGGCACTGCCATCACCTAATTTCATTACTCTTATCACTTAGTATTTTACTTAAAATTCTATGGGTTTCATGAGTTCCCTAGAATTACATGAGTTCAGTTGGTTCTCTTTAATTCTGGGAATTTTTTTGGGTAGCCTGGGTTTTTCATCCTGTCATATTTTTCTACACACATAAACCATTAAAATGTCTTTTACCTAGGGCTTAAAGCTGGTATAATACTATTTCCAAAACAGATGAGACTGCAGTAAAACTATTTGATTGGCAAAACACGTAATCACAAAGTACTGTAGTTTTACAAATTACAAAAACAATGACAAAATACAGCAACGTTTCGACCAACATTTATAATACTATTTCCTAGTTCTCAAACTGTGAACAAACATGACAACAATTGATATTACTAAACTGTGACTGATACTTACAGCTTCACCATTGCTTCCTGGAGGACCTGATCGACCAGTTTCTCCCTGTGTTTGTAAAACATTCAGATATCATCATTTGTTCATAATCTTCAGTATAATATATGTAAGTTTAAAATAAAATGAAAATTTGTAGAGAAAGATAGATTGGTGGAAGACGAGTGACCAGACAGAAAAATAAAAACATATTTATTGTGAAAAATGTGCTATTAAATTGTTCATTGGGGAATCATCTTCATCGCACATCAAACATGTTCATAATTGCTCCGATCTCCTTCTAATCATGTACTTCAGTGTGTTTAGATTCATAACTCCTGTTCTGTGTTTGTTGATGTATCTATGGAGTTTCTCTCATTGTTTTCATGTCCTGTAGCACCTATCGGTATGTATACTTGCGCAACTGAGCTAGAGAATACCTTTTATCTTCTTCGTTTAAATCTTCAGAGTGTATGTTTTCTCTTAGATCATTGATTATGTCCCTTTTGTTCATAGAAGGGCCATTCTTGATTGCATCATTGCTTGCCAATGCTATTCAATTTAACAGAGGACACCCTCTTTGTTTTTCTCCTGTCTCTCTAATATATATGTATGAATGTTCAGCACTCAATTCTGACATCAGGAAAAATCAAAGAATACTTAGCAAATTGCACAATATTAAATATATAATTTTGAGAAATAAATTATACTTAATCACATACACTGATCATATCTTTAAAATAGCTAACACCAGTGAAGAAACAATCTTGGAAAACTTAAATCATATCAACAACAGTAGAGCAGCTACAGCAAAACATTAACAGACTTCAGTTAACATGCAATGAATAGAATATGAGAATAAACATTGACAAAACTGAAGTAATGACATTTGCTAGAGTGGAAAATACTACCAACATCTCCATCGACAAACATCAATTAACGCAAGTCAAGGACTTTACAAACCTAGGGAGCATTTTATCAGCAAATAGAAGAATAACTAATGAAATCCAATATAGATGAAATAAAGCAAATCCAATCACAGGACAAATGGCACTAATTTTGGAATTTAAACATGTAACCATGAACATCAAAAGAGCATTGTACAACGCAATCACATAGACGGTGAAAAACACTTGTTTATGAGATGCACACAAATGTCAGTTCTAAAAATCTCTTCTTACCCTGATGCTGTGAGACAAAACAGGATTATTTACTTGTGTATGATGTTGTGGGTGAAAAATGAATTCATCTCCTGAAATATTCTATGCTTTTGATTGGAATGTCCAGCACCCAAGTTATAGAAGTGGTTGAGGCAATTAAGTCTGCTCTCTCCCTTCATGGAACGCATGCATGTCCATGACTATATATATTTCATCATCATCATCAAATAGCTTATACTGAGCAGAATTAGCCACCCCAACAGTCCTTCAGAATTTCTCTTTCACTGGCAAGATGTCCCCCCTTTTGCTGCCATCATGCTCAAACCATCAGTTACATCCTGAATCTATCTTCGATATGGTCTTTCTCTTCTCCTCTTTGTTCATGAAGATCTTCTTCAATCCTTTATATTTTTATCAAGAAAGTGTCTCTTTATATGTCAAAAATACTTCAATTTTCTCATTCTTATTTGCAGCCATCAGCCAGTTTTTTTTTTATTTTGAGTTCTTTCGAGATATATCTATTTGTTCTCTTCTCTGTCCATGATATACAGAGGACTCTTCTGTAACACTTATATTCAAAAGCACATATATGTTTCTTTCCACTGCTTTGTTAAATTTCTAGGTTTTACACCCATACGTTGCCATTGTATTGCACATACGATATATATATATATATTTATATATGTTATAAATCCTTGAGATAAATTGCAAACAACTTTTTATGTGCAGGTTGTACTGGATGTGATCAATCCTAGCATGAAATCTCTCAAGACAACATATGCAAGGCAACTTCTTCCATTCCAAGTTAGCAGAATAATTTGAAGAGACAATAATTATAATAATTCCTCTCGACGTTATACGTTACATAGGGCCTGCAAGTAATTTCTCCATACCGCTCTATCCTGGGCAACTCGCTCAATCTCATCCATGGAACTGAGACCGATATTTCTTGCCTCTCTCAGCAAAGTTCGTTTCAGGGTCTCCTTAGGTCGACCTCTCTTTCTTGAACCCTTTACATCCCACTTCAATGCCTGCTTTGATATTCATTGATCATTTCTCCTCAAGGTGTGTCCAACATATCTCCATCTTCTCTTTCTTATAACAGTTGTCACTAGTGGTTGACCAGACATGTCTCTGATTTCATCACTTCTCCTGAATTCATTCCATTTTATGTTCATTATTTTTGCAGACATCTATTTTCAAATGCATTCAACTTGCTTTCTATATCTTTAGTCATTTTCCAACTCTCGCTGGCATATGTTAGGATTGATACAACATTTGAATTGAAAATTCGTAATTTAGTTTTAATACTATAGAACTTGCAGTTCCATAAGAGACAATAACTCTAAACTAAATATACATAAAACTTACAATTGCACCAGCCTCACCCCTTGGGCCTCTCTCACCATCAATACCTTCCAGACCCTTAGGACCAGCCTCTCCTGGAACACCACTCAAACCACGATTGCCTGAGACACCCTGAATAAAAAGAAAATTATTTATTTCATTACCAGATCACCTAGCCTTGTCTATGTGACTTTCCTTTTACAACAAAATTGGATGAGAACATAATCTTGAGTTTATATTGGAACAAAATTCAACACTGACATATAAATGCTCAAAAACTTTACAAATGGATAGAATTCATTCTTGGAATTCATGACGTCTCCTGAAGTGCTAAGTTTTGTTTTATAATTAAAATTGTCAGCTGCAGAGCACATACACAGTAGCTCCAGCAACAATTTCTAGTTGTCTCTCAGCTCTGAAAGTCTGGGTATCCTTGGTCAGTTGGTTAGACCTGAGTATTGACTGCGCCTGGAACTGAACATCATAAATTAGTGTGCGCATTTATTTATGTGGCCATATCTACCACCATGACTTTATAAATGATTGCAAAACTAGAATAAATAGTTTTAGTTTCAAGGAAACAATATTTAACAGAAATGTTAACACAAACAATTTGTAGCGGATGAATACATCATAATAAATGATGAATGATCTTCTCAACAGACTGTTCTAGTTAACAACAACAAGTATTTGATTTAAGTTAGCAAACAGAAAGCAATAGTCTTACCCTCTCTCCCTGTAAACCTTGTGAGCCTGGGGGACCTGGACCACCTCTTTCACCCTAGAAAAATATTCAAGTCATTGATTGATTAGTTCTCATTATAATGTAGTCTGTTCTTATTAACAAATGTTTCAATTGTGAAATCTTGAAAAAATGTTGACTATGATCTATAAGAGATTAGACATAATTGTTAGAAATTAAATGTAATTACCTTCTTCTTATGTAAACACTCCATATTGACCACATGTTAAACCACTCTGTGATTTGTATGTCATCTCAACCTAAAAGCGGTTATATATTGTACCAGTTACGTGCCAAAGCACATCCGATTTCTGCAACACTTTTTACTTTACTAGGGTAGCTTCCCTAGGCTTCAGTCATCTCTTATGACATGCCTTGTAGGTCACAGTGTTACTATTCTTTGCTCCCCTTGTGAGTCCCAGGAATACATATGCATGTAATTATCAAAGATTAAATATAACTGTCAGAGATTTAAAATAATTGTGAGAGATTGCATGTAACTGTCGGAGATAAGATTTTGTCTTCTTATGTGATCATCTGCCTGCAGCAGGAATCTGAAGTAGACAAATCTTTATTTGTCTGCTTCAGATTCCATGAAATATACCTATTGTTGTATTATTACATTTCAATACTAACTTTTGTTCAATCATTACTCCATATTCATTTATCATAGAGTAAAATGTAAAGAAAAAATAAATTACCCATTTTCAAACGACAAGGTTATAGAGGCATACAATGTTAGGCTTGTATTATTCTAGAGCAATGGCACATGATGGATGATGTGGTCAACATCATGCTGGCCATATCTTATTTCCCAGAAATGTTCTGACACCCATTTGATATTTTGTTGGGCTCAAAGTTTATTATGATTAGAAAAGATGAAATGTAAGTTATACTTGGTATTCAAACCTAGACCACTAGTCTAGGATGCTAGTGTACTAATCACTGATTCACCACGGCTCACTTATCAGTATTTGTTTGTTATGTAGGAGATTAATACCTCTTTAAGCTGAGGTAAACCTCTTTCAACCAAAGTAAGAACCTTGTTTTGGTTATATCAAAGCATGTAGGTAAACAAACATGAAAAATGAGAATTAACTCCTTTCGATGAATCAAAGTTATAATAAGATTATATCAAAGAGTAAAACAAATTATATCTAATGCCCATATGTTCTTTTTTCCCTTTCTGCTTAGATATTATTTTTGTTAAAGTTGTCAATGTGTTGTGTTTTACAATACTTGTTCTTCTCTTGATTTCTATTTCACATCTTCCTCTATTTCTAAGACAAAATAAATTATAAATATTCCAATTGTTATTCATTTTTTGTTTTTGCACAATCACCAGTTATTATTTGTTTTATTAATTCTTTTGTTTTGTCCTTCTGTTGTTTTTTTTGCCCTTAGGTGTAGCAGGTATAACTGATGATCGGTTTCTGAGATAGTGCATGCTCAGCGCATTAATTATTATAGATAAATTAATTATTTTTTTTTACTTCAAAATTCACAACCAAAATTCAATACTTCTTTTCAATATTTTGTACACACTTACAAATACATACTCACACACACACCAACAGATATCTTTTTTTGTGACTTCGACCAGTGTTAGAAGAAAAACCATGAAAAGATTAGTTGTCTCTGTAACAGTTGAGAAACTTACCGTATTTCCTGGAGCACCTTGAGCACCTAAGCGACCTTGATCACCTATAGCACCTGGACCACCTTTATCACCTGATGAACCTTTATAACCTTGTAAACCAACCTCTCCCTATATGAAGCATTAAAACAAAAGTCCCAATTATGAGAATACATAAAAAGTAATGATCACACAAATATGAACGTAATGTTGTCAGAGATATTCCTGTTATTCCAGGCATGATTCTATGTTTAACTTGATGCCAGTGGTTTCTCTAATTTTCTGCTTCCTCTTTTTCTTATCCTCTTTAACATCTCTAACTTTATTATGTCAAGTATCTAAGGATGCAGCTCGCCAAAGAAGCATTATTAACGTTCATCTAGGATGTGCATTCAACCTATCAAATCCAAAATTTGGACAAGTCCAAATCTGTACTACACGATTGCTAAACTTCCAATTTTCTATGAGGTGCAAGTCTTTCTCCTTTCTCAAACGCTGCAACAATGCAATTAAAGTTCCGGACTCATACAGACAGAAGAAAGTTATATCTAAGTTTCCCAACAATCACAAACACCCAACATAGCATGATAGAATTGCTAAACACCACATGTATTTTCTTGAACTTGGGTTTGACAGCTAAAGAGTGATTATCTCAGCAGGCTGTCCTAGTTTAGGGACATTAGACTTGTTTCATTCACTTCTGTCCTGTCAGTTTCAATTTCAGTTTACCAAATACATGTGACACAAAAAAATGAAATGACCAGAGTTCTGTTTGTGTGCACAAATAGATGTTTTCATTAAATTTAGTGTTGATATGTAGCAATTGTGAAAGATGTCAAAACAAAATAATATAGGTAAACAAATCACAAGATACAGTGATGTTTTCAACTAAAACACCTTTATCAAGGAAAGGATACGAAAGAAGCAAAGAAACTCAAGACTTCCTATTTATGTCCTTCGTCGTCTTTACAGACGGTCAATTAACAAGCAACGTTGAAGTGTCCTCTCAATTTATGCTTAGCCTGGGCAGCAGATATGGATAATGTGACTTGCCCATTTTGCACAAACCCCACTATCTACCCTACTGTTTCATCCAAAAGAAAGACAAAGTCTGTGAGTTTGAAATCAAGCAGACTTCCTGTATGCCAGACATAACATTCACAGTCAGACAATAAATCCCTAACAAGGCTAAAAATGAAAATATGTAACAAGAACAAAATAAAAGCATTCTTCAAACAATACTTCTTAATCTCTCAATTTCCATTACACATTTTCCTCTATTTCTATAACAAGATATGTGTAGCTATGTATGACAATAGTAATCAGAGAGAGTGTTCATTCAAAGCACTGCAACATAGATATGTGATGTAGCACTAGTTTTAACATATTCATCTAATGACTACAATACTTTGACTAAGATATAACACAAATAGAGACAAGACAACAATATCTAATGACTACAATACTTTGACTAAGATATAGCACAAATAGAGACAAGACAACAATATCTAATGACTACAATACTTTGACTAAGATATAGCACAAATAAAGACAAGACAACAATATCTAATGACTACAATACTTTGACTAAGATATAGCACAAATAAAGACAAGACAACAATATCTAATGACTACAATACTTTGACTAAGATATAATACAAATAGAAACAAGGCAATAACAACCAATAATAATGTTGTAAGCCTTTGAAGAAAATAAAGATTATATTTCTAAATTTCTTTCTTTTTTTCCTAAAACAATCTGCCATCTTAGTTTTGACTTGATCAATGTTTAGCAAATTAAAAACAAGGTCCAAAGTTGAAGGATTGATATGGCTCCATCCCCTGTAAGCAGAAATAGCATGCCATCTGCCGTTAGCATTGCAAAAAAGCACGAACTCCATAGCTCCCCGCAACAATCTTAGAGATCTCATGAAAAAAAAATTGCACATGCACCTCGGTCAGAATTTGAGCCCACAACATTCTGTACGACAGGCAAACTACTTCGCCACTGAAACCCTTTTTTCAGTAAATAAAATGTTGATTATGTATTTCTGGGTGCACTAAATATTTTTGTAAAATGTGTTTGAGTCACATATATTATTGAACATTTCTGTATGCTTCAATGTTTACTTGATAACAAAAGAACTTACAGGAGAACCTTTAGCTCCAGAATCCCCAGGAGATCCAGCAAGACCAGCTGGACCTCTAGATCCAGGAAATCCTGGACTTCCAGCTGGGCCAGGGTCGCCCTGAAAAATGGATATTATATATATATATCTCTAAACTCATTATTACATGTTTTTACAATGCAAGTTCTTTCATTCATTCATTCATTGGCCTCTTCGTCTCAAGAGACAATAGGTTTTGCGTCACACAGTTTGTTCTGTGCTGAATCACATCATCTGTTGTGGCTGTAATGGCCTATTCTGGAGTGGCAATCATTGCCACAGTTGTTGCAGTTGAGACTGGAGCTGATATATAGGATGATCTCTCTGCGCTCTCTTCTGCCTCCATCTGTGATGGTGTTTTTCTTCATTTCTTAGAACAACATGTTGCTGACCAGATTGAGAGAGATGGGTATCAATATTGGTACAGCCCAAAAAGAATGATATACCAAATATGCAAAAAGATAAATTAATTAACATCGAACTGGCATGTTGGGCTACTGGATGTGTTGAGGAGGGTATCTGAACACCTATGGACATGTCTAGAGTGCTATGATGATAGTTCTCATATAACAGAAAACTGATAACGTACAATATACTGGTTAGAAGACATATGTTCTACGGGGCTATTGACATGTAACATATAATATACTGAATATAAAACATATTCCGTTGGAGTGTGAACATATACAAATATAACTTGTATAGAAATATTGACACAGACACAATTTACAGAAACCATCATGAATATTAAAACACTGACAAGAACAAAGTTTTTTTTAAATTAAATGCTCTACCATATTGAAACAACAAACCTACATTGTCACAGACAAAGAGAAAAAAACAATTTAAAGTGCAAAATTTACCATTATAATAGAGATGCAAAAAAAATTAAAACACAGTCACCGGACAGTAGCAACAGATAATTGACACTTAAAGATGAAATACATACCGGTGCTCCCTGTTCACCTAATGCTCCAGGGTTTCCTGGTGCCCCAATGCTGCCTGATTCTCCAGACTGCCCTGTAATGCCATTGTCACCACGTGCACCTTGTGGTCCAATTGATCCTTTAGGTCCTGCAGCACCTGCATCACCTTTGAGACCTGGCAGTCCTGGAATTCCTAGGGGTCCTTCAGGACCAGAAGCACCTGGAACTCCAGCAGGACCTGGCATGCCATCAACACCTCGAAGACCCTAAAATGAAGTCAAAGTTGAATTATTAGCAACGACAGATGTATGATTCAGCTTGATAATGGTCAAGATGGCATGGTAAGCTGGTTGTGAATTTCATCCGGCCTCTAACCGAAGTCGATTTTCAGTTTTCTTTAGATGGAATTAGTGTATTCTAGCCTGAATGTGATAGACTAGTTTATGGTGTGACCCATCTATGAGATTCTGAAGCCACTGTGACCGGCCTAGCAAGCCGATAGTGGTATAATCTAATTTGTGCTAGTAGAATTATGAAGAAATTTCGAAAACCAGTAGGCAGGGACAAAGGGGGGAAACCAAAGAAAATGTTGACCACACAAAAGGTGGACTTCAGAGATAACAGAGGCGATGAAAGACACGATTTATGTGCACACAAGAGTTCATTCTATAAATCTCTTCTTATCCTGATACTGTGAGGTGAAACAGGATTGGAGAAAAGAAGAAAGAATGTTATCTAGTATTATATGATACTCAGTCTACTTATCTTACTTAGTCAGTATTCTTCTATCGAGAGGTTTGAGACAAAGAGAGATCTTGTGCAAAGTATGAAACATCATGATCAGGAAAGAAAGGAATCCTTTTCATACCTTGAAGTATATTGGGAAAATAACTGAAATATTTTTTATTCACTGTCTGCAAACAATGGGTGATGGGGTCAACATAACGTAGGCCACCTTTACTTTCCAGTGCTTTTCTTGGTACCCAATTGAGGTTGGGTTGCCCTGACAGCTGTCACAGTTTGAATAATATTCCACAGCCACCGTAGAAATTTAACCCTGACTACACACTTAACCCTTTAGCTGCTAAGGACATATATATACGTTTTTCCCATTCACTTCTAAAGACACATTAACACATCTGTTATTATCTCTTCTCTGTGGGCTAAAGATGCGTTAACACGTTATACATTGCTACTGTCACTGCTATAGGCGTACATTCACGTTTGTGACCTAGAAACAAAGAGTAGCTATTTTTAGCTCAGCCTTCAGAAAGTATGTAGCAGCGAAAGGGTTAAGATGTGAGTTCACTAACAACTACGCTACTGTAGCTCTCAGAAAACATATATGTCAAGATCTGACTTCACTGTTCAATTAGTGGTCCTGGAAATAGACCATCTAATGAAACAAGGATCAACATGAACTCTGTTAAAACAGATTTGTCAGCCTAATAAAACAAGTTCAATGTTATTAACACACACACATTCACGAAGAGAATTAGATATTTGATACTCCAACAAGTCACACTAGGGAATCATCAGTAAAATATGTGTTAAGTAGCAAGCCCCATTCTTCATTAGAGATGAAGCAATACTACAGCTTAAAATAAAATAGCAGGTTGAAATGTTTGATATCTTACAGAAATGGGCTTCATGTATTTATAAGTGAGGTGATCATTTATCTGATAGAAATGGGCTTCATGTATTTATAAGTGAGGTGATCATTTATCTGATAGAAATGGGCTTCATGTATTTATAAGTGAGGTGATCATTTATCTGATAGAAATGGGCTTCATGTATTTATAAGTGAGGTGATCATTTATCTGATAGAAATGGGCTTCATGTATTTATAAGTGAGGTGATCATTTATCTGATAGAAATGGGCTTCATGTATTTATAAGTGAGGTGATCATTTATCTGAAAGAAATGGGCTTCATGTATTTATAAGTGAGGTGATCATTTATCTTATAGAAATGGGCTTCATGTATTTATAAGTGAGGTGATCATTTATCAAGAAGAAGAAAGTGAGTTCTTTCTTTCTTTTTCCTTTGAAATATTGTCTGTATTGCAATGTTGTATATTTTTCTGGTAACCCACAATAAGTTGGTATCAACTTATGGCAACCTAGACCTGATTGCACAGTTCAGACAACAGGGCCCTGTAGAGCTAATCATTTTCTGGACTGAAGTGTATGGAATGTCCATGTTGTATCTGTCAAAATAAAAGGCAGAATATGGGCTAGATGGATGTTCAATATGTTTCTCAGCTACTACATTGATTGTGTTATCTTCTGTATCATAGTTAGGACATAATTTCTCAATTTTAAACAGTGAGTAAAAGTAAGAGGGAGATAGAGATAAAGAGAAAGAGAGAGTGGGATAGAACTGAAAAGAGTATAGTTTACATAGAGGAAAGGTATGATATCAGAGAAAGTTAATGTGAGAATAAGAAAAAAAAAATGTCACAATTGAGTTAACTTACTGCGGAACCAAATATTCCATCTTCTCCTCTTTCACCTGGAGGTCCTCTTTCCCCTTGAGATCCTTCAGGACCTGATGCACCAGGTGGACCTGTAGCACCCTGATGATTAAAGAACAAATTATGTTTACATTAACTTCAGTAGGTTTAAGATGAAGCAGTGGGCTTGAGACTCGATGCTAAAGGAAACGATAAACTACAATGTTTGACAATAATTTGTGCCTTCTTCCTCTTCTGCACTTGCGTTAGAACACTACATGTTAGCCCCACTTTCTGAACTTTCTTCTTCTTTTCTCTAATCCTGTTTTTCCTCACAGCGTCAAGATGACTAGAGATTTCTAGAACAGACTTTTGTATGTGCTTCATAGTTAGTTTTTTCACTGCAACTGTTATTTCTGATCCACCTTTTATGTGGATGGCCTTTTCCTTTGTACCCATTTTTGGGGCACACTGTATTTTCGTATTCTGCTTATGTGGCGGAACCATTTCATTTGTTGTTTCATGATGAAGTTCAGTACTGATGTTATGCCCACTTTTTTTCCTATGTCTTAATTTCTAAACCGGTCTCTGCTTGTTACCCCCAGCATTCTACATAGACATTTTATCTCTGTCGCGACTAGTTTTCTTCTATCCTGTGATGTCAGCATCCAGGTTTGGCACTGATAGCATAATGTTTGGAGAAAGATTGTGTTGAACAATGTTCTTTTTTTTATCATAGTGGCATGTTTGTATTTTTAAAATTGGCACCATTTGTTCTATGATTAGATTTATTTTAATGTATCTATGTTGGATTTCGTTAGTTATTCTACCATTTGCTGAAAACATTATCCCATGGTATGTACAGTCTTTGACTTGTTTTAATTGATGTTTGTCGATGGAGATATTGATAGTGTTTTCCTTTCTAACAAATGTACTTACTTCAGTTTTGTGAACTATATGGAGTTTTAACAGTTTTGTGAACTGTATGGAGTTTTAACAGTTTTGTGAACTGTATGGAGTTTTAACAGTTTGTGATGTATGGAGTTTCAGTTTGTGAACTTATGAGTATGTACAGTTTTGACTTGTTTAAAGTTTTCGATGAACTGATGGTTTTACCATTTCTGAACAAATGAGTTTACTTCAGTTTTGTGAACTGTATGGAGTTTTAACAGTTTTGTGAACTGTATGGAGTTTTAACAGTTTTGTGAACTGTATGGAGTTTTAACAAAAAAACTTTTGTTGTGCTACCAGCATTCAGTATTATATAAAGAAGAAATGCAAGATTTTGCACTTTTAGTCAGCATGTCTTAATTCTGCACACAGGACAATCAAGTTTACTTCCGTAGTTGATTGCAGACTTAAACTTGAGCAATTCTCTCTCTTGCACGATCGTTCTTACTGTCATTTTTAACATTCTAATGTGATATATAAACAGCCAAACACCAAGAACGGATGTACGTTCACAACCTTCAGTACCATTTGGAGCTCTGGTACTTATCCTTCGGTAGTATGTTCTGTTTCAACCAGCGTTTACTGACTTCGCTCTTCGTTAGCCCTTTGCTGTCCCAGCCAAACCTGCAAGGCAGCAGGTTGCTATTTTCTTTAGGACAGCGACTCTAGATGACCTGCCGTCCCAGGTTGATGAGTGTAATCTGCCCAGCTACTGGTCTTTTGTGGATAACTTGGTTTGCCACCTGTCCAGTTTTGTGTACGGTTTGCTCTGCTAGTCTTTGATTGTCCCCAATGAAACTACAAGGCAGCAGTAGTTCCCTGCGAGCGGAAATGCGCACTGGCTTTACCTCTCCTGGGCTTTCCAGTTTCTCTGCACATTCGGGTGGTCCGCACACCCTCTCGCCTGCCGCACCTGCCATGTCATTCACTTCTGCCCACCGGTGGGTTCACTAGTGCATCATCCGCATGCGTGCTCGCTCTGCCCTGGTGCCTGCCTCATCATCGCCATCAGTTATCGCCATGCTCACATTTGCCTGGGCTGTCCGTCCCTGGGTTTTGAATCGTGCCCCCATTCTGGGGGAGTTGGCCCTCTTTTCCAATTTGGATGCACCTGTGTGCAGCTTTTCCAATCGGTCGGGAAACTGCTACTTGTGGTACGATCGTTGTGTTCACAAGACTTGAATAATTGATACCCCTTGTACATGCATGAACAGATTTGCTTTGATCTAGAATAACAACTTGTCAACCTTTCCTTGTGACTTGTATGTGGTGTGAGCCAGAAAGTGTGAGTAATGCTGCTTTGATTCAGTGGAAACATAGCTAAAGGTTGTCCAAAAGCACACAAAAGAGCACCCTAAAAGTCTCTTCTTATCCTGACATTGTGAGAAAAAACAGGATTAGAGAAAAGAATTAGAAAGTAATATATACATTCAATACTATCTTCAGCACAATACTATCTTCAGCACAATACTATCTTCAGCACAATACTATCTTCAGCACAATACTATCTTCACAAATACTATCTTCAGCACAATACTATCTTCAGCACAATAGAATCTACCACCAATGTTGTCCAACTTCGTTCCCCTTATACAGCATTGTTACCACTTCAAACAATGCTGCAAAAACTACCAGACAAAAACACATGCTTACGGATTCTCCAGCTGGGCCCTCTGCTCCTCGTTTGCCAGGAAAGCCACTGTATCCCCTGACTCCTCTCTGTCCAGATGCACCAGGAGTACCTGGGTTTCCACTAGGACCCTAAAATAGTAACAGAAATAGCATTCTTAAGTTCTATCTATGCTATTGTATTACAGGTTCAGTTTCTGTGTTTAAACCATCAAACAATTTTGCAATGTTTTTGTTGCCCAAGAAAACTCAATTTGCTTTGTTTGCATTAAAAATAACTTGTCATGTTTCTGTCATAGAAATTTTTTTTTTATTTGTGTTCAAGTAATTGTCATGATTTGTTTTATACTATCTATTTGCTGTCAACATAAATAAATTTCTTCTTTTTACTTTTTCTTCTACTTCCGTTTTTTCTACATCAACCACTTGTTAAACTACTCTTTCTGGTCTGTATGTGATTTGTGCCTTAAAGCATAAGTCTGTTGTGCCAGTTAGGTATCTATAGATCCATAGGATAGAATATCCAATTTCTGCATGGTTTTTGTTCAGGTTCACTTCCTTAAGTCCTTAACAAAAAAACGATCTTAACCTAGGAGAGTCTAGCCCCTAAAGTGAGTCATAGCTGTGTTTTTTAGCACAAGGCTATTATAAAACTTGAATCTAGCACTGAGAGATGCAATAGATTAGTGGTTAGTGTTGGTACAGCTGGAGTTGAATTTGTTGCTCTCAGGTTGATACAAGAAGAAATGGACACTAGAAAAAATACTGGGAAGTAAAATTGCAGGCATAATGATGAACACCTCACTTCTCTGTTGTCATTATACAAAGAAAAATAAAAGCATAACACTGTACTCCCAATATACCCTATGGTATTAAAATGGGTACTTTACTTATTTTCCCTTTTTTCAATTAAATTTAAACTAGCATTAGAATAGAAGAAAAATCGATTCTGCCGCTTGAAGATCAACATAATATCACATACTCTGTTGAGTCTATATGAAGATAAGGGTTTCAGGGTTGGGAATCCTACATGCTACCAGATGGAGAGAAATTGGTGTTGACATTGGTACTGTTCAAAAAGAACAACATACCAAATATGAAAAAATACTTTTCATCAGTTATGCGAGGACTATCATTATAGCACTCCGGATATGTCCATAAGTTCTCTGAACTCCGCCTCAACAAATCCAGCAGCATCCAGTGGTCCCACATGCCAGTTTGATATTGATTATTCAATTTTTTTGCATGATTTATTAATCAACACCAAACTGGCATGGTAAACTCGAGATTCTGCTGGAACTGTTGAGGCGAGGATCGAACCCTATGGACAGACATGTCAGGGGTGCTATAAAAATAGTGCATTGATAAAGCTGATAACTTACTCTAAGACATAAAAATAATGAAGAATACTAAAGTACAAGGAAATAAACCAAGCATAGAAACAATTAGGCTAGCACTTGTAAGCAGAAATAATTTTTTCTATCATGAATAATCAAGCATGATGTAACATCCACTAGTAAACACAAAACTTACCCGAGCCCCTGGTGCTCCTGAAGCTCCTGGCTGACCATTTTTCCCACTATCTCCCTATAAATTAAAGTAAAAAGACAAACAACATTGTGAAAACAATAAAATATTTACTAATCCTAAGAATTAACAAGCAGTATTTTTGGGCAGTATCCTTCATCCACTCTTAACTTATGAATTTCAGAATTTGTATAACTTGGTTCTCTGCAATCTGTTTTATTTCCATTTTTATCAAGAAGAGTAAAACAATGATCATTCTGCAATACCTAAACATCAATCATTAACCCTTTCAGTCCGTACTTATTTTTACATCTGAACTCATTTGTATTGCAATGTGTACTGAAATAGTCGGTAAACTGGCTTTGTGTCCTTTTAAAAATACTGTGAGCCAGTACATCGGCTTAGAAGGCCAAAGGGGTTAACATTACTTCTCAGTAGCTTGAACTTATCTTTATTTAATGTGTTCAGAAAATAAAATCATCATATATGATTACATAAATTGGTTTGCCTCTGTTTCCAAATAAATCTATTTCGAAGAAATATGGAGCATCAACCAAGCAACAAAACAAACATTGTAAAGAAATATTTTAAGCACAAGAAACGCTCAAAGAAACTAAACATGACACTCAAGTAATAAGCAACTCAGATTTGCAGAAGTGAACCTGTTTCTTGCAGCAACTTTGTCTTTTGATCGTAGTCAACAAAACATTCCCAAATTTGCACATTGTTTTACAACTATGACATGTAGAAATACTCAAATGCTATCTTTCTCTCTTATATATAGCCTGTGATGCCTTTGGCGCTTAATAGTCGTCCATCGCAATCGATGATGACAACAGTCTCAGACTTGTGCTGCTGCACCTCTCTGGTGTGTGCGGAGATGACTGTAGAGTCCAGTCCTAGAACACAATCCCTACCACAGGTGGGGCCTGAAACTGTAGCTTTCTGTAACTGAAACTTTGGCGCTTAGGACAGCAGCAACTGCATACCATTCTTTTATGTTCTTGGCCATCCATTGTATTGTGTTCCAGCTGTGACTCATTTCTTTTAGTTCATGTTCTACTGTCTTCCTCCAGGTCGTTTTGGGTCTTCTAGATTTTTGTTTACCTTCTAATGTACATCTCAGTGCAGTTTTCATGACAGAGTTTGTCTTCATGAACAAAACATGTCTGATCCATCTCCAGCATCTCTTTTGGATGATGGTGTTCATATTCTCTTGCTGACATTGTGTAAGCAGTTCTTGGTTAGAGATAGCATTTGCCAGAACATGTGTAAAATTATCTGCAGACAAGTTGTATAGAAGATGGAGAGCTTGGACATATTTTGTTCTATCATTCTCCAGCATTTTGATTCATAAAGTTGATAGCAAGCAGCTGTGGTATATATTAATCTTGATTCTGATGCTGTATTGGACTAGTTTCCAAATCATCTGAAGGATAATGAATGCACTTCGTGCCTTACTCAGTTGAATTTTGATGTGAGATCCAGCTCCTCCTTCAAATATGATAATATTTATATATATTCACAGACAAGTGTCTTCTGTTGTCTTCTATTATCAAGAATTAACCAAACAGGAAAGAAGAAAAAATAATAAATCAATATCATTTTCAGTTACATTCTCCTGTTCATATGTACGATTCCAACTTCACTGCAACGGGTCACCCCATAATTGCTCCTTTTCTGTGCTAATGAAAATCACACGAAATGATAACAACTGTCTCCTGTGTCGTGAACTAATTCCAGAATGAAACAGCCGTACCGTCACAAAAAGCAACCAGCACCGCATTAATGCATATGGCCGTCGCTAAAGTGTCAACACAAAACTGTTCATCACTTGAATTGCAATTCATGTCGAAGGAACATCAATCACGACAAAATCCAGCTTTCTGCACTGCATACGACAGAGTTGGTTCGTCATAACCGATGTCCGCCATTTTCTGAATATCCACAATCACAACAAACGTACGGTTGACACAGCAAAAAGCATTCCATGTGACATTCATAGCTCACAGCGTTGTTCAAACACTAACTCAGTAGCTCGGCAAACAAAACAGGAAAATACCCAACCAAACATGGTGGAAATGCGCTAGCAAAGTCGTGTCCAGAATCAAACAGTCCTGATTCTGAATGGCCCTCCCGCATTCCACCATTGTTGGTCAGATTCTCCTGTTACTTTCCGTCAGTGGTGAAAGTCAGTCCCACCTGTTAACAGTATTTTTATTTTTACTTCCTCCATCCTACTTTTATTTATATCTACATCAACTTTTCTTTTTTATTATTTTTTTCATCTTCTTGCAGCTTTTTACTTTTAACTTACCTCTACTCCGGGAGGCCCTGATGGTCCAAGCACACCTCTGGTTCCAACAGGTCCCTACGGATATAAGTTTAAAAAAGACATAGAAAATAATAATATGAAATAGTTAGCTCTATTCTTATTCATATTGACATTTAATGAACTGTTGCGCCTGAGTGGTTGCATTGCAGGGCCCAAATTTGGGGTGTAAAGAATAGAACCACTGTTACCTGCCACGCATGTCGTAAGAGGTGACTGAGGAGGTTTGGCTGAAATCGGATGCACATGTCCTAAACGTGTAGAAGTCTATGCATTTAGGGGCCTACCAAACCAATGTGCAACGTATACACTTTCTTGGCAAAGATCAAGCATATCACAAAGAGTGTTTAAAATTGGTTGTAAAGAACGAACGCAAAGAAGAAGAAGAAAAATGAACTGTTGCAGTTGTTTGACTCAGAAATATGAACTTTAAGCAAACAAATTAAAACAGCTTTAACACTTTTAACATGTATTGTAATTACACAATATGATGGGTAGGAGTGATGCATTCAATATAAAATGTCAAATTTCTTAAAAACATAGTGGAAAGATGATATTCATGGAAAAGTTGACAAAATGTAGACTGTCCTGCAAAACCTCTGGAAATGATCCTCCCAGGGAAGACATGATGAAGTATGAAGGGAGGTGTGAAGCAATATGAAAATGTAGTTGATTTTGTGTTTTAATAAGGTTTTATACTAGCTTGTATTTTCAGCTAAAATACTTTTTTTTTCATTAAAACTGTATGTTTAAAATTACTTTAAAAAATAACCAAAAACATTGAATTTGGCACATTAAACAATGTTATTCACATTTCATGTACAAAATTAGTTGGTTTTTTTCATGTTTACATACATTTCTCACTGTCATTGTTATTGTGTTTAGAGGACAGTGCTGTTATAAATCTAAAGTGAGTAAAACATTTTATTTTACGTTTGTTCTTTGAAAATGACAGTTAATTTGGAAGGGGAAAAATGAGAAAATAAAGGTTGGGGGAGTGAGAGTTTTAACTCATCTTCAATGAGGCATCAGTTAAAAAAGTTAACAATAACTGGTCTACACAGTCAGAAACTCACAAGCTCATGAATTCAAGCAGGTAATGAAAACTACACAAACCATAGGCAAACTTCTTTCTCCCAAGATGATAGTAAATAATGATTGTGATATTAAAACACTCACAGGTGGACCAGAGTCACCAGGTTCCCCTCTTTGGCCTGTAACACCTTGTGGTCCTGTCTGTCCTGGTGTTCCACTAGAACCTCGAGGTCCCATTGGTCCCTGAAATCAAATAAGATCAACAATAACATACTTTTCTATTGTTAGTAAATTAGTACAATTAAATAAGAAAAATGTTGGCTATGTTATGTAACAGTGCTGCTATCTATACATCACAAATAAAAGTTTACCAAGAAATTAGTAGAGCTATCTTTAATTACTATTTTATTTTATGAAATATTTCAATCTTGTATCAAACATAAAGTATATGAGATGATCAAAAAGCAGAATCATTGAAGAAGCTTTAGAGACTGTTTTGTATTGATACTTTGATTAGAAAGAAACAAATTACTCTGTCAGGTGTGGGACCAGATCAGCGTGGACTTACACAGCACAAAGAAATGGGAAGACAATTAATAAAGATCATGGCAACTTCAAAACAGCAAAATCAAGCTTTGCTATAGAAATCTTCAATGTTTCCAGAATACTCTCTTGAGTTGCTGAGCAACAAGTCACACATATGATTATCATATTAGATTCCATGAATATGCTTCAAAAGGTTGAGTCTGGAAGTCTGCTTGCAGAATGGGTTGACAGCATTCAGAGGTCACTTCTCAAGACTATGACTTGGCTGTACACACCTGGGCCCTGACTTGGTTGTAGGTCTACATACCTGGGCATGCTGGAGTTTGGGAAACCATTGTACAGACTGGCGTGCAAATAATGCCCCTATTCAAGCTGACAGAAGTATGGTACAGAGCTGAAGGATAAGTGGAATGTTCTCTCTAGTCTACTGATGACTAACTGTTGGATGAAGACACTAAAATTGATCCAGAATCTGCCCGAGTGTTTACCAGGGCCCAAATTTGGGGTGTAAAGAATGGAATCACTGTTACCTGCCATGCATGTCGTAAGAGGTGACTAAGGAGGTTTGGTTGAAATTGGATGCACATGTCCTAAACGTGTAAAGTCTATGCGTTTAGGGGCCTACCAAACCAATTTGCAACGTATACACGTTCTTGGCAAAGATCAAACATATCACAGATAGTGATTAAAAATGGTCATATGGAACGAACGCGAAGGAGAAGATGCAGAATCTATACAGCCACATAAGCTGTTTGAAATTACATGTTGTACAAGTTGAACTGGATGCTGGAGGGATGGAGAGAGGAGATTGTTCAACCAGCGAGCCACAGGAACAATCAGTATACATACCCTTCCACATCTGTTGGGTGAGACTGATATATAGGTCATATGCTTTATATATACATGCACATACATTTTCTGGCAGAGAAAGAAAGTATAATAAACAATAAAGATTTTGAGACAGAAGCATCGAGAAAATGTATATATATATATATATATATATATATATATATATATATATATATATATATATATATATATATATATATATATATATATATATAAGAGTGTAAGAGTGTGAGAGAGAGAGAGAGAGAGAGAGAGATAGAGAAAGAAGGAAAGAGAAATAAATGTGTATATAGAATCTCACCACTTGAGCCTGTAGGTAGTTTGGTTGAAAGGAACCGCCTCCAGATTTCACTGAGAAATCATTTGGGTAATATGATCTGTAAGCTTGATCAGCAGTCTATCAGAAAGTTATGAGAGGGAACATTGTTAAATTATGTTTAAGAAAAACAAACTTGAACTAAACTTTCCCCCTACTAGTCTTTTCACATTTATTTTTATAACAATCTTAGAATTGATTTTCTTCAGTTTCATTTTGGAATGTCTTCATTGCACTCCGGATATTCCACAGTGTCCATCTCTTGCAATATCTCCAACAGCATCCAGCAATTGATGGTACAAGTTTGATGTTGATTGATGAGCCTACTAATGTAACTTATGCTGTTCTTTTCTGGCAACTCCAATCTTCAATCCAAGCTCTTGCAATCTGGCAATTGACGTGGATTGGTTTAAATAAAAATCTTCTTTGCTGCCACAGACAATGAGTGTGTTCAGAATGTCAACTCTATCCATTGGCTGACCCCTGATATGGTGCCAGAGTCAGTCAGCTCTCTCATTGCCAATGTCACCCATGTGCCCCATAACAAAGATAAGTGTAGTTGTACATATTGTTGACGCTTGTAATGATTCAGTCCATTGCCTGCGCACCAAACCAGCCTCCATCTTTCGAATCATACTCAATGAATCACTCAGAATACAGGCATGAGTGTAGTTTTGAGAGAGCTGTTTTGAGAGAGCCTATAATGGGGAAGAGGGTACATGTTACTACAGAACTGCAACTATTGCTCACAAAACAATAATAATTATCTCTTCTACTTTTCTTTGCCAGGCATTCTTTGCTCTTCCTGGTTTTTTTTGTTTCCTATTTGTTTGACTCCCCATGTCTGGTTTTGTTGTACAGTTATTTAGCAAGGCTGTGTGCTTGTGTGAGTGTACACATACAAGACAATGCAAAATGCTGTCTTTAAAATCCACTGTATTAGTTTCTCTAATGTTTTCTATCACAAGTTTCTATGTGTTATTTTAACAAATAAAATGTTCCTGTAGCCTTTTACTGCAGCCTCCACCTTTTTTCGATAATTGTAGCCTTTTTCAGATATTATGGTATATATCTCTCTCTCTCTCTCTCTCTCTCTCTCTCTCTTCTCTCTCTCTCTCTCTCTCTCTCTCGCGCAATTGTTCTTTGTGGCCATTTTATCATTCTTATTGTGATATATAAACAGCCTTTGCCAAGAACGTATTTTTATGTCACATCGTGCAGCACCATTTGGAGCTCTTGCGCTTATCCTTCGGTGATGTGTCCGGTTTCAGCCAGTGTTTATTGGGTTCACCCTCCGTCAACCTTTGGCTGTCCCCAGCCTACCTGCAAGGCAACAGGTTGCTATTTTCTTTTAGGGTAGCAACCCTAGACAACCTGCCCTCCTGGGGTTGTTGAGCGTCATCTGCCCAGATTACCTGTCTTTTTTTGGTCTACTTGGTAGATAGATATTATGATATGAATTGTCATCAATTAAAAGTTATAGGATGGTAATGTGCAGGAGGTAGTAGGGCAAATTCCTTTCATCACGCATGAAATGTTGATTGCGGGATTGAACCTACAACAAAATTGTGTCCAAGTTGTTAAGCTAAGGCTTATATATTACGCTAATCCTCCCCACAATATGTTATTATGGCAATTTAACCAGATATATGTTGCTGTGACATCTGCTAGTGAGTGTCTGCATTTTGGTCTAGTATGTTCAAACTAGTATTCACAACAATAGCTATCTGTGTGTTGCTATTACTGAAAACTCTGCTGCTGAACAACTTGCTGATGTATATCATGTTCTATTTGCTATTCTTATTGTTATTGTTCATGTTTTTGCTACTGCTATTGCTGATAATGTTAATGATGTTGCTGATAATGTTTCTGCTGTTGCTAATAATGTTGCTGCTGTTCATATTCTTCATGATGTTGTTATTGCTGTTCATGTCAGTGTTAGTTGTGTTACTGTTGTTGGTGTTTTCATGTTTTGTTGTTGTTTCTGTTGTTGCTATTATTGGTTTCATTTATGCTTTTGTTGCTGATGTTGTTGTTGACTTGCTGCTGCTGTCTTGTTATTTTGTTACTGCTGCTGCTGTTGTTGCTATTTTATTACTGTTGTTGTTTTGTTTTCTGCTTTTATATGTTATATTAGTTTTAGTTTTCTTTCTCACAATGTTGTTGTTATTATTTCTGCTGCTTTTGTTTGTGTTATTTTTTGTATTTTTAATGTTAGTGTTATTGTTGGTGCTATATTTGTTACTGTTGATGTTCATGGCTATTGATACTGCTGTTGTCACTGATGGATTTGTGTTGCTAAATACACACCATATCAGGATTACCAGCTGAACCTGAGGCTCCTGGTATTCCATTAACTCCATCTGAGCCAGGGTCTCCCTGTAAGGAAGAAAGAGAAGATAATTAGATTAGTTTTACAGTAAGATATTCAATTATATTGAATTTTAATTTATATCATACAGAATCCATTATGGCCAAAAATTGTATAACTTTGGAAGAAAGAGAGTTCTTCAATTTTTTATAAAACCAGTACTAATATAGGCAAGAAAGTCTTGGACAATACAAAACAAAATAGTATAATCTCTGTTGCCCAAACATGTCCGAAGAATGTTGACTACTATATTTGAGTGAAATATGAACATACCGCCTCTCCCTGTCTGCCTGGGTATCCAATGTTTCCAACTGTACCAGGTGGTCCCTGTGAAAATTTGGAGGTAATAAAGTGGTCAATTAAGTGTATTATGGTGCCAATGAAAAGTGTGAAATGTGATATCAGCAATAAGGTGAAGTTTTACATCAATGAGAAGGTGAGAATATGACATCAATGATAAGTTGATAATACGAGTTGAGAAAATGTAGCTCTATTATAGCTAATAGTAGCTTTTAGTAGCTCTATTACTAAGTTTGCAATTTTTACAAATTAAGCAAAACTTAACACAAAGTTTGTTATCACGTAAATGAAGAAACAGACTATAAAACAGTTTGTAGCCAACAACAGATTTATATTGGTTGAAGTATATGACTAGCAATGAATAATATTAGGTTATTTAAAGAATTTCATGCCTATTGTATATCTTGGTCACCTTTCTCATCTCATCCGGAGAACATGTCTAATCCATCCCCATCTTCTATTTTCAATCTCTCTTTATTGATGTCTTCCAGACTAGTTAGTTCTTGATGTCTGATAATGCTAATCTCATCTCTCCAGATATATGCAACTACATTTCTAATGAGCATAACATTCACAGATTCTGGGCAAATGTTTCTAGCCATGTAGGTTCCATTGTTGTGAATATATTTTCTACAGCTAGACATTCAATTGTAAATACTAGCAATATATTTCACAATGCCACACATACATTTGTCAATGCTATCCATACATTGTAAACTGTCTAACATACATTTACCATTGCTAGTCATATAGTTTTAACTGCTGCATGTATATTTACCATTGCTATCCATATATTTTTAGCTACTGCACGTATATTTACCATTGCTATCCATATATTTTTAACTGCTGCATGTATATTTACCATTGCTATCCATATATTTTTAGCTGCTGCACGTATATTTACCATTGTTATCCATATATTTTTAGCTGCTGCACATACATTTACCATTGCTATCTATATATTTTTAACTGCTGCACATACATTTGCCATTGCTATCCATATTTTTTTAACTGCTGCACATTTATTTACCATTGATATCCATATATTTTTAATTGCTGCACATACATTTACCATTGCTAGTCATATATTTTCTAAAACTCTTTGGGTAGCAATTAAAAATGTTTTCCTAGATTCTGTGTATTTCATGAGATTTTGAGGTTTAACAATTTTCTAATTAACAATAACAGGCACTACTTTTATTATTATTATATACATCTAAGTAGACATGAAACACACTATTTATGAAGCACAAACAAAAGCCCATTCTAGAAATCTCTTCTTATTTTGATGCTGTGAGGTAAAAGAGGATTAGAGAAAAGAAGAAAGAAAGCAGAAGTAGACAGACGGACATTAATGAGCACACAGTTAACAATGGTCACTTACCCTAACTGCATCAAGTGCTTCTCCCAGTAACTAGTAATAGAAGAAATCAAATCTGAATCAGGTTTGAATTATAAAATGTGAAATTATACAATATATTATACAAGATACATCTAGGTTAGTAATTTATGTGTTTGTTTGTGCTATGTAAAATGATCTAACTTCTTGCTGCAATGTTGCACCATTAACTCTTTAACAAAGTAGCATGGATTTATAATTGGTTTCCATCGATTCCAACCATTGTATTGTTCTTGAAAATGAGAAGGTAGATGAGGTGACAGAAAATGAGAAGGTAGATGAGGTGACAGAAAATGAGAAGGTAGATGAGGTGACAGAAAATGAGAAGGTAGATGAGGTGACAAGAACTAAAGGAAACCTGGTACAGCAGTCATTGCTATCTTAGAGTTACAAATAATTCAAGTCACTTATAAAACAATTCAGAAGGTAGTGTAGGCTTACTTCATCTTGAAGCAGGAAAGTTTAGTAGTGATAGTGGTGGTTGTAGTGTTAATAGTGTTAGTAGTAGTGGTAGTATTGGAGCAGCGGTAGCAGCAGCAGCAGTAGTAGTGGTGGTAGTAATAATAGTAGTAGTGGTGGTAGTAATAATAGTAGTAAGGTGAGTAATAATGAAGTATGATTAGTGAAGTAATAGTAGTAGTGGTGGTAGTAATAATAGTCAGTTAGTTGGTAGTAATAATAGTGAGTATGTGGTAGTAATAATAGTAAGTGGTGGTAGTACAACAGTAGGTAGTGGTGGTAGTAATAATAGCAAGTATGGTGGTAGTAATATAGCAGTAGTAGTGGTGGTAAGTAATAATAGTGAGTACAATGTGGTAGTAATAAAGTAGTAGTGGTGCAGTAAAATAGCAACAGTCATGGTGGAGTAAAACAGTAGTAGTGGTGGAGTAACAAAGTCAGCATGTGGTAGAAATAACAGCAAGTAGTGGTGGTAGTAAAAAGCAGCAGTATGGGGGTAGTAATAATAGCAAGTAGTGGTGAGTAAAAGTAGTAGTGTGGAGACAAAGTCAGCAGTAGTGGTGAGTAATAATAGCAGTAGTATGGTGTATTTAAAGTAGTAGTTGGTAGTAATAATAAGTGATGTGGTAAGTAAAATAAGTAGTAGTGGTGGTAGTAATATAGCAGTAGTAGTGGTGGTAGTAATAATAATGCAGTAGTCAGTGTGGTAGTAATAATAGCAGTAGTAGTGGTGGTAGTAATAATAGCAGTAGTAGTGGTGGTAGTAATAATAGCAGTAGTAGTGGTGGTAGTAATAATAGCAGTAGTAGTGGTGGTAGTAATAATAGCAGTAGTAGTGGTGGTAGTAATAATAGCAGTAGTAGTGGTGGTAGTAATAATAGTAGTAGTGGTGGTAGTAATAATAGTAGTAGTGGTGGTAGTAATAATAGTAGTAGTGGTGGTAGTAATAATAGTAGTAGTGGTGGTAGTAATAATAGTAGTAGTGGTGGTAGTAATAATAGCAGTAGTAGTGGTGGTAGTAATAATAGCAGTAGTAGTGGTGGTAGTAATAATAGTAGTAGTGGTGGTAGTAATAATAGTAGTAGTGGTGGTAGTAATAATAGTAGTAGTGGTGGTAGTAATAATAGTAGTAGTGGTGGTAGTAATAATAGTAGTAGTGGTGGTAGTAATAATAGCAGTAGTAGTGGTGGTAGTAATAATAGCAGTAGTAGTGGTGGTAGTAATAATAGCAGTAGTAGTGGTGGTAGTAATAATAGTAGTAGTGGTGGTAGTAATAATAGCAGTAGTAGTGGTGGTAGTAATAATAGTAGTAGTGGTGGTAGTAATAATAGTAGTAGTGGTGGTAGTAATAATAGTAGTAGTGGTGGTAGTAATAATAGCAGTAGTAGTGGTGGTAGTAATAATAGCAGTAGTAGTGGTGGTAGTAATAATAGCAGTAGTAGTGGTGGTAGTAATAATAGCAGTAGTAGTGGTGGTAGTAATAATAGCAGTAGTAGTGGTGGTAGTAATAATAGCAGTAGTAGTGGTGGTAGTAATAATAGCAGTAGTAGTGGTGGTAGTAATAATAGCAGTAGTAGTGGTGGTAGTAATAATAGCAGTAGTAGTGGTGGTAGTAATAATAGCAGTAGTAGTGGTGGTAGTAATAATAGCAGTAGTAGTGGTGGTAGTAATAATAGTAGTAGTGGTGGTAGTAATAATAGTAGTAGTAGTGGTGGTAGTAATATAGTAGTAGTGGTGGTAGTAATAATAGTAGTAGTGGTGGTAGTAATAATAGTAGTAGTGGTGGTAGTAATAATAGTAGTAGTGGTGGTAGTAATAATAGTAGTAGTAGTGGTGGTAGTAATAATAGTAGTAGTGGTGGTAGTAATATTAGTACAAGATGAAAGTAATACAATGAAATATGATTATACAGAAAAATGGTGGGAATATTATGAACAGTTGATTTAAAATGACATGTGAAGCTAATGTATAGAGTGAATTAATATCACAGACTAGGAGACAACAGTCAGCGTTGTTTGAGGCTTGTATTGAGAAGGAAAATGTTAGGGGTTCATCGTGACAACATTTATAAGTCATAGTCAAAGAGGGACAAAGTGAAAAAATATTGGATATTTACAAATTCTCATTCTGTGGCTCAGAAACAGACACAACAGTCCCATATATAGAAACAGACACAACAGTCCCATGTATAGAAACAGACACAACCGTCACATGTATAGAAACAGACACAACCGTCACATGTATAGAAACAGACACAACAGTCACATGTATAGAAACAGACACAACAGTCACATGTATAGAAACAGACACAACCGTCACATGTATATACAATTTTAAAATGACAATTTAGACATGTATACTTGTCTTCTTCTTCTTCTTATTTCTTCTTAGTGTTCATTCTTTGCAAAGAAATTTGATCATTCTTATTTCATATATAATTGATCTTTGACAAGAACAACTGTACGTTAAACCCCGGTTCTTAGGCCCATACTTCTGTATGGTACCATACACGTGTAGGGCAGAACTTCCGGTTTTAGCCTACGGAAAAAACTTTGAATGTCTCACTGACAATCAGTTCCCCCACACTTTTCCTCCCTTTGTGTATTCTTCTTCTTCTTCTTTTGTCGTCACACTGCTACCGGGTTGTTGCCCAGTGTCGTGGTTTTCTGTTTTTGTCTTGCGCTGTTCTGGTGGCTTGTGTGATTGTTATCTTTGCTCTTTCACAGGATGCTGCCACGCCATCTAACCATCTTTTCCGTGGTCTTCCTCTTGCCTTCTTTCCCGATGTTCTGTTGTAGAAGACTCTGTATACTGTGGAGTTTGGATGCATTCTTATTAAGTGGCCAAACCACTTCATTCTTTGTTTATCTATATAATTCAAGCACGGTTTTGTGCCAACTTTCTTTCTTATGCTGATGTTGGTGATTCTGTCTTTTCTTGTGTTGTTGGTAACTTTTCTCAGGCAACGCATTTCACATGTAGTTATTTTTTGTGACTGCGCTTTGCTCAATGTCCATGTTTGGCTCTGGTAACACAAAGTAGGTATAAAAATGCTGTTGATCATTTGTTTCTTAGCTGCCTGTGAAATTTTGGGTGCCTTAACAATGGGGCTAGCTGGTAGGTTACAGCATTTGCTTTTTGTACTCTAGCCTCTATCTCTCTATCTAGTTTTCCGTCTTCTGTGAATATGCTTCCTAAGTATTTGAATTCTTTCACTTGGTTTATTTTAGTGCCATTGACATGGATGTCTAGATTATTATGTTTTCTTCCCATATTCATTATTTCTGTTTTAGTGTTGTTGATTTTCATGTCATGTTTCACACAATTTTTGTTCAAGGTATCAATATGATGTTGTAGATCTTGTTCATTTTGATGTATCAGGCACTGATCATCTGCAAAAAGTAGTTCATTTATTTCATCATTATCTGAATTCGACTCTTGAGTTATTTTATCCATATATGCGATAAAGAGTAGTGGTGAAAGGACACAACCTTGTCTAACACCTGATGTAATGGAGAACAAGTCGGTCATTCCTTCTGTTGTTCTTACTGTACTCTGGCTATCTTGATATAAGGCCATGATTTGTGTATTCATTGCTCTTTAACGATCATTTCTCGCCGAATATTTGGGCTTTATGATCTTCGTCTAAGAGTATGTCTACACTATGCACCCTTCTGACTATGTGAGGTCATTCCGGATTAGGAACATTCTCAGCCATTATGTGTAATTGTGAACAGGCACATAAGACTGCAGAGCACATACTTCAAGACTGTCCAAAATTTAATATACTAAGAAAACTCACTAGCCCAGTAAAGCAACATGGGCAAGAAATTGCTGCAACCTCTGAGTAGGCTGCAGAAGAAAATGAAGCTGATGCTAAAGAGAAATATAAACAATATTTCATATTCCTGCTGAACAAACCTGACTATTTTTTTAATTTTAGATAAGCTATGAACCACTCATTATTTTCTATTTATTGTATTTCTACTAACAAAAAATATATCTGCAAGGAAAACTATCACAAGCAATACATGATACTTACAGTAGTCCTTGTTTCGGCAGAACCTAAGAAAATATTTTGGAAAAAAGTTTTAAAAATTAAGTTTAAATGAAGGATGTATACATGTTGATAATGACTAATGCTTGAATTAGAATAAAATATACAGCGTAGATACAGCAATAATAAAATTGCAATAAATAATTAATAGCTATCTCCACTGTACACAGTCTTCTACAATAGAACATCAGGAAAGAAGGTGAGAGGAAGACCACAAATAAAAAGGATAGTTGGCATAGCAGAATCTATTCAAAAGCAAACCACTAGAAACAGTGCAAGACAAAGAAATAAAACCATGACACTGAGCAACAACCCGCTAACAGTGTGGCGAACATTAAATTATTATTATTTTTATACTCCTCTATTACCATTATATGTTACTTAGGGCCTGCAAGCAATTTCTCCATACCATTCTATTCTCTATCAACTTGTTCAATCCCTTCTAAGAAATTGAGTCTGATATTTCTTGCCTCACTCAGGAAAGTTCGTTTCAGGGTTCCCTGGGGATTCCTTTCTTTCTTGAACCCTTTGCTTCCCACTTCAATGTCTGAGTTTTTTATTTGTTGATCATATCTACATCTTCTCTTGAATGTGAATATGTATTGAATATGTATAACATTGCTCAACATGATGTAGTGCTGAATAACGAAAATTGGATGAAAGGAAAATACCAAAAGTCTGGACTGATACATTTGTTGAACTGATTCGTTGATAAAGGTTTTTTTATCCGGTCTGCAATTGTTCAACAACTTTTTTTTTGCTTTTTTTTTTTCTTTTTTCTTTTTCTTTCGTCGCTTTCAACTCAGACGAAGTTCCATCTCTGAAACTGATTTTTGCGTGAAAATCTGTTTTCCAATTTCTAACAATGGCAGCAGCGTGCACATAGTAAATTACTTTACACTGGCAGCCGTGTGCTCAATGTACTCGTAATTAGTATTCCTCGCCATACAGGCAGATTTCTCCGACTTCAGAGGTACTCACGTTATCGTCCTGAGTAAGACCAGGGGACTCGAACAAATGCCGGACAGTAGGTTCGAACCGAGCTATGAGGCGTCTCACAGCTAGCAGGCCGAGCTACTATCAACTACTCTAGGCAGTCCCCCTATAGTTCAACAACTAATTGTTGGGTGAAGAGCTCCATCTATGCTGTAGTTGTACAACAACTGAGTGTTGAGTGAAGAGCTCCATCTATGCTGTAGTTGTACAACAACTGATTGTTGAGTGAAGAGCTCCATCTATGCTGTAGTTGTACAACAATCGATTGTTGAGTGAAGAGCTCCATCTATGCTGTAGTTGTACAACAACTGAGTGTTGAGTGAAGAGCTCCATCTATGCTGTAGTTGTACAACAATCGATTGTTGAGTGAAGAGCTCCATCTATGCTGTAGTTGTACAACAACTGATTGTTGAGTGAAGAGCTCCATCTATGCTGTAGTTGTACAACAACTGAGTGTTGAGTGAAGAGCTCCATCCATGCTGTAGTTGTACAACAACTGAGTGTTGAGTGAAGAGCTCCATCTATGCTGTAGTTGTACAACAATCGATTGTTGAGTGAAGAGCTCCATCTATGCTGTAGTTGTACAACAACTGAGTGTTGAGTGAAGAGCTCCATCTATGCTGTAGTTGTACAACAATCGATTGTTGAGTGAAGAGCTCCATCTATGCTGTAGTTGTACAACAACTGAGTGTTGAGTGAAGAGCTCCATCTATGCTGTAGTTGTACAACAACTGAGTGTTGAGTGAAGAGCTCCATCTATGCTGTAGTTGTACAACAATCGATTGTTGAGTGAAGAGCTCCATCTATGCTGTAGTTGTACAACAACTGAGTGTTGAGTGAAGAGCTCCATCTATGCTGTAGTTGTACAACAATCGAGTGTTGAGTGAAGAGCTCCATCTATGCTGTAGTTGCACAATAACTGATTGTTGGGTAAGTAGGTCTCTCTCACTAGCCTATGCCGCATCTGACTGCATCATTATAGTCTATCCTTGGCCATCCTCTGTAGGCCTATTGCGTTTCCGTTTTGATTCATTTCTTTCTGTTCTTGTTCTATTGTTCTTTTCTAGATCGTTTAGGATCGTGTTTTCACTTACCATCTGGTGTTCATGTCAGTGCAGTTGTCATGACAAAGTTAGTCTCTCCGTATCACATGCCAAATCCATTTCTAGTGTCTATTTTGTATGATGGTGCTCACATTCTTCATCTAATACCTCTTATCTTCAGTTGCTTTACGCATCATCCATTTAATGACAATGCTTAATTGTCAAATTAAGACATACAAATATTTGATTAAGCAGTTATACAGTTTCTGCTTCCAAAGTAACTTGAGTTGCCTGCGAGGTCAGATAATGGTGTGCATGTACAGTATTGTACAGTGAATTTTAAGAACTTTCAGCATGTATAACATATGCACCACATGCTGAACAAAAGGCTACTTAGATTCTATGAATCTCCCTGGGCAACAGTTTATAAATCAATTTATCTCAGTAGTTGGAGTAAGCTTTGCTTGAATAACGAAGGACACTGGTGATAAATAAATCAAGACTTCGCGCAAAAATCAATCATGTTCGCCATATTGACCATGTTAAGCCTGAATTCCTAGCAGACAAACGAAAAATAACTTTTAATTTCCCTGACATTTCAAATCACAGTTCATGATTAAATGACAATCTTTTACTTACCAAACTTATTGCACTGAACAAACTGGCAGAGTACATTCCCATTCAAACACTGACACTGCATACAATCATTGTTCTCTAGTGGCAGCCAGATGTCTTCATTCTGGTACACCATTTCTTTGTAGAAGCAACCTGTACAGAAGACTTTCTAGATATAATATGTACCATTCGTTATTGTTAATGTTTGCTACAATATTATCTAGCATGTTCATCACTTTAATCTAATCTTCTTCTTCTTGTAATTACTCAAAATATTCAAAGCGCTAGGTTAGTTCGCATGATGAACTTGGTTTAGATTTGGAGCTCTTCTTTGTTTATGTAGGCCTATCTTCTTCTTCTTTTGTCGTCACACTGCTACCGGGTTGTTGCCCAGTGTCGTGGTTTTCTGTTTTTGTCTTGCGCTGTTCTGGTGGCTTGTGTGATTGTTATCTTTGCTCTTTCACAGGATTTGCTACGCCATCTAACCATCTTTTCCGTGGTCTTCCTCTTGCCTTCTTTCCCGATATTCTGTTGTAGAAGACTCTGTATACTTGGAGTTTGGATGCATTCTTATTAAGTGGCCAAACCACTTCATTCTTTGTTTATCTATGTAATTCAAGCACGGTTTTGTACCAACTTTCTTTCTTATGCTGATGTTGGTGATTCTGTCTTTTCTTGTGTTGTTGGTAACTTTTCGCAGGCAACGCATTTCACATGTAGTTATTTTTGTGACTGCGCTTTGCTCAATGTCCATGTTTGGCTCTGGTAACACAAAGTAGGTATACAAATGCTGTTGATCATCTGTTGCTTAGCTGCCTGTGAAATTTTGGGTGCCTTAACAATGGGGCTAGCTGGTAGGTTACAGCATTTGCTTTTTGTACTCTATTCTCTATCTCTCTATCCAGTTTTCCGTCTTCTGTGAATATGCTTCCTAAGTATTTGAATTCTTTCACTTGGTTTATTTTAGTGCCATTGACATGGATGTCTAGATTATTATGTTTTCTTCCCATATTCATTATTTCTGTTTTAGTGTTGTTGATTTTCATGTCATGTTTTACACAATTTTTGTTCAAGGTATCAATATGATGTTGTAGATCTTGTTCATTTTGATGTATCAGGCACTGATCATCTGCAAACAGCAGTTCATTTATTTCACCATTATCTGAATTTGACTCTTGAGTTATTTTATCCATATATGCAATAAAGAGTAGTGGTGAGAGGACACAACCTTGTCTAACACCTGATGTAATGGAGAACCAGTCGGTCATTCCTTCTGTTGTTCTTACTGTACTCTGGCTATCTTGATATAAGGCCATGATATTACCTAATAGTTGTCCCTGGGCGCCATATTCTTCAAGGATTTTCCATAGTTTGCACCTGTTTACTCTATCAAATGCCTTTTCTTGGTCTATAAATATAAGCTGTTTACTTTGATTGTATTCAATTTTATTGTATGCCTATAGTTGTGCAAATTGTGTTGTATTGTTGGATCAGTAGCATATTCATTTCTGTAAAGACACCGACACTCAATTGTAAACATGTATCTTTACACACAAAACAAGCCTTTATACAATACGATCTTCAACTCGACTTTGTACTAAAAGTGGCAAAATTGAACACTTACTACAGTCAATGAAAAAGAACAAGTGCAACAATAGAGATGAAATGCCTGCGGAAAATTGTGGAAGAAATAAGATTAAACAAACGACACTTGATAGGAACACCACCAGTGCCAGAGCGAACAATACAAATAGTGTTAGAGCATTCTAAGAGAAAACAAATCAAATGATTCCACCACGTAACACGATTACCGTCCAACGGCATATCATAACGAGCACCACTATTCAGATACAATGGTTTCAAGACCAAAAGATTGCACACCCAAATGTTGGACCACGGTAATATTAGAGGTGGTAGGAGATATATACAAGGCACACTAGAGGGAACTTACCAAAAACTCTTCGCGTACTCCAAACTCTCGAAACACGTAATTATAAAGCACTGTAGTTTTACAAAAACAATGACAATACACAGCAACGTTTCGACCAAAAGGCTTTATCAAGAAAACGATATAACAGGAGTGACGAATTTCACAGCACACTACATATAGACTATGACAGAGATGATTTCCAACGGTCATAAAATGAAAATCTGTGACTAAAAGCAAATAACGAAATAAATGCAGAAAATTATAAGTGGGAAAAGAAGAGAAAATATAAAAAATCAAGTAAATATATAACATATACATTTAACATATACACATATAGAATATGGAGCATGAGAAGAGAAAGTACTGAGAAGTATAAAAATGTAGAACGTTGTGTCCATAAGGTCGCAAGGTACCATATAACGAAATAAAACGATGCTCCAGAGCAAATCGACTACGATCATCAGAGGAACATGATCGGATGGCCGTGACCTGGACGTCGTGAGCTCCCGAATGGTCAGTTCCGTAGAAATGAGTGGCTATAGGGGTCACATGGCATTGGCGTATATCGCTCAAGTGTTGACCAAAACGGTCACTAAGCACTGTATCACCGATATATGCTTTGTCCCACCGCTTGCAAATGATGGCGTAGATTATATTGCGGGACTCGCATGTGAAACCATCTTCAATAACAAACGTGGCTTTAGGAAAAGATACAGTACGGGTCTGTATCACATAAGCACACGTATTGCAACGCTGACGGCCACACTGAACGGTGTCAAAATGACTCTGGACATTGGACTTAAGGCGACTGTGTACCAACATACCCTTAAGACTTCTGTCTCGCCTGTAAGCCACCAAAGGATAGTTTGGGAAGACTGAAAGTGTCTCAGGATCTGACTTTAGAATAGACAGATGACAGAATAAAACTTTTTTCACAAGTGAACTATGAGGGTGGAAAGTTAAGATAAGTTTCACTCTGTCAGAGTTAGAAGTCCTATGCTGGTTGGTAAGGGCCTCCTGGCGAGTAATTTTCTGAACTCGATGCATAGCAGATACAAGCACCTTCTCCGGGTATAGGCGCTTGCGGAAGCATCTCGCTAGCTCTATCAAGAAAATCATCGTCCTCGCTACCAAGGCGACGAAGGCGCAAGAGTTGGGAGAATGGCAAAGAATCACGACAAGCCTGGGGATGGGAAGAGGTATAAAGGAGAAAACTATGTGCATCAGTAGGCTTGTAATATACTGATGTTGTGGTGGTGGATAGGTTTTCACAATGGATTTGCTTGATAAAGGCCTTTTGGTCGAAACGTTGCTGTGTATTGTCATTGTTTTTGTAAGACTACAGTACTTTGTTATTACGTGTTTCGCCATTTGTCATAGTTTTACTGCAGTCTCCCCCTATATCGAGATTTGTATACTGCAAACTCTGAAAGTCACAACAGAAATAAAGGAAAGATAGAAGAAAACTATTCCTTTCTGTACTGCTAGTACGAGATCGGAAATCCTGTAAAAACATGCTCTACATTTTCTTCTCTTCTGACATAAGAGCACCTCGGAGAAGCAGATAGATGAAGGTATGTATCCTGTCTTTCTGAGCGATAGATAGTGAGTCTTCTGCTCCAAGCAGATAGGATGAAGGTAGTATCCTGTCTTTTTGATGCGAAGAATAGTGTCTTCATTGTCTGTCCAAGAATGGTAGTGATTATTGAGTAGATTCTGACTGTTCTTGTACTGTGCTCTTTGTTTCTCAATTTAAGATTTCGTTATCTTCCTATAATATTCTTCATGCTTCTTTGCAATTCGCTTAATTTCTGTTACCACAATGATGGTCCCATTTGAAACGCCATTCATAATGTGATGATGCCCATTAATAAACTGCACTATATAGTGGTTTCGGAGATGTGAGAAAGGGAAGTTTAGAACACATAGTAACAACCGGAAAAAAACCAATGTAGGACGAGACAGAACACGAAAGAGATAAACAATTTATGGAAACCCTAACTGCATGGCACGGAAGTGTCAACAGCCGTACTATTAATGGTCAGAACAAACATTTGTGGAGGAAATGATCGCACACACCAGTTGTCATGAAACATGATGATAGTGATGAATGTAATGTAGAAAGCATTGATGATACAATGCAGAAGTTAACTGTAGCTATGGAAACGATATGCAATCTGACGTAGAATATGAAGACAGTCTTACAATGACGAATGTTATTGTGAATTATGTGTTACTATTGCAAATGTGTGAGAAGTAGTGGTTTTGGAGAGCTAGATAGTTATGCTCTGAAAAACGCTCGTCTG
The DNA here is from genome assembly GCA_020796225.1 of Arion vulgaris. NCBI lineage: Eukaryota > Metazoa > Mollusca > Gastropoda > Stylommatophora > Arionidae > Arion > Arion vulgaris. The sequence continues at coordinate 4,305,487 of CM036772.1, read as the reverse complement.
CAGGGCAATGGATGCCATGAGAAATAAAGGGTTGTGTTTCAAATTCTGTATTTGGTTTTTATTTTTTCCAGATGAGTTACATACTTTTTTATTATCTACTTTTTTTACCATATGGAATATGTTTGCTCACGTGATGTCATAGACAACTAGGTCATCCCATTCGTTATGGTAACGTTTATTTGCGCAAAGACGGTATGGAATGTGAGGAGTGATACGAGATATAAAGGGGGGTTTTAAAGCCGAAGGATTAACTTCATTGACCGGGTGTTACCCCATATGACTCGGTCCCTCTCCGCAGAAATGGCACGCCACCTGCCGAGAGTATTGCACAAAGCACGAACTCCGTAGCTCCGGCAACAATCCTAGGGGTCTCTGGAAAAAACTGCACTCGTGAACAGAAGGCCGCAGTCCGTATTCGAACCCATGACCTTCGACTCACAAGGCAAAGGGCTTAATCGCTTAGCCACTTAGCCACAGGGATACGAGATATATATATATATCAGTCAGGTGTCATGCCTGCCTGTGTATGCGATCATGTCTCTCCACAACTCTCTCTCTCTCTCTTTCTCTCATTGGAGCAGTTTATCAGTTCTGACTCTGATGTCTTGTCGAACAACGATATCAAACCACTCATCATCTCCCTTTGCTTTCCACGATCTCTCTTTCCCTGCATTTTATCCGCTATCACCAAATCAGCTAAAAGTCCTAAATCTCCTCTTTACAGTAGGGCTAAATGTCTGAAGAACATTGTTTATCAAACTCTTACTCTTTTCATCAGGCTTCGTTGAGTGCCATTATCTTTAAAAACCTCATAAATTGTTGTTTTTTGTTTTGTTGTCCATGAAATTTTCAGCATTTTTTCTGTAAAACCCTCTATATGTGTCTACTATCGATCTTATTGATTGTTTGTTCATTGCTCATGATTTGCTGATATACAGAAGTATTGGTTCTATATATCACTAGTACTCTGTTCCGCAGTATAGTTGGTAGTGAATTCACGTACCGTAAGTTTTTCATATGCATAAAAGCTGTTTTGGCTTGAGCTGACTACTACTCCTTATCTATGCTATACATCTTCCAGCTGATATTTTGAACGCATCCATACATTTTAATCTTCGTATTTAGTTCATTTTTTTATTTTTGTATTTATGATATTGCATTGAAGTATTTCTTAGAAATAACCACTATGTCTGCTTTTCTTTACATTCATGCTTGATATTTTCTTCTCAACTTTCTATCACTCGAGTGCATATATAATCCAATGCATATGTAGCAAAATAGTGTGAGAATGTAAAATGAAACGGCGAAGTGGTTAAGACGTTTCAAATACGGACCGAGTCACTTATAATCGAATGTGTTCAGTTCCAACATGAGGGTACGCAACGCTTACTCATCATCAAGTAGCCTGCTGCTTGCGAACGTCGCTTTCATAACAGCTCTCCTGAAAAACTCCCTGTCTCTAGCAAGTTTTCCTGCTTTCTCCAGCGTCATGTTCAATGCGTCTTTGCTGTCATGTAGCCACCTTCGTCTTGGTAGTCCCCTGCCTCGTACTCCATGAACCATGAACTCCATTACCACTGTGACATTTAACGTGGCCCAAATATTTCACCTTCCAGGACATAATGTTATTTGTGAGCCAATGCTTCTTTATGTGCAGGTCTTGTAGGATGTCTTTCTTTTTTCTCTTCTCAGTTCATGATGTTCTAAGTACGTTTCTGCAACACCAGATAAACGCTTACACACAGCAGAAAAAACAAACCAAGAACCCCAAAAAATTGTAATAGTAACATAACTGACGGTTTTTGTGTGATTTTTTAACCGATACAGAAGCGCTTGAGCTTTCAGCTCTTCGGCTCAGTGCCATGGACATCGTAACTCTTCAGTTCGGTGCCACGAACACCGTGAATCTCGTGAACCTGTGGCTTTTCTACCAGCCCGCGGAATTGAACCCGCACTCACAGGGAGCTTGTCACCCGTAGTCCAACGCGCTACGAACACGCTGGGCAGACGAGCGCATATAACTGACGCAAATGTAAGGCTTGGTTTGGTAAGGTTTGGAAAAATAAAATTAAAGAGATAAATGCAGAAAAATATGGAAGATAAAGGGAAAAAGTGAAAATTGTAATATTCACCACTATTACATTTTTTTAAACGTTGATATAATTGTTTCAACATTGAAATACACGCATACAATCTAGCAATATTTATTTTGACTGTATATTCTGCATTCCAAGATACGCTAATTTATCTGCCAACAGCCAAGCCAGGCGAAATTCTAGTTTATTATAACCAACTGGCAAGTCAGCAGATTTAGCTTATGTAAACGGTTCATCCAGCACTGACGTGGCACCTCACGTAATTTCTGCAACATGGCTACAATTTCTTTTCCTTTCTTCCACGCTGTAAGTTGAGGAAGGTTATTTTATGTGGGCGCATATGTATACAGAAAACGAATTGTGGAATTTTGGTGCGAACTTCACGCACTCAGTTCTGGCTTCATACAGTTCTGGAAAACGAATGGCAAATCTCAAACGTACCAAAAAAAATATAGGAAGCAATTTAAATGGAAACGAAATACGGATTTTGAGCTTTAAAATTGTAGGTCTCCGAGAAGAAATGTTGGTTAGTTAGTTTGCTGTAAAATTAAACTTAACAAAGATTGAGAACGGATTTGGGGAGAGGAGGGAGGGGGTCAGATTTAGCGTTTATATATACATGTTGCGTATGTGTGTGTGTGTTAGGATGCATTTTTATTTCTTTAGATCGGTCATTTGACAAGTTATATTCTTGTTTCTCTTGCCTAAGTTTCTCTTCGAGAGATTCTGCACCTTACGTGCTGTCAATTTTCCTACAACTCGGTCATCAGCTAGTTTTTTTTTTTTTCATTTGTTGGGACCGACAGATAAGTTCTTCATTGAGGCCTTGCATATATCCTTATTTCTGAACAGTGATCTACCTTGGTGCCTCTTTCCTTCCGAACGTTACAGAACAGCACCTGTTGGGTATGCGGCTACTGTTCATTCTTCTCGAGAGCCCTAACCATATTAATTTTCTACTGCTGAGCATTCCCATGATGAAGGCTAAGCCTGCACGTTGGAGTACTTCAGAGTTGGTTATCTTGTCGTACCACCTGATGTTCATAATCTTGCAGAGACATCGAAGGTGAAAGATGTTAAGTCTACTCTCATGTCTTGTGTAAGCTGTCCATGTTTGTGAGCCATATAGTAAAGACCTAATTACGAAGGTCGGATAGATCTGAATCTGCTTCTGCAATGTTCATTTTTTGTCGTCTCAAGCTCTTTTTGATAGTTTGCCAAATGTAATGGTCGTACAATCTAATAAAGCATTGATTTCTTCATCAAGAGAAAGGCTGGTAGTCACAATGGATCCAAGATATCAATAAATTTGAACTGGTGTTAGATGGCTGCATTTAGCTAGATATTTTTTGATGCAGTACTTCCCTGACATAAAATCACTTTCTTGTTTGGATGCAGTACTTCCCTGACATAAAATCACTTTCTTGTTTGGATGCAGTACTTCCCTGACATAAAATCACTTTCTTGGTGACACTTTTGGTTAGAGAGAATAGGTCGCATGCCCTGACGATAACGTTGGTTAACGATTGCAGGGTGCTCTCACTGTGTGCGTGTAGGGCAGTGTCAACGAAAAGGAGCTCATTCAGATGGATTTCTGTCGTTTTTGTCTAGTCTCTTAATTAAATGAGCCACGTTTAAGAGTAAAATATCAGATCTAGTACGGATGAAAACATCGTCATCGGAACCTAAAGACATCATATAAAAGGACTGCTAAGGAGATTCGAAAGTGGGGCAAAGACACAGACCTGTTTGATTCCACTCTTAACCAAGAAGATCTCAGATGCACTGCTTGATAGATACCTTGAGAACAGAACAGCAAGGGTTCAGGTTCAGGAGTACACTAACATGAAAGCCACACTAGAGCAAGGGGTCCCCCAAGGAGGAGTGCTCTCACCAACTCTTTTTCCCAATCTTTGTCAACGACTTAACCACATGCTTACCAGAGCAAGTGCACTCTGACATGTATGCCGACGACCTGGGAATATGTGCGAGAGAAAAGTCAATGCCCACAGTAACAAATCGACTACAAGTTACGTTAAATAACCTGGAAGTGTGGACAAAAAAGTGGAATATGAGCATAAATGCTTCAAAAACCACTTACACTGTGTTCTCCTAGAACAACCAGGATTACAAAATAAAGCTTAAAGTCAATGGGCAGGAACTTCCAGAATTCAAGACCCCAACGTACCTCGGAGTCACACTCGACCGAAAACTGACCTGGTGCCCTCAAATTGAAAATGCTACGGCAAAAGCGAGGCATAGGCTCACGATGATGCACAAACTCGCAGGTTCCACATGGGGGCAAACGCCAGAGTTCTTAAAACACTCTACTCTGGTAGAGTGGGACTTTTCCTAGAGTATGGTATAGCAGCCTGGAGCAATGCATCCAACAAGCAATTTGCCAAAGTGAGCAATAGCCAGAACCATGCCATGCGTATTATCACTGGAGCCATGAAGTCCACGCCTATCAAGGCGATGGAAACAATCACTGGCATCCAACCAATGACAGATCGAAGGGACAGAAAACTATTAGTACTAGCCGAAAAACTTAAACGGCTCGATTCCCACCCAATGCACGAAAGAATGTATGAATTCGGAAGGAGTAGGATACAGAGATCTAACTTCGCGAAAACCTCCAAAGCACTGACCGCAGATCGTCCAGTCCTATCAAAATGCAAAGCTAAACCAATCCCGGCAACCAACAAGTGTCCGCCGTGGAAAACCAGAATGCCAGAACTAAGGGAATCAATCCCAGGCATACTGAATAAAGGGGAGCAAACAAACTTCGAAAGAAAAGCGGCCACAGAAGAGTACATAGAATCCGAGTACCCTGAAAAAAAGGGGACGCACGTGTACACTGACGGATCGGCCAATAACGCAATCAGCGATGGTTGAGTAGGAATAGTGCTTAAACTATCAAAGAAAGTGACGGTCACAAAATCGATTGCAACAGGCAAATACTCAAATAACTACCGAGCAGAAGCGGAGGCATTAAGAACACCGGCCGAAATGATCCTAGAGAGAAGAGACACCTCTCGCAACAAGGTCGTGATATTCACCTATGCTCTATCGGTCATCACGGCACTCAAAAGTGTAGGTAAAATAGAGCTGAATGAGCTCAAAGCGACCCTCGGTGAACTAACGTGCTCACTCAAACGCACCGTCATTCAGTGGATAACATCACACTGTAATATAAATGGAAACGAAGCAGCCGACAAACTAGCAAAAGAAGGCGGGAGACTACCTCAGACTGATCACGAGATCAGTTATGAGGAAGCCCGAACAACTATCGGTTCGCACTACAGAAACAAATGGACAAAAAACCATCCCCAGCATTCCAACAGTGACGGATACTATGATGCATGATAACTATGTCTACATTTCTTGTTTATTTCATGACTGTATTGCAAGTATTTACACTAGCCAAATATACTGCCAACATCAAAGAAAAGGGCGCTGTAACAACAAAAGAGGAACCCGAATAGCTGAGAATCATCGTATTGTTGAGTCACAGAGAAAACGAGCAGTGCGAAAAGACAGAGCACACAACACGCACATGTCTAACCTTGATCATGTATGCCCCACCTGTGGTCAGGGATTCTGTTCTAGGATTGGACTCTACAGTCACCTCCGCACACACCAGAGAGGTGCAACAGTACACGTCTGAGATTGTTGTCATCATCGCTTGCGATGGACGGCTATTACATATATATATATTTGTTCTCTTTTCTGTATATGATATACGAAGGACTCTTCTGTAACACTTATATTACAGAAGAGTCCTTTGTATATAATGGACTACTTGTACAACGTGAAATTACGAACTCTTTACATTGCTAAATAGACTCAACATCAATTTTGGTGACCTCATCCAACAGCTAGTCGTCGCCAAGAAACTCAACAGCACCCCCTTTATCCATCCTTTACTCCTGGAAATCAATGCTATTGCTGCAAGTCTGTCCACTTTCTCACCGTTGCGAACACTCGCATGTCATGGACAGTTGATCTACGTAAGCATCTAGTGTTTGAAAACCTCTATAGACGATATTCACTCATATCCCAACCTGGCATCTTAAACCTCAACTGAGAATCTGACACAACATGATCATAAAGTAAGTCCCAAGGAATTACTAAAAGTCAGCGTAACGACCTCAAACTCCATTCATATGCTGTGGTGTCGTGTTTAAATCATTCATTAGAGCTTCAAAACGTCTTTGATATCCTCCTCTTGTTCTTGAATATTTACTTAATGTCGAGTTCATCTAATTAAATAAAGAAACACATAGACAGCTTGTACAGGAACAAACATGTCAGATAAAACGAGATTCAGACGATGAGCGTGACAATGTGTGCAGTTGAACTGTAGATGTCTGTAATCCATGCCTGAACACATCGAAGAATTTCCCTCATGATCGAAGCACCATTGCATCATTGAGAAACACATATATCCTATGACATTTTGTGCTTCCGATTTGTATTTTCGACAATAGTTAAACAGTGGCTAAATATCAACATTGTCCATACAAATTAGCACTTAATGGCCGGACGCTGAGAGTCATACAAACATTTCCATTTCTTACAAGTATATTTTCTAAAAATAGGTACCACTGAAGGTGAAATAGCCTTCAGGATGTCTAAGGTCAACAGCACATTTGGCTGACTACAAACTAATGCCTGGTACAAGTATCATTAGTTTACAAGCAAAGATGTAGGCGTACAGAACTGTTGGACTTCCGGTACTGCTAGTTTAATATGAACTATGCACTGTGCATCACTATGGACCTCACAAACTCGACAGACAACATCGTAATAAATGGCCAAACACTGGAGAAAGTTGAACATTTTACATTTTTGGGTAGTAAAGTGTCAAACAACGGAGACACGATGAAAGAAATAAACTCCCGTATTGCTATAGCAGCTAGTGCCTTCACTAAATTAACGAATATCTGACAATCTCAAGACCTTAGTATGTGCACAAAAGTTAAATTATTTAGGTCATTGTGATTCCTGTACTGACCTACGGTTGTGAAAGTTGGAAATCAACAAAGAAAATTGATAAGAAACTGGACAGCTTTGAGAATCAATGTCACTGAAATTACTAAAAGTAAAATGGAGTGATTTCGTTTCTAACAACACAGTGAAAGATAGAACACACCAACAACCCATATCAAATATTATAAGGAAACGAAGGTGGAAATATTTAGGTCATGTTCTTAGATCAGATGAAAAGTGACTAAATCGACAGGTCCTATGTGGTCACCAGTTGGGAAAAGAAAATGTGGAAGACCAAAGACCACTCTTCGAAGAACAATCCAACAAGAAAGTAAACTATTGGGATGTAAAACCATACATGATCTCCAACTGCTAGCAAAGAACCGCATCACATGGAGATCTAAAACCTCTGCCCTATGTGCCGCCTTTGGCAAGAAAGGAACAAACTAACTATCTAACTAACTGTGCATCAATGACATGCGAAGACACTGAACCACTTCCATACACACTGTCGTAGAAATTTGATGAACATCAGATATTGCAAGATATTTCACATATCATCATATTTTACATAGCAGGTTTTCCTATTATCTTCATGCTCTTGATGCAATCATAGACCAGTTTTACAGGTCATGTAGTTCGCATGTCAGAAACATCGCCTGAAAATAAGACTCATATTTGATGAACAAGCCACCTTCTAACACAAGCAATGACGTAAACAGCCTCAGACAACTGTTGTTGCACTTCTCTGATGTGTGCGGAAGTGACTGTCAGGTCCTAGAAAACAATTCCCTTCCACAGGTAGAGGAATTTTCTCATATAAATTATCTCTGTAAATTTTCTCATTCTTAAATATAGCATCAGACAGTTTTCAGACAGATTATGTACTCTTTCTGGATAGATCTACTTGTTCTCTTCTCTGTCCATGATATACGGAAGACTCCTTTGCAAGACTAATATTCCAAAGTACATATATATTTTTCTCCTGCCATGTTTAATTGTCTATGCTTCACGCTCATATGTTGTCACTGGGAATATACATGCTCTTACTATTCTGATCGTTATTTTCATATCAATCGCGTTTTATATTTTTTTTAGTTGTTTGATTTTTTGTAAGGCCATGGTTGAGCATCTTACTCGATGTAAATATATAACATATTAACACATTCAATACCGCGTTGAGAAACAGACTGTAGCTGTATTAATTGTGTTCAATTTTACACTCCGCAAGTGTATGTACAAATTGAGCTATAGTTTTTTTTAAATAAACGACTAGCAGTTTTACCTGTTCTTCGTACGGGAAATTTAGGATAAATCTAGTTGTAAAGTCCCAAACAGTACGAGATTGAACATATTAAAGAAACATGCCACGTTGCCTCAAAATAGGCTGCTTTCCCATTTAAAAAAATACGTTTTCTCTCCAAATGTCTCTCATTCCGATTGCCAGTAAACCTGATACAATAGAATTCCCGTGAAAGTTTACAAATAATTTGCAAAAATTGAATTTACTCATAGTCAGCTCTATCGTTGCAAATGAAATTTCTGTGGTTCTCATTATTTGACACGCTGTGGCTGACAATTTCATTGCGAGTACACACAGAAAAGTGCGAGACTGAGCATATGCCCCGTCTCCTCTCACCTGTATGACATCAAAATCGGCTGATTTTCCATTAATAAAACTAAAAACTGATCAAATGTGCTGATAAAAATAAAATGTTCAAAAGAATTGTTACCCTTCCCGTGAATTGAATCACAGCCAACTCTAGATAACTAGGCCAGACAACTGATAAGGGGTTCCCTGACCTAGATCAGAAAGGTTGACCGAAAAATATAGATGTTAGATAGAGTACTCAAGCTTTTTGAAATTTTATTCAATTCTGTGAGTCTATGGTTATTTATTGGTGAAAATATTCATTATATTGATATTCCTATGTTTAAATTTAACTTGTTGTATAATATAACTTCGATTTAGCATTTTGTGCTGATTTTAAAAGGAATTAGTCTATATACACCAATACTTGAATACGAGGTCACGTGGTGTAGTTGGGGTCTGATTTCCCATAATTCAGTCCAAAGGCCCATAAGTTTATAGTTGGCTCTGATTGAACATGGGTATCCAGAATCTAATGCATTGAGTCACCGGACAGATATGTTGAAAAATCAATAAATATGTTCATATTCGTGTGACTGCTGTGCATATCACGTGATCGGAAAGTAAGAAAATGACCGCTGTGGGTATCATGTGACCGGAACGTTGAAACAATACACGTATTCACGTATTCGGCGATTTCTGTACATGACCATTTGCGTTAAATTGGAATATGGTTATAGAAACGAACAAATAGCCAAGATTTATAATTTTTACATCTCCCCATCTATGAAAGCTATCTTCTTACCAAATTTCAAGTCCGTAAGATATCCATATATCTTCAAACAATTGGACAGATATATATACAATTTCATTCATCTTAGTCTTATATATATAGAGAGAATTTTTTATAGTGATATATTTATTTAAAGCTAACCGAACACGGAAATATAAACAAAGAGTTGGTAACAATAACAATGCGTTATGGTAAATTTAGAGCTAACTTGACAAGGAAACAAACCATGACGCAACATGTGGCATATGGCCAAACAAGATAGACAAACATGCGCATGTTGCATAATTTAGTAGTTAATGTGTGAACCACATTTTCGGGCGTTTTCTATTTTTTTTTAATAGCTTATACTTCATGTAAACTTGTAACATATTAGCCAAGCATTCAGACCTTTCCTGCTAGCCCATTCTTTGATGTCGTCCACAGAACTTTGCCATATTTGTGCTTTGTTACTAGACTTATGCTGTGTCAGGGTGACCTTTACAAAACATCGCTTTCACGACAGCCCACACCATAGGCGTTTGTTCTATAACCATTTCTCCCACATCCTTCATCGTCGTGTTCAAAATTTAGTCAAATTAAGCCCTGTTGCGATCGTCGTCTTGGTTGTCTCCTGATCCACCTTTTCCTTTTCCAGAGACCATGTTCTATTTTGTTTCTCACTCTTAACAACTCATCGTCATCATCAAATAGATGGTCTTGAGTAGAACTTTGCTATTCTAACAGTTCTTTGAATTTCTCTCTCATAGACCAGATGTCCTGCTTCTGCGGCCGTCATGATCAAATAATCAGTTTCATCCTGAATTCATCTTCTACTTGGTTCTCCTCTTCTCTTTGCCAGGATGCCTCATTCCGTAATGGTTTTCCTCTTCTCTTTGCCAGGATGCCTCATTCCTTATGGTTTTCTCTTCTTGCCAGGATGCCTTATTCTTATGGTTTTCCTCTTCTCTTGCCAGGATGCCTCATTCCGTAATGGTTTTCTCTTCTCTTTGCCAGGATGCCTCATTCCTAATGGTTTTCCTCTTCTTTGCCAGGATGCCTCATTCCGTAATGGTTTTCCTTCTTGCCAGGATGCCTCATCTTATGGTTTCCTCTTCTCTTGCCAGGATGCCTCATTCCTAATGGTTTCCTCTTCTTTGCCAGGATGCCTCATCCTAATGGTTTTCCTCTTCTCTTTGCCAGGATGCCTCATTCCTTATGGTTTTCTCTCTCTCTTTGCCAGGATGCTCATTCCTTAGGTTTTCTCTTCTCTTTGCCAGATGCCTCATTCCAATGGTTTTCTCTTTCTTTGCAGATGCCTCATTCGTAACTACTTTTCCTCTTCTCTTTGCCAGGATGCCTCATTCCGTAATGGTTTCTCCTACCTTCGTGTCTCTTTAAATGTTCAAAATACTTCAATTTTCTCATTCTAATTTGTAGTATCAACCAGGTTTTTTTTGTATTTTGAGTTATTTCTGGATAGATCTATTTGTTCTCTTCATCTGTGTACATACTATCACTGTAACCTGTAATATGCCCAAAGTATTACCATTTGTAAGAAATTATAGTGTTTATGAATCAATATTTCTCAATGTCCAGGTTTTATAGAATGTGCATTTTTTTTTTCTATTCTTAACTCCATGATATTTAAGCTTTTGTCTTTAGCACTTTATTTTTTCTTAAATTGATTTTATTCTTAAAATTAATGTAATGCTCCATGACTCACATACACCTGTCACAAGAAAATTTTTATCATCAAAAGCTTTACTTGTGCAATCTTGCATATGTTGTACAATATGCCAGACATACTAAATGTTGACCATTTCTTAGAAAAAGTTTCCATCGAATGAAAACTCGAGACAGCTTTTCTGGCAACTATGTACTATTCTGTGACTCGTATATTGCGATATCAGGAACTTGGGATTTGCAAATGTTTTCTTTCGTAATAAACTAAATAAATAAAACGAAAATGTAGATTTATTATTGTAATAACTTATTAGTTGTACTGTGAACGGTAGGGGGAGACACTGAAGGATCATAGGGGATGGGATTCAACAAAGTGTGCTAACAGTTGCTGCACTCAAAATAAAAAAAAGTAACTTTGAGAGAATGAACGATTTATTCACTACAGAAAGACAAATGACTTTGCATTTTTGTAGAACAATAACAGCCACCAACAAAATCCAAAAAAATCAGAACCTCTGATTTAAAACTATCATAGACCCTTTGCATAAAACAAAACAGTGCCCGACTATAAATAGCCCAGACTGTGAGCTTAGGAATTTATACAGCTGTCAAGTATCTGTCAACAATCTACAGCCTTTTTTATCTTTATTTCTGTTCTCTAATCATGTTTTGTCTCACAGCGTCAGCATAAGAAGAGATTTCTGAACGGCTTCTGTGTGTGCAGGATAAACAGTGTTTGACTCTCTTATCTCTTAGGTCCACTTTTTGCGTGGAAGGCGTTTTGCTTTGTACCCACTCTATCGAAGTAACATTGCTCTTTAAGGTGCACTGTCTGTTGGTAATCTGCTTATGTGACAGAACCATTTAATTTGTTGTTTCTTGATGAAGTTCAGTATTGATGTTGTACCCACTTTTTTCTGATGTCTTCATTTCTAAAACGGTCTCTTCTTGTTACCCCAGGATTCTGCATAACACTTCATCTCTGTCGTGACTAGTTTTCTTCTATCATTTGATGTCAGCGTCCAGGTTTGGCACTGATAGCGTAATGTTGGGTGAAAGTTTGTGTTGAACAATGCTCTTTTAGTGTTCATTGTGACATGTCTGCATTTCAAAATTGACGTAATTTGTGGTATGGTTTAATTTCCTTTATTGCATCTGTGTTAGATTTCGATAGTTATTCTTCCGTTTGCTGAAAGAAATGCCCCCTATGTTATGTAAAGTCTTTGACTCGTTCTAATGGATGTTTGTCGATTAAGATATTGGTAGCGTTTTACTTTCTAGTGATTGTCGTGTGTATTAATACAATATCTTAATCTTTTCATGCAGCCTTGTCCTACTTTTTATTCAATAAACATCTCCTGTTTTATTCAATATACATCTCTTTGTCTTACTTCTGTTATTTATCAGAACACGACATCCGTAGTTTCAATATAAATTTGACCTACTTCTTTGTCTTACTTCTGTCAGTGATCAGATCACAGCATCCGTAGCTTCAATATATATCTGACCTACTTCTTCGTAGTACTTCTGTTATTTATCAGATCACAGCAACAGTAGCTTCAATAAAAGTCTTGCATACTTCTGTTCTAATGGCATTAGATCACAGTACCAGAAGCTTCAATAAAAGCCTCCTACCTCTGTCCTACTTCTGTCAGTCATTAGATCACAGCATCAGTAGCTTCAATAAAAATATATAAATTCTCTACATATCACTCTCTCACTTGTGATGTATTCATCCCTGTCCCGAACACTTATAACCAATAAACATCGGTATAATGCAACTGAACAAAGTAATGACCAGCAAATATCCACATAATGCAACTGAACAAAGTAATGACCAGCAAATATCCACATAATGCAACTGAACAAAGTAATGACCAGCAAATATCCACATAATGCAAACGAACAAAGCAATGACCAAAGAAAGTTCAACTCACTCAGGCTGTTCAACTCTTTCTCATGTGGAGCTGCAAATGTGACAGTTGCGAACACCATAAACAAGAGTCCGCACTCCGTCCACTTTGACCACATGGTCATCTTGTTACTGTGACCGTTCTGACGTCACAACATCAATGTAGAAATTTGTAAGATCCGAAGTAAAAAACTTCAAGGACAACCACTTTATACAGATGGTTGTACGTCTGTAACGCTTGGCAACAATATGTCTGCTAATACTTTGAGAACGTTACAACCTACACAGCTGTACAGAATATTTTCCGTTGCTAAGCAAAATACTATACTTTCAGAGAGCAGTCCTGGAGACCGCCAGAAGGCTAGAATAAAGCTTGCAGGAAGTATAAAACGAACATGAAACTTTCCAGCCAATGAGAAAAGTTGATAGAAAAGAAGAATGAAATGGGTGGAGTTTCTAGAAAGGGCGGAGAATACACAAGACGACTGCAAGATAGTGCCAGATAGTTGCTGACTTCTGCAGACCGGTAACTGAATACACAATTTTTCCTTTTTTTTAAAAAATGACTCACTTTTTAAAAATGTAGGCAGAAATATGGTTGCATGAACGAGTGTAGAGGCAAAGAGCGCGAAAATATGGGAAAGTTTGGTGTGAATGGTGACATACATTTTAGAATGAATACCAAGCAGGAAAATAAAGAATGATGAGAAAAAGGAATAACCCTTCAAAAACTTAGTTAAGCGTGGGATAATAGCAGACGAACTTTGGTGGAAGAAATCTTTGTTTTCTAGGCGTTTGAAGAGAGGCCTAATCCTGGATGGAGGATGTTTTTAAACATGTCTGTATTTTAGCCAAGATGAAGCATGAGAAAGAATAGATGTCTGTTTGAGAGGATTTGATTGAATGCACTAAGGTTGTCAGTACACTTGGACATCGCTGTGGGGATGGGCCCATGACGTCGTCGATGCGACGATTATAGCACCCGTGCATCAGAACTTCCATTATTTACATTGATGGTTTTGTGAACGTGGACCTATTCAGCACAAAGAAACAGAAGCACAAATAATCAGAACTATGGCGCCTTAGGGACAACAATATCGAGCATGACCATGCAGATCACCACTGCGTCCAGGGATTTCCGGTGGGTGACTAAACAACAGGGTAAACTCGATTAATCCTATTAGACTCGATGAATATGTTTCAAAGGGTTGAGTCTAGAAGTCTGCGAACGGATTGAGTGGACAGCATTCAGAGGCCACATTTCTAGGCCCTGACTTTGGCTGTACACACCTAGACATGCTGGAGTGATTGGTAACAAACGTGCTGACTTTCTTACAAACAATGCACATAATCAAGCTGTTAGAAGTATGGACAGAGCTGATGTCATCAATGCGATGCCATTTATGTGATATAAGCAAATCACTGGAACGATTGCGAGAATTAAGAGTGAAGCCTGGTCATGCCAGACACCATCTTCTTTCTAATCAAGAAAGAGAAGATATATTAATCACATTTTCATGAGTACGGTGAGCAAGTGGACTGTTGAATGGCTGCTGCAGCGGAGGAGGACGTCTATATGGTAATGTTCAATATACCATGACGTCGATCGCATAACATAACATACATTCAAAGAAACAACAACAGAGAATCAGAGCTCGTCTTGACCATAGTCAACCAACAGTTTGACAAAACGGATAGAAAATAAAGAGGGAAGACTAGATCATTTCACCCAAAATAGTAATAATAGTCGTCCATCGCAAGCGATGATGAGAACAACCTCAGACGCGTGCTGCTACACCTCTCTGGTGTGTGCGGAGAGGTGACTGTAGAGTTCAATCCTAGAACACAATCCCCTATCACCGGTGGAGCATTCATGATCAATGTTAGACATGTGGGTGTTGTGTGTTCTGTCTTTTCATGAAGCTCGTTTTCTATGTGCCTCAACGGCACGATAATTCTCAGCTTTGCGAGTTCCTCTTGTGTTGTTACAGCGCCACATTTGGAGATCTTACGCGAGGGATTTCCAGTACTTTCTTTCTTTCTTTCTTTCTCGAATCCTGTATGCCTCACAGCGTCAGGTCAGGAAGAGATTTCTAAAACGGGCCCTAGTATGCGCTTCGTAGATAGTCTCTTTCGTCGCCTCTGTTATCTCTGAGGTCCATCTTTGCGTGGCCGGCCTTTGCTTTGTACCCATTGTATCGGAGCAGCATTGCTATTTGGGGTGCACTGTCTGATGGTAATCTGCTTACGTGACCGAACCATTTAATTTGTTGTTTCTTGATGAAGTCTAGTACTGATGTTGTACCCACTTTTTCCTGATGTCTTCGTTTCTCAACCGGTCTCTTCTTGTTACACCCAGCATTCTGCGTAGACACTTCATCTCTGTTGTGACTAGTTTTCTTCTATCGTTTGTTGTCAGCGTCCAGGTTTGGCACTGGTAACATAATGTGGGGAGAAAGATTGTGTTGAACATTGCTCTTTTTTTGTTCATGGTGACGTGTTTGCATCTTAAAATTGGCGCCATTTGTCCTATCATTTGGTTTGCTTTGTTGCATCTGTGTTGAATTTCATTAGTTATTCTTCCATTTGCTGAAAAAATGCTCCCCAGGTATGTGAAATCTTTTGCTTGATTTAGTAGATGATTATCGATGGAGATGTTGGTAGTGTTTTCCTCTCTGGCGAATGTCATTACTTCTGTTTTGTCGATGTTAATTCTCATGTTGTATTCGTTAATGCTAACTGGAGTCTGTTGATGTTGTTGTAGCTGTTCTTCTGTTGTTGATAGATTCTGATCGTCTGCAAAGAAATTCATTTAAGAGTTCTCAGGTTGTTTCTTGCTGGTGTTAGCTATTTTCAAATGTGGTCAATGTACTGATGAATAGGATAGTAGCAGCCTTGTCTTACTCTGACCTACGAACTTTTCGATAATCTGTATTTGTTCTAATCGCATTGCTGTCAGTATAAATGTTCTGAAGTTGATTAGGTGTTCATAACCATAGGTTGTTGTATTTTCCACAACTTGTGCCTATCTACGCTCGAACGCTTTCCTGATCTACAAATGCAACGTAAATGTTTGTGGATTCGATAGTCCTTTCTACTAACGTCTGAGGCGAATATTGTCGTACAGCTTTTGTTCTTCCGAATCATTTGGAGTCATTATGGTCGATGATGCGGAGCCTTTCAATATTTTGCAGAATATTTCCCAGTGTGGCTAGTAGCCTATGCTCTACTTTGTACAGTCCTCTTGTACCTTCTATATTCTTGCTACCTCTGCTATATTTCCAGTACGTTGTCATATCAAGCATTTCAGAACACATTAAGAATGTCTTTAAGCGTTTTTTCATCCATCAGCTGAATATTAAAAATAAACCAGAAAGTAAAGAAACCATTTTTACACCACTTGGTTTATATTGTAATACAGTGTTATAATCCGTTCAACTTGTCATGCCCACATAAAAAAATGTGTATCTTTGTAACCATTTAATTAAATAACTTGAAAACTTGCATGTGAACTGCACATGTTCCCGACGCTACAAAATATTTTTGCCATTCAAACAATCATACTATCTAGAAGTTTCCTTCTTTGTGCTATATATTTAACGCGTCCATTGGTATGATTGGAGAAAACTAATGTTTACAGCCATTTAATACATTAATGACAAAAATAGCAACATTCAGGACAAATTCCGTGGTTTTGTTTAACAATCCTTGTATGTCCCGTGCACCAAATCGACTCGGGATTGACCGAGGTAAAAAAAAAAATGACGTCATTAGCGCGAGACGGACTTTCAGTTAAAGGCGTATATCGAAATTAGTGTAAGGCTACTGGGTCATATTGTTGACTTCTCAAAACAGACATTGATATAACATTTCTAATGAGTTTGAAGTTACAATGCAAAAGGTATCATTAATACTATACACGCATTTCCGCAAAAAGGCACATATGGGATTGGTCCTCTGTATTACAGTATACAAGAACCAGAGAAAAGAGCGATTTAATTATAGTGATCACTCCCTACCACATATGTTAACATAAGCACATTGTAATGAAGAAGTTGCGATTTTAAAAGAGCGTCTCCAAGTAGCTCCGCCATTTCCAGTCCAAAGCCTGGACGGGAAAGGGGATGACATTATGACATAGCCGCTAACTTTAACTGTAATGTAAATTGTTTAAAAACAATAATACAACTAAGTCTACATTTTTTGTTTATTTTATGACTATTGCAAGTATCAACATTGGCCCCCATGTATAAGCTAAGATGATATGCTTTTGCATGAGACTTGTCATCAAATGTCATATGTGTGCGTTTACTGTAAAAACTAAAATTTCGTTTCAGACTAGCCAAATATGCCGCCAACATCAAAGGAAACCGTTATATTACAAAATCCAGGTTTCCTATAGAAATTTCTTCCATCAGACATTTGCATCGGTATAATTCTAAGGTTGGGTGCAAAGTTTCGCTACTGTGGAACTGATTATTTTGCTAACAATTCGCATTGGACTGTGGGCATGACTTGTTGAACGGACTATTCGACTGTGGGCATGACTTGTTGAACGGACTTATAATATCGCTTCTAACTAGTGTTGATGTTTATTTGTTTCTATAAGTAAGTCAGTAGTTTATACGCGAGTCTCTGTCTCGAATTGATTAAGCGTTGCATTGCGTCCTGAAGGGTGTGTGTTTGCAAGTGGATTTTTTTCTCGTAGAATCTTTAGGATTGTTGCTGGAGCTACGCAGTTCGTTTTTTGTGCCATACTATCAGCAAGTTGCGTGTCATGTCTGCGGCAAGTGACCGTGTCATATTGGGAAAACCCGTTGCAAGGAAGTAAATCCTTCGCAATTAAATATTTTTTTAAAATTAATTGATTGTTTTCTATGTGGTGTAGAGATTAGTTGATCTGCCTCTCCTTTCAAATGTACTCGGTTCGCTTCCTCATGAAGCAACAGGGATATGTTTCCATAGATCCCCGATCTCAATGTAGGTGAGATCAAGTTTCTAGTTATATCAAAGATGGGCGATAAAATGTATGTCTCGTGTACAAGTAGAGCATGTAAAAGAAACCCATGGCAGTTCAAACTCCAGAAGAACATGATAGAAATTCGCTGCAAGAGCAAAATTCATATTAAAAATAAAACTCCTACACAAATATTTCACTATACACTAATCTCTATCCGGAATCCTCAATGTTGCTACAGAGTTCGTGCACTGCCGCTGAGATCTTAAGGTGTAATAAAGAGATCGGAGCATGCATGATTTCTAACCGAAGTGCATTGATGATGATACTATCAATCAATCAATCAATCGATCAATCAGTCAATCAATCGATACAGGAAAATGCAAATCAACTTGTACGATTTGTACAGTATTATTGTCGTATGAAACCCAGTAGATTTAGTAATAGCAGTTGCTACTTACAACAAGAGAAAAGCAGTTGCTACTTACAACAAGAGAAAAGCAGTTGCTACTTACAACAGGGGAAAAGCAGTTGCTACTTACAACAAGAGAAAAGCAGTTGCTACTTACAATAGGGGAAAAGCAGTTGCTACTTACAACAAGAGAAAAGCAGTTGCTACTTACAATAGTAAAGCAGTTGCTACTTACAACAAGAGAAAAGCAGTTGCTACTTACAACAGGGGAAAAGCAGTTGCTACTTACAACAAGAGAAAAGCAGTTGCTACTTACAATAGGGAAAAGCAGTTGCTACTTACAACAAGGAAAAGCAGTTGCTACTTACAACAAGGAAAAGCAGTTGCTACTTACAACAGGAAAGCAGTTGCTACTTAAAGGAAAACAGTTGCTACTTACAACAGGGGAAAAGCAGTTGCTACTTACAACAAGAGAAAAGCAGTTGCTACTTACAACAAGAGAAAAGCAGTTGCTACTTACAATAGGAGAAAAGCAGTTGCTACTTACAACAAGAGAAAAGCAGTTGCTACTTACAATAGGGGAAAAGCAGTTGCTACTTACAACAAGAGAAAAGCAGTTGCTACTTGCAACAGGGGAAAAGCAGTTGCTACTTACAACAAGAGAAAAGCAGTTGCTACTTACAACAGGGGAAAAGCAGTTGCTACTTACAACAAGAGAAAAGCAGTTGCTACTTACAACAAGAGAAAAGCAGTTGCTACTTACAACAAGAGAAAAGCAGTTGCTACTTACAACAGGAGAAAAGCAGTTGCTACTTACAACAAGAGAAAAGCAGTTGCTACTTACAACAGGGGAAAAGCAGTTGCTACTTACAACAAGAGAAAAGCAGTTGCTACTTACAACAGGGGAAAAGCAGTTGCTACTTACAACAAGAGAAAAGCAGTTGCTACTTACAACAGGGGAAAAGCAGTTGCTACTTACAACAGATGTAAGCAAGACCTGGATCATGGAGAAATGAAAATAAAATGTGGTTTCTAGGTGGAGGAAGTAAAAGTGCATGATATATATGGAAAATCTAGGTCAGTAGAAGCAAAGACCTGGATGCTGAGTTATTCTGGTGTTATATAATGTTGTAGTTGGAATCCCTACGCGAGCGGTGTGGGAGTACTTAGGTTTGCTCGTGTGGAAATGGAGGAAACTGCACTTGGCAAAGAAAAAGACTGTAATACTAGATAAGAGAGAGAGAGAGAATAAGAAGCTTTAAAAGAACCCCAGGGGAAGCGCGGAAGCCAATAAATATAATCAATAAATAGAGAGTGAACAAGTGTTAGGGACTTCAGAAAAAAAAAAAAAATACCAAACACAGAATTCGAACCACAAACCTGTATTTTCTTACGGCACACAAAGCCTAGCCTTACAGACGAGCTTACGGCACACAAAGCCTAGCCTTACAGACGAGCTTACGGCACACAAAGCCTAGCCTTACAGACGAGCTTGGACAACCAGCTTACAGACGCTAGCACACAAAGCCTAGCCCTACAGACGAGCTTACGGCACACAAAGCCTAGCCCTACAGACGAGCTTACGGCACACAAAGCCTAGCCCTACAGACGAGCTTACGGCACACAAAGCCTAGCCCTACAGACGAGCTTACGGCACACAAAGCCTAGCCTTACAGACGAGCTTACGGCACACAAAGCCTAGCCCTACAGACGAGCTTACGGCACACAAAGCCTAGCCCTACAGACGAGCTTACGGCACACAAAGCCTAGCCCTACAGACGAGCTTACGGCACACAAAGCCTAGCCCTACAGACGAGCGTTATTAAGAATACATCCAGCTAGCTCTCCAATAAAACAAGAGCTTCACTAAGTAATGTTATTCATTTACTGTTACTCTACGTCATACATATGCTGTGGTGATGTCATGTCAGTGCGCACTAAGGCGCCGTTATGGTACCTTTTTATGTAACTAAAATGCAGCCTGTATCACAACAGAGAACTCAATAAATATTTAAATGTGTTTTTTTGACATTACTTTGTTCCTGGCCTCCGATAATATACGGCTGGCAAGTAAAGAAACAAATTCTAGGAAATAAGACTACAACTGTCCTGTGATGCTCACATCCCAGTATTGTTGTATATTGACTAATTCATTTTCAGAACAACATAACATGCTAAATCAAGGTTATATTATGTTACAAATTAAGTTTAAATCTAAGGAATATCAGCTTTAATAAGTTTTTTCATCAAAAGGTAACCATGGACCCATAGAATTGAGTAAACTTGCAAAAAAAGCGTACACTGTTCTATCAAACATATACAAAAACCAGTCTCCATTAAACAGGAATTTTTGATTTCCCGTCTGAGCTAGTCGGCTTTATGTTGCCGGGACCACGTTTTGTTATATGTCTATCCAAACCTTACTTAATGTAGCACAGCTTAATGTAGCGCAATGATTTCTTAGTTGTATAACAAAATTGATAATACAGATCTATTCACAACACTATATTAATGTATGGCTCGAAACATGGACAATGAACAAGCAGTTAGAAGACAGAATTGATGCATTTGAGATGTGAATATATAGAAGAATAGGCAGAGTTTCATGGACAGAAAAACAGACAAATAAACAAGTTTTAGGAAAACTAGGCATGAAGAAACAATTATTAAGAGAAATAAATTCAGACAAGTAAAGTATTTTGGGCACATAAAAAGATATGACACCATGATAAAATATTTACTGAGAGGAAAGTTGAAGGGGAAGAGCAAGAGAAGACCGAGAGATAAGTGGGAGGGAAACTTTAAGAAATGGACAGGTTACAGTCTGCAGTGTGCAACACCAAGGCGAAAGACAGAGGATACCGGAAATTCATTGCAGCCAACCTTCGATGTGGAGACGGCACCTGATGATGATGATTCACAACAGTATTGTTAACATAACAATAGATAATATATAGTCAGTATTTTCTGTTAACACTGACGGGGATAATAATAAGACGTTCACTGATAATATAGGAATGTTGGGCATACATTGACAAGAAATGATCAAAGAATATCAAAGCAGACATTGAAGTGAGAAGAAAGAATTCAAGAAAGAGAGAACTCCTTATGGAAACCCTGAAACGAACTTTGCCGAGACAGGCAAGAAATATCGGACTCAATTTCAGGGAAGAGATTGACCGAGTTACTCAGGACAGAGC
This sequence comes from Arion vulgaris, assembly GCA_020796225.1. Taxonomy (NCBI): domain Eukaryota; kingdom Metazoa; phylum Mollusca; class Gastropoda; order Stylommatophora; family Arionidae; genus Arion; species Arion vulgaris. The sequence continues at coordinate 4,283,872 of CM036772.1, read as the reverse complement.
GGTGTGGGTAAATTACTTGTATGCCCTATAACGGTACGAGAGGAATATATACTGTATATATATTCACTGATACAGTTATAGTAATTTTAGTAATAATAATAATAATAATAATAATTCCTCTCGTACCGTTATACGTTACATAGGACCTGCAAGTAATTTCTCCATACCGCTCTATCCTGGGCAACTCGCTCAATCTCCTACATGGAACTGAGACCGATATTTCCTACCTCTCTCAGTAAAGTTCGTTTCAGGGTCTCCTTAAGTCGACCTCTCTTTCTTGAACCCTTTGCATCCCACTTAAATGCCTGCTTTGATATTCGTTGATCATTTCTCCTCAAGGTGTGCCCAACATATCGCCATCTTCTCTTTCTTATAACAATTTTAGTAATAGTAGTAATAATTTGAAAAATTGTTTATTGTTGTGATATTTGTTCTCTTCTCTGTCCACATGAAACGACATGAGTGCCTAGAGAAGATAATTTTGAAGGGAATGGTGCCTAGAAGAAGAACGAGAGGAAGACCTAAAAGACGGTGGGTACAAGATGTCATGGAAGATCTGAGAATTACTGCTGCTGACGCTGGTCAACTTGCACAGAACAAAAGTTTTCAGGACTGTTGTCATGGGAATGAAGTACCGGAAGGGACAAGCTACTTGATGATGGTGATGAGTATCGCGGGGCCCCTACCTCAATCGTCTCTTACGACATGGCTTGTAGGTCGCATGATGAGATTCGCGGGGCCCCTACCTCAATCGTCTCGTACGACATGGCTTGTAGGTCGCATGATGAGATTCGCGGGCCCCTACCTCAATCGTCTCGTACGACATGGCTTAGGTCATGTAGAGTTGCGGCCCTACCTAATCGCTCAGACATGCTTTGGTCGCATATGAGATCGGCCCCTACCTCAATCGCCTCTTACGACATGGCTTGTAGGTCGCATGATGAGATTCGGAGGCCCTACCTCAATCGCCTCTTACGACATGGCTTGTAGGTCGCATGATGAGAAGTGTTTTTTTAAATTTGTGAATGTCATTTGTGGACAGAAGATGTGCAGTCAAAGGTTAGAAAATGGATGCATTCAGTTAGTGTGTCGGAATGTTAAGAGAACAAAATTTCCAAAACTGCATAAATGCAAAATTTAAATTTAATAACTGCCGTTCTATGATAATCACTAAAAGAGAAAAAAAGAAGAAATAAATGGTTTGCTATCCGGCAATGTTGGAACAAGAATGTGACATGAAAAAGAAGTTGGAAATGTGGTACATACATCAAAGTCATGGAGAAGTGACCGAAGTAGAACGATTAAAAAAAGGATGGGAGGGGTGGAAGGGTATATGTACACAGTTCTGCACATAATCTTACAGGAAATAACGTCAAATTATGGATAAAAATTGGGTAAAATAAAGATAAAATCTAAAAAGATGGAAAAAAATCTCTCGTTTATACCAGCAAGTATAAACACACACTAGGAACAAGGCAAACTTCATGATAAACATTACCCCCCTCCCACCTTCCTCTTATATTTTCGTGGTGGAAAGGGAGGTGGGTGAGGTTGTGTACTAGTTCCTGATTGGATGGAATCGTGGTGTAGAATTTCGCAAACCAGGCAGTTTTACCTACAGACAGTTTCAAAACTGAAAGTTTGGGCGTTGTTCAGAATAGCATAACACTTGGAAGAAAAAAACGAAAATTCTAATCTGTCGGCACTCACCATCCTTCTTGATGTGATCATACAGGCCGTGGAGACTACCTTCGGTCCGTTCTTTCTTACATGATCCGTGCTATACAACTTATACCCCTTCTGCCATCGGTAGTTTCTCTGCCACTATGTGCGACTTGATAACGTTACTTGTTCCAGTTACAATCTCTCAGCATTAATCTCAACGTAATGTTAAGCTTCAGAACCTATCTGTCTGCTGCTGCATACAGATTTGTTATCATTCACGTTTTTGTTTAGAAGTTTCATTCGTGCATATTTATCTGACTGTGTTGGGAGAAGATGTCTTAGAAATGTACAAATAACTCAAGTAATAAACACAATGAACACGAATAAGGACAAGTATAACCTAATCGATACTTTGGTCACATGAAGCGTCACGATGGCCTGGCGAGAACAATATTAGAAGTCACGGTCCCAGAACGCAGAGGCAGACCAAGAAGAAGTTGGCTACAAGATATTAAATAAACCATAAATATGACCATCGGCGAAGTGGATGAACTGTCTAGAGACAGAGTGAATTTCAGACGCGCTACAAAGAGAGCAACGTCCTATAAAGGATACGCACCTTGATGGCGATAACCTAACACAAAAAGTAAACAACTAAAACAGTATGAAATGGAACTTATAATAGAAAAACAAAGATCAGAATACTAAGAGCATGCATATTCCCACTAGCAACGTATGGGTATGAAGCATGGACAGTTAACAAGGCAGTAGAAAAACATATAAGCGTTTTGAATATAAGTGTTACAGAAGAGTCCTCCGTATATCTTGGACAGAGAAGAGAACAAATAGATCTATCCAGAAAGAACTCAACATTAAAAAAACTGGCTGATGCTACAAATAAGAATGAGAAAATTAAGTATTCTGGACATATAAAAAGACACGAAGGGTTGGAAAACACGATTATAGAACCCGGCAAAGAGGAGAAGAGGAAGACCACGAAGAAGATGGATTCAGGGTGTAACCGATTATTTGATCATGACGGCTGCAGAGGTAAGACATCTGTCCTATGAGAGAGAGAGAGAGAGAGAGAGAGAGAAATTCCGAAGGACTGTTAATGTGACAAAGTTCTGCTTAGGATAAACTATTTAATTATGACAACCAAATGAAACCATAACAAAAAGCACCAAATCGAATGAAATCAAAATCGACTGTATATATTACAGGTATATCCGATCTAGGCGTTCCCAAACGTGCCCAGTTCCTTTTACTTAACTTCTTATCTGAATGCTGACAGTTTCAGCGACATAGCAGTTGAACATTACGATTCTAAACGTTTTAGAAATTAAATCCGAGTGCATATTTTTCTCTGGGCAACTGAAGAATCGACTGTACGCGGAAATAAACACCCACCAATGATGAGTCAGTTAGTCTAAACGAAATATGATCAGATGACTATTGAATCGAGTAAATATGAACCAATGATTATCGATTTAAATTCTCTTCTTCTCTGCCAACGCTCCATATCGACCACTTGTTAACCACTCTTTGTAATTTGTATATGATCCGAGCATAAGAGTGATTGTATGTTGTGCCAGTTATGCGCCTACATGTAGGCCAGCACATCCGATTTCTGCGACGCTTTTTACTTACTAGGGTAGTTTCCCTAGGTCCCTTCATCAGTCGCCTCTTTCGGCCAGCCTTGTAGGTCGCAGTGTTACCATTCACTGCACCCCTTGCAAGCCCCGGCGACACACGGGTGATCGAAATAAGCAAATATGATCCAATGATTGTTGAGTTAAGTAAATATATGAACCAACGACTATCAACGTCTCTGATTAGTTTAGTCACTAGAATCATCCATTTATGCCATTTATATATGATGATCGTTGTTGGTACGTATTTCTTTTACATAGAATAACTTAAACGAAAGCAGCTTTTATGAAAATGAAGAACACACTAAGCGTGAACTCACTACCAATGACATTGTGAAAACGAGTACTCCAGTGCTATATTGAACCAATACTTATGTATGGCAGCGAATCATGGACAATGAACAAACAATCAATACGATCATTGGAAGCCACAGAGATGTGGTTTTACAGAAGAATGCTAAAAATTCCATGGACAGCAAAGAAAACAAATGCGGAGGTTTTAAATCAGGCATGCACACAAAGAAACCTTATCAAAAGAATAAGAATCCAACAATCAAGGTTCTTCGGGCATATAATGCGAAGAGAAGGTTTAGAACATTTGGTGACTACAGGTAAAATTCAGGGAAGGAGAGATCGTGGAAGACAGAGGGAGAAGATGGTGGATGGCCTGACATCATGGTTCATCAAAATATCGACGTCAGAACTGATTACATGCGCCAAACAAAGAGAGTTGTGGAGAGACATGATCGCCTACGCCGGCAGGCACGGCACTTGATTGATTGAATAAGTGTCCACATCTTCTTAATAATAACGTTATGGTGATAACCAGACATATTTATAGCAGACAAGATGAAGGACGACAAAGATAGAAAATTGTGTTTAACCCAACTGCATGACACACCAAAATATCAGCATCCGAACTCATATTCAAAGCAGGCGCTTGCTAAGAACAATTTTCGTTCTACACCAACCGCAAGACACACGATTGTGCTTAACATACTCGTATATTATAGTCTGTGTATACACTGTTCCATAGCCTTTTCAGACCTTGGACTGCCATGCATGCCACTTCAAATTTCCAGCTCCCAGTGGACAGGAGGTTGGAGGGCCAAGTCCCTCCATTAAGTATGAGATTGACCCCACAATCCTCTTGGATCCGAATCGATAAGCGAACGCTTAAGCATTACGCTAATCCGTCCCACTTGTAGAGTGTGACTATATCATGTTATTTTGGACTCAGTCATGGTCAAAGGGAAACAACTAAGATAATTGTTTAAAAATTTGCCTGTTGATTATGTCCCATTAATTATCCTCCAAACAAAATTCAAGTACAGAAATAACTTGTTTAAATGACCGTTAGTAGAATGGACTACATGCTATTTGACGTCTGATAAATAAGTACTTATCACAGGAATTCATTGTCATGGTTACTGTTAGTGATATTTATGTAATTTCGATTATTTTCCTTCATATTTATATTTTTATAATAGTGGAAAGGTTGATAACAAAGTTATATAGTTTCAGCATAACTACTTAATGGGTTGGCCTGTCTACTTCATGGGTTGGCCTATCTACTTTATGGTTTGGCCTGTACTCAATCAACAGACTGTAGATTTTCCGCAAAGAGTTAATTTTTTATTTTTCATATTCAAATTTTTTCGGAATTATAAAACTAAAAATTCCTTTTGGTTCTGGTTCTTCAATAAGTTATTTTTTGTCTTATTCTGAATCCAGCATTACCGTCTTCTTTTACATTATTATCTTGGTACCACATAACATTTAAAGTAGTTAGAGCATAATCATTTGAATATTTTAATAATCCTAACATTGCCTTTCTTGCTTGACCAGGATGATTAACATTTTCTATTTCTGGGCCAGATAGTTCATATTTTATATTTTCAAACAAATGCATCAAACCATTATTACACATGGCAATTTTATTATGGATTCTAACCTGACTTATATCAATTATTTTATTTTACACCTGTCTTTCTTTCTTTCTCGAATCTTGTTTGCTTCACAGCGTCAGGTCAAGAAGAGATTTCTAAAACAGGCCCTTGTATGCGCTTCGTAGATAGTCTCTTTCGCCGCCTCTGTTATCTCTGAGGTCCATCTTTTGCGTGGCCGGCCTCTTGCCTTGTACCCATTGTATCGGAGCAGCATTGCTCTTTGTGGTGCACTGTCTGTTGGTAATCTGCTCACCTGGCCGAACTATTTAATTTGTTGTTTCTTGATGAAGTCTAGTACTGATGTTGTACCCACTTTTTTCCTGATGTCTTCATTTCTCAACCGGTCTCTTCTTGTTACACCCAGCATTCTGTGTAGACACTTCATCTCTGTTGTGACTAGGTTTCTTCTATCGTTTGTTGTCAGCGTCCAGGTTTGGCACTGGTAACATAATGTGGGGAGAAAGATTGTGTTGAACATTGCTCTTTTTGTGTTTATGGTGACATGTTTGCATCTTAAAATTGACGCCATTTGTCCTATCATTTGATTTGCTTTGTTGCATCTGTGTTGAATTTCATTAGTTATTCTTCCGTTTGCTGAAAAAATGCTCCCCAGGTAAGTGAAGTCTTTTACTTGTTTTAGTGGGCGATTATCGATGGAGATATTGGTAGTGCTTTCCTCTCTGGCGAATGTCATTACTTCTGTTTTGTCGATGTTTATTCTCATGCGTTATTTGTTGTAGCATGCTATCTGGAGTCCTGTTAAGTGTTTTGTAGCTGTTCTTCTGTTGTTGATATGATGCTGATCATCTGCAAAAAATTAATTTTTGAGTTCTATGAGATTATTTCTTGCTGGTTTAGCTATTTTAAGATGGGTCAAATATGTATATATATATATATATATATTTTATATATATACATTTTAGAATTTATTAATTTATTTGAATTTTTAAATAAAAAAAAATGTTCATGTATATATTTATGTGTTGTTATTTAAAAAAATATAGTGAGGTACAAGAGGAAATATTTTTTATTTTAAAAAAAATTATATTATTTTTTATTTTATATATATTTTTTTTTTTATTTGAAAATGCTAAGAATAAAAATAATTGATGTGTTAATATAATATTGCTGCCACCAACACATAAACTTGTATATTTTCATCAAATATTTGGTATATCCTTCTTTCTTTACTTGAATTTAATTTATTATTAAAATCATTAATTTTATCTTTTTCTTTCCAATATTTGTACTGAAATAAAAATCAGCGTAGTACGAACAAGCGACGGCCTGACAGACGAATTTGAATTATCATCAAGAGTAAGGCAGGGATGTGTGCTTTCGCCTATACTTTTCAATATTTACATAGACAGGATAACGCAAGAAACCAAGACAGATAACAACCTCGATAACAACTACAATTTAATAAACGAACTACTCTTTGCAGATGATCAGAGTATAATTTACAACAACGAACACAAACTTCAACAACACATAAATGCCCTGCAAGCCACATGCGAAAAATATGACATGAAAATTAACACCTCCAAAACAGAAGTCATGACAATAAGTAGGTCAACAGGTCAACTAAATATACACGTGAATAATGTCAAAATACAACAGACTCCAGAATTCAAATATCTCGGGAGTATATTCACAGCAGATGGAAAGATGGACAGAGAAATCGAGACTAGATGCCAGAAGGCAAATGCAGTGACATACCAACTGTCACCACTATTAAAACATCCAAGCATTAACATGGCAGTCAAACGACAACTGATAAACTGCATATTTATTCCAACTCTCTGCTATCAGTGCCAAACATGGCCCCTGACTAAGACACAAGAAAGAAAGATTACAACATGTGAAATGAGATGTCTACGAAAAGCTGTCAACGTTACAAGGCGAGATAGAGTGAGAAACGAGAATATCAGAAGCATCGTTGGTACTATACCATGCATACAGTACATCGAGAAGCAAAGATTCAAGTGGTTCGGCCATTTAATGAGAATGGAACCACATTTACTACCATCACGTGCCTATAATAATCGACACTCAGGGCGCAGAGCACGAGGCAGGCCAAGAACAAGATGGATAGATAACATTTCAGAGTCCCAAAGTATGGACTGACAAAATGTCAAGCCAACACACTTGACAAGATAGGAACTAACTCTTTCCTGAATACGCTTCATATAATCAAATTGTTACAATAAGATAAGATAATAAAAATCAGGAGTGTATAATTTTTTACAATATGTTCTTTGTATAAATAATATAGCTTTTATTTTTAATAACTATAAATCCATAACTTTTTATATTTATAATTTAATAATAATTTAATTATTTCAGTATTTTCATATTCACAAACTAAATGTAATGGTGTAAAATCACACTCGTGAAATTGTATATTAACATCTATATCTTTATGATTTAATAATATTTTAACAATTTCTGTATTTTTATATTTACAAGCTAAATGTAATGGTTTAAATTCATCCTCATCAATTTGCATATTAACATCTATATCTTTATGATTTAATAATAATTTATCTGTTTCAATATTTTCATATTTACAAGCTAAATGTAATGGTGTAAATTCACCCTTAAATTCATCAATTTGTAAATTAACATTTATATCTTTATGACCATTGCGTTTTTCATGTGTCGATTCCTCCCCGCCGATAACGGCTGACACATTCCGTTTCTGAAGACATCTTCTTTTTGAGGTTGTTCTCTAGACAGTTGCAACCCCCTGCTGACGAGACCTGTCTTCCCGAGTTTGTCTGGAGTAGTCCTATTCTAGTTAACTTCAACCTTCTGTTGCCAGGCTTCCCAACGCAGGCTTTTATGCAGGGTGTGCTCCATGGACACTATAGTTTATTCCCATATACTTATGGGAAAGTGTCATAGAAGTAGAAGACAAGACAAGAAAAAAGATGTCCTCCTCAAGGGAGAGATAGGACGACTAATTTTATAATATGATAATTTTATTAATTGTATCCTTTCATAAACACAAGCAGCTATATTTAATGCTATACTTTCATGATCACAAGCTGCTATATGTAATGTTGTCAATCACTTATCATCTTGTATATTAATATCAGTGAGTTTATTTTCTAAAACTTATTTTAAAATTTCATGATTATTAATCATGTGAACCTCAAAGAAACTAAAGAAATCGTTTAAATAATTTATTTAAATTTCATCAAATTCATTTTCATCATATTCATTAATGTAGGGAATGCTAACCCGAAACAAATGCTTGCAGAAAACGGATGCACCAAGCCGTAAAGCGCATAACATGGTGCAACGACCCCTCACAATGTGGAATGGGATAACGGATTCAACGTTCGCCAATCTGCCTCTGAGATTTATCCACGTGTTAAGAATGTCAGACCCATCATCACGAGGGTGGCCAAAACTTACTGCAGGAAGAGGTCGGCACAAACGGGAAGCAGAAATCATAGGAATTATATCCTACAGAACTGCCCCCAGTATGCAGACTTGAGAAGAAAGAGGTGGCCCACTTACACCAGCGTCCAAGACAAACTGTATGGCGTGGCTGATAATCTGAGACAGACGGCTGCCTTTATTAGAGAATCTGAAATCCCAATCTAGTGAGAATGCAGAAAAAAAGGAATATTCATTAATGTATATATTGAAAAGTTCTTTGCTGTTTTCTCCCACTAATTTTTTTTAAAACATTTTTTATATACTTATTTCTTTTTATAATTTTTAAAATAATCAGAATTTCTTTTCATAAAATGATCACAAGCTTATTTATATTTTTCTTTATTTTCTTGAAATTTTTTTCCTTTTTGGTATGGTTTATTACATTCCTTACAAATTGTGCTGAGGTCATTTTTTCCCGATTTATCTTTCACATAACAAGTTAAGGGTTTATTAATAAAACACATAGAACATGTTTTCTGCAGTTCGCTGGTATTCATTTTTATATATGTATTTTTATATTGGCAGATTACATTTGTTGATGAATATTTATTATGTGAGGGATGGCGAATAGAAGTATGCACAAAATAGGAATGACATTTTTTATTGAGGGGGTATAGTAGTATAGATAATTTGAGAGCTAGTTTATGCACAAAATAAAAATATATTTTTTTGAGGAGGCGGGAGATTCAGAAATTTTATTTTTTTCAATTTTGAGTGTGTACTAGCTCCCCAATTATCTATACTACTGATCTAAGTGTAATAGAGAGAAAGAAAATGTCAGAAACAGCATGTGCTACAGAAATTGTAATAGAGAGAAAGAAAATGTCAGAAACAGCATGTGCTACAGAAATTGTAATGAGGAAAAAAATGTCAGAAACAGCATGTGTAAGAAATTGTAAAAAAGAAAGAACACAGCTTCTTTTTCTTCCATATATTCTCTGCTTGATTATTTTCAGTCTGACACTGTCAACATCCTCCCAGAAGTTGTCCAAGATTCCAGGAGACACTTGTATTTTCTCAGTACCTCATATTATTGTTACATTTTCAAATTATATTCTGCAGTCAGTTTCTCTACATACGAGTCAAACTTGTTCTGTTTCTGTCTTTAGTTTACTAAACATGTCACCATGAACAATGAAAGATCATTCTGCAATACAATTCTTTCTCTCAACATTATGCTATCAGTGCCACACTAAGAAGCTGACATTAAACGATAGAAGAAAACTAATCATGACAGAGATAAAGTATCTATCCAGAATGTTGGGAGTATCAAGAAAAGACCGGTTTAGAAATGAAGACATCAGGAAACAAGTGGACACAACATGAATAGAGAACTTCATCAAGAAACAACAAATTAAATGGTTCGGCCGCATAAACAGATTACCCGCATACAGTGCTCCTCAAACAGCAATGTTACTCTGATACAGTGGATGACCAATACAGTGGATGACTGAAGACTGTCCACGCTTAATGTCGACCTCAGAAATAATAGAGGCTGTGAAAAACACTCTTTATGAAGCGCACAAACATGCCTGTTCTAGAAGTCTCTTCTTATCACTCTTTATGAAGTGCACATACATGCTTGTTCTAGAAGTCTCTTCTTATCACTCTTTATGAAGTGCACATACATGCCTGTTCTAGAAGTCTCTTCTTATCCTGACGCTGTGAGGTAAAACAGAATTATAGAAAAGAAGAAGAAGATGGTGATATATTCTGTTATGACAACAATAAACACACATTACAAAACTAACATAGAAAAACAAAACACGAAAACTAAAAATTCTTTGCAACTGTTTACACTTTTTACAAATTCACACTCATCATATAATTTTATGGTTTTTTTGTACAATGGCATACATATTATGTAGTTATCTCAATTGAATTATGAATGTTTAACATCAAGTTTAACCACAGGACATACGTTAAGTTTAACCACCAGGACATACATTAAGCATAACCACCAGGGACATACATTAAGCGTAACCACCAGGGACATACATTAAGCTTAACCACCAGGGACATACATTAAGCTTAACCACCAGGGACATACATTAAGCTTAACCACCAGGGACATACATTAAGCTTAACCACCAGGGACATACATTAAGCTTAACCACCAGGGACATACATTAAGCTTAACCACCAGGGACATACGTCAAACTTAACCATCAGGGACATGGAAAACATTTTTTTTCAGTTTTTTATTTCAGTAGCCAAACATAATAAAATATCAACATATATCTTACAGGTCTTTTATACATTAGCATTAGAAAACAAACATTTGAAAACTTTTGTCTACAGTAATCCCACTTAATAGGTAACTTGAAACAGTAATCCCATTTACCAGGTAACTTGAAACAGTAATCCCAGTTACCAGGTAACTTGAAACAGTAATCCTAGTTACCAGGTAACTTGAAACAGTAATCCTAGTTACCAGGTAACTTGAAACAGTAATCCCAGTTACCAGGTAACTTGAAACAGTAATCCTAGTTACTAGGTAACTTGAAACAGTAATGCTAGTTACCAGGTAACTTGAAACAGTAATCCCAGTTACCAGGTAACTTGAAACAGTAATCCTAGTCACCAGGTAACTTGAAAAAGTAATCTCATTTACCAGGTAACTTGAAAGTTGTTTAGATCATGGGTAATGCACTATGGGTTCCTAGTAAGCTCTGTAGGTCATGAGTAATTCATTGATAATAATATGTGATATGCCAGTTAAAGTAAGAGTTCATTGTCCAAGTTAGGCACCTACAAACCCGTAGGCCAGCACATTCATTTTCTGTTTGCTTTTTATTTGGGACAACCTCCCTGTTGTAAGTTGAGGACAATATAAAATTAAAAAACCGGAACTTGGAGAGTCAATTACCCCTAGGCACGCCAAAACCTTGTTAGCATTGAATCTTTGTGGAAAACGTTTCCTAATCTACACTACTGGGAGGTGGGGTTTGCTTGCATGTTTTATGGGGCAGTATCAGACTGCAAATTTTCCTTCTTTCTCCCTTTATAAAAGAGACTAGCCAACTCCAACTCTGCTGGATACAGAGCCAGACATAAAGCAGATCTTTTAGACTGGTGTAGAAGCAACGCGTCTTTCTTACATAAAGCATAGATATGAGCAGGTCTTTTCTTATATAAAGCATAGATATGAGCGAGTCTTTTCTACATAAAGCATAGATATAAGCAGGTCTTTTCTCCCTAACTAAAGCAACTTAAATAAATATATATGAATGTATTGTTGGGATCAAAGTTAAGTCCCCTTGTGTTGAAACATGTGCCAGATTGTCATTGGGTGTATTAGGTCACTTTGGAATAATATTTTCTTCTTCTTAGTGATCTCTAGTTAACAACATGGCCATTGAGTCATTTATATGTGTCGATTCCTTCCCACCATTAATGGCTAATATGGAGGGATTTTGGTCAATAAAAGATCAAAGACACTAGAGGCCTGAGCACTTGCTTTCTAAACTGAGGATCTTGGTTTCATACTCAATCACACCACACAAATTTTGTCTTTTGATGAAGAAATATACCAACTTACCCCAATTTTGCAATCACATTACACAAATTATGTCTTTTGATGAAGAAATATACCAACTTACCCCAATTTTGCAATCACATTACACAAATTATGTCTTTTGATGAAGAAATATACCAACTTACCCCAATCTTGAAACACCCAGCTATTCCAGTAGTGACTAAAAAACAGATTATAAATTCAATCTTTATACCAACACTGTGCTTCCAGAGCCAAACATGTGCACTGACAAAAGAACAAGAAAGGAAATTACCACATGCGAAATGAGATGCCTGAGGAAAGCAGTAAATAAAACAAGAAGAGACCATATAAGAAATGAGGAAATTAGAAGAACAGTCGGAACAACACCTGCTATTAGATTTATTGAAAAACAGAGACTCAAATGGTTTGGCCACTTGGTCAGAATGAATCCGAATACACCAGTTGTAAGAGCGTACAACCTGAAAATGGAATCATCAAGAGGAAAGGGCAGACCAAGAAAAGATGGGTTGATGGAGTTACAGACATCTTAAAACTCCACAATACCACACCATATCAAGCGACCGAGCGTGCATTATCTCGGAAACCGATCATCAGTTAAACCTGCTACGCCTAGCGGCAAAAAAGCAGAGAAGGACAAAAGAAAAAAAAGAAAGAAAGATGAAGAAAAATACAAGCCTAAAACAATGTCCATGATATACAGAGAAGACAGAGAAGAAAACAAATATATCTATCCAGAAAGATTGCAAAATCAAAGAAAACCGGCTGATGCTACAAAAAAGGAGAAAATTGAAGTATTTTGGACACATAAAGTGACACAGAGGGTTAGCAAAGACCATTATGGTGGGAAGTATCCTTGCAAAGAAAAGAAGAGGAAGACCATGGAGAAGATGGGTTCAGGATGTAGCAGATAATTTGAGCATGACAGCTGCATACAACAGGCCATCTGGGCTATGATAGAGAGAAACTCCAAAGGAAGATAGTTCAGGTGCCAAAGTTCTGCTCAGGACAAGCTATTTAATGATGAAAACTATGTTCTTCAATATATCACATGATACAAAAATTGATTCTTTTTCTTTTAGTTACAGAGACTTATCGCCCGTGTGTTCCTGGGGCTCACAAGGGGAGCAAAGAATAGTAACACTACAAGGCATGTCATAAGAGACGACTGAAGTAGGCACCTAGGGAAGCTACCCTAATAAATTAAAAAACGTTGCAGAAATCAGATGTGCCTACTTGTAGGTGCATAGCTGGCACAACCTACAATCGCAGTTAGGCTCAGATCACAAACAAATCATAAAGAGTGATTAACAAGTGTTCAGTGTGGAGCGTCAAGAAGGGGATTGAAACTATATAGATGTTTATCCTGTACATTTTGTTTACTAATAGTACAAGATAGTTCATTTGGTCAACATGTTATACCAGATGCTTTTACTTTTCAGTATATAAACTGTCTAGTAAATAACTATACATTTGTTTTGAGAAACTGTATACATTTAAAGAAAGTATTGTTTAAGAAATATTGTTTTATTGAAACTATACAGATATTAAGAAAAACTATACAGCCATTTCAAAATAGACTTTACACTTATTCATAGAAATTATTTGCTTTTCAGATAAACTATTCCAACTTTTCAAAAGTAACTATACTGTTGTTCAGAGAAATTATACAGTTATTGAAATAATCTATACAGTTATTTACATAAACCAAAAATATACACGAAAGCTAATTAATCTAAACTACTTAATTCTCATCAAAGAATTTCATTTTTATTTGTTCATATTTGCATGGCCAACACACACCCTCATAGAACCAAAACAAAACGCATCCGTAGTTGGAAAAAGACATGCTTTGATTTATAGAGACTCTAATCTCATATCAAACAGATTTATAAAGACTAATCTCATATCAAATAGATTTATAGAGACTAATCTCATATCAAACAGATTCATAGAGACTCTTAATCTCATATCAAATAGATTTATAAAGACTAATCTCATATCAAATAGATTTATAAAGACTAATCTCATATCAAATAGATTTATAAAGACTAATCTCATATCAAACAAACAAATAAAACACAGATATGATAAAACATTAATATAACAATAATTAAAAAAATGTTGTTAAGTTAACCCTTTCAGTCCAAATTTATTTGTTTACCTTCGTTAGCATTTACATTGAAAAGTAAGTATACTGAAAAATACATTAAAAGACACTACATAAACATGGATATAACACAAAAGGGCAACTCATTTGGCCCTAGAACGCAAATTAAAGCTCCCATCTGTACGCTTAACGGCAAGGGTGGACAGCCAACTTCATCTTCCACCTGGGAAGAATAGAAAAGAGATAAAAATAGTATACTGAATCAGCCAGTACACTGGTTTTGTGTCACCTTAAAAAATACAGCGAGTCAGTATATTAGCTCAGATGGATGAAAGGGTTAAAACTAAACATAAATATGCTAAGACATAAAAAAATATACTAAACTACGAATTTTCTATTCAAATGTTGTATCAATCCTAACATATGCCAGCAGAGTTGGAAAATGACTAAAGATATAGAAAGCAAGTTGAATGCATTTGAAAATAGATGTCTGCGAAAAATAATTACACACAAAAATCCTGTATGGCTGAGGGCACTGAGAAAACGAAAAAGGCTTTCACACTAAAATCATTCAGAAGCATCACACATGGCGCTCTGACTATGCCTGAATTCATAGCAGGAAAACGCAAGAAGAAGAAGAAACCATAACAACACCGACACACACACATACACCCCCCCAACTGAGCACAGAAAATGAATGACTTAACTAGAAAAATAGCGTATAGTTAAACAAGCATGCACTTTCATACCCACACCAAAACTCAACATAGAACAAGAATGATCTAACAGTATTTTATAAATAAATTCACAATAATTTCATTTTGAAACATTCAATCAATTCATAAATCCAAAACTCAAAATTTTAAAATAAAATAACATTTATATGTCATTATAATAAGAATTGATAAACAGTTCCAACAAAAATCCAATTAATTGTTGTAATTTAAAAATAAAATAGTAAAGCAATAATAAGCATTCTGTAACGTTTTTCTTCAAAACTCATCAGTCTATCGCAGAAATATAAACTAACATCAGATCACCATTATCTTCCTTGTCAGATATGCTATCAAATGGAAGATCAAGAATATCAAGTATACATATAATTGAGTATATAAATTATTTTGTAGCTGGCGATAATAATATTGTGAAAATTCATGGAAGAACTTTTATGAACATATTAGTACCATCTTAACAATGAATACAGGTCAGAGGTCAGTTGCATTGTTTGAATGCTAGTCTTGACATTATGCATAAACATTTCATGGAGAAAACATATATATATTTTTATATCAGCAAGTTTATAAATATTATATAAATATTATTATGATGATGGTATCTAGTTTTTTTCTTGAGAGATGATGGAAGAGTAAGTTGCCCATAGAGTAACTTTATATGTGTTGCTGTCTCTTGACATATTTTGTTTAGTCGTTGGATCATCATCACTGCACATTGAACCAATTAGTCCATAAGTGCTCCAATCTTCTCCTCAGTATTTCTATTAGCATGTAGTGACTAACAAAACCAGTTCTTTGTTGGTTTACTATTCTTTTTTGTCTACCAGTATCGTGTTCTTGTCTAACTACACTACATTTGATTTGGAATTATTGCAGCCTGGTTGGTTGTTGATTACGTGAATCATGTACACATCCTCCCTCCCGTAGGGAATTTATAATATCAGCCTGGTCCATTACTAGCCCCTTTTTTACAGCAACCATACCTGCAACCCTATCAGTGCGTTCATTTCCCCTTACACCTGCATGTCCTGGCACAAAAGTAAGACTGATTGTGGTCAGCTTAGAACTCCTCAGCTGGCATATTTTTTTTTTTAGAAAGGCATATTTTGTATCCATGAATATTAGCCTAAGATGCAGACTAAGGAGTGTGTTTAATTAGTGAATGGAATCATAATTATGCACATTCTATAACATCTGCTGCAAGAAACTAAGCAACTATGGGTCTGCCCAAAGTACAAAGATGTCAGGTCAAGCAACCAAAATCAACGAGCTGCCTCAGTCTAGTTTCACCAGTTCAGTTCTGTGCTCACAGTTTCTTTTGCAGCTGGGCCTGTTCTTGACAATTCTTCTAAGTTTCGTGTATTGACATCCAGCAATTTTAAGACTTGTTTGAAAACATCCTTGCAGGAGAAATAATGACAGTGCCACGGTTCTTTTGCCAGAAGTCAGCATTCTGTAGAAGATATTCTTATAGATCTAGACACTGCCCGCCTGCCCAGCGTGTTCGTAGTGCGTTGGACTACGGGTGACAAGCTCCCTGTGAGTGCGGGTTCAATTCTGCGGGCTTGCAGAAAAGCCACAGGTTCTCCAGATTTACGGTGTTTGTGGCACCGAACCGAAGGGTTACGATGTCCATTGCACCGAGCCGAAGAGCTGAAAGCTCAAGTGCTTCTGGATCAGTAAAAAAACCAAAAACAATAGATCTGGACAACATTCATCTAGCACAGATGACATAGCTGTCTTAGCCAATGCTAACTAACGAAAGTGGTCATGTTTGGATCTAAACTACAAGTACCTCTGAAGTTGGAGAATGAGCGCCTTATAACGGGGACATTGATAATAAGGAAAGTAGGTCTTAATGCAAAAATCTGTCAGAAGTGGCATACCAGTTGCCCTGACTATGCCTGGATTCATAGCGGGTGAACACAAGAAGAAGATATCCCAGTATATTCTGTCTGATTGTTCTGTTTCTCTAGAAAATCCCAAATGTATGGTTTTCTCAAAGAATATGTTATATATAGATTTTAAATGGTTTATCTTATACCCTTGAAATCCGATGGGTATTGCAACTTAAAACATTTAGAATTTCAGAATATTGCAACAACTAGATTCTAAACATTGTTAGAAGCATAGCTAGACCAGATGAAGATATTCTAAACATCTATACAAACAGCTATAAATATGAAATTTGCAGAAGTGATAATCTATTATTTAAAAAATTTGGTTGTCAGAGTTTCAAGAATTTAGAATAAATGATTTGTGAAGATGTACTACAAGTGTGTATGTATGGTCTTTTAATCTTTACAGACGGTCAATTAGCAAGTGTTTTACTAGGACAACTTCTGAGTTTGTGTTTGTCTCTCTTACCTTTCAGCTCATCACTAAGTATTTTTTCAAAACTAGCTGCAACTTTGGATAATGTTGTTTTCCACATAAAACTGTGATTAGTTAGTTTTTCCAATTACTGGGACCAATAGAAAAGATTTTCATTGAGGCTTTTTTTTTTCTGGATGAAGCACTTGAGCTTTCAGCTCTTTGGATCGGTGCCATGGACATCGTAACCCTTTGGTTTGGTGTCACGAACACCTTAAATCTGGAGAACCTGTGGCTTTTCTGCCAGCCTACGGATTGCACATGCACCACAGGGAACTTGTCACCCATTGTCTAATGCGCTACGAACACGCTGGGCAGGCGGGCCAATGAGGCTTTACAGACATCGTTATATCTGAGCAGTGGTCTGCCTTGGTGCACATCTTCTCTTTCAAAAGTTCACAGAACAACACTTGTTGTGTTATGCGGCTATTATCCATTCTTCTCATATTCCCTAGCCATCTTAGTCTTCTACTGCTGAACATACCCATAATGGAAGGCAAGTTTGCATGTTGCAGTACTTTAGAGTTGGTTATCATCCCCAAGTCTCTTCAAGTAGTAATATGTTAATACTAATAACATTACTTTTCTGCTGTGACCACTCTAGAACAAAACTTGCTAGTCATTCTTTGACCTGTAAGAAGGTTGATGCAAACAGCCCAAGTACATTGTATGACTAGGTTACACTGCTGCCCAAATAGCGGAGACATTTTGGGCCTTTTGGCAAAGAACATCTGAATTTTGGTAGTAATTCATTCCTCAAATACTCGTTTGTCAGATGATCCAAAAATAATGAGTATACAGAGGATAAGGCACTCGTTACTTGACCACTACTTGTTACATTCTTCTTCAGCCTTCACCCCTAGGGAAGCATAAGTCCATACTTGTTACATAGTTACTATTTATTCTGTAGCCAGAATTTGTGACTAAGTTTTTATAGATATTGTTTACTCCTAAAATAATAGACATTTTCAACTTATAATGAATGGATTAGTAGAAACATACTGCATTAATATTTGTTACTATATCTAGGCATTGATAACTTTACCGTAGTATTTGATAGTTTAGTAATTGTATGAAAGCAGATGCATTGTGCTTTAAAAGTTGTCCCTTTTCCTCTGCACAATCACTACACTTGTCAGATGTTGAAACACAAAGCTCAATATCACATTGGCTGCCTTACTTTCCTAATGTTTTTCTGGCACCCAATTGAGACTGGGTCTATCTGAGAGCTGATGTGTTACCAAAACAAAATCCTCCCAGTTTGACAGTCTGTCTTCTATTTTCTGAGCTGAAGAAATGCAGACCAGTTTGAGATCTATTTTTTTACACTTGTCTCTGTCAATGTAGCACTTTTATTTTCAAACCTACTCACTTTCAGTTTTCTAAAATACAGTCAACCTTGACATTTAACTCAGAACACTAACATCCGAGTTGTTAAGTGTGGGAGTCTAGAAAGAAAATGAGTCACAGTGTGATACCATTGATAAAGCATGTGGCTATATTTTACCAGAGATAAGTGAATCACTATGTATTACCAAAGATAAAGTGGACCACTAACAGTGCTTGTCACTACCACAAGCTTCAGTCTTTTGCTGGTCGATCCAGGCAAAAATTTCACGAAGGTTCAACTTTGCTCCTTCTCTTTTATAGTTGATAGTACTAACATTGTAGCAATTGATCAAGTTTTCCTATTTCTGTATGCATCTTGATGTATGCACCCTTTTAGCAGCCAAAGCTGATGCTCCATCATCAGTAGATCAGATTACAGGCTATATTTGTCATGAAAAATGAAGAAATACTCACACATAACAAAACAATATTTTGTCAAATTTTAGACAAGTAGAGTAAACATCAGAAATAACACTGATGTCCGGAAAGAACTAAACTTTAAAAAGAATTGGCTGATAAACAACATACTATACAGAAAAATTACATACTTTGGTCACATCAAGCGTCATAATGGCCTGGAAAGAACAATACTAGAGGGCAGGGTCCCAGGATGTAGAGGCAGACCAAGAAGAAGATGACTACAAGAAACCATGAACATGACCATCGACGAAGTGTGTGAACTGGCAGTAGACAGAGTGAATTTCAGATGTGCTGCAAAGAGAGAAACGTCCTATAAAGGATACACACCTTGATGATGATGAGAGTAAACATCAAGTATTTGTCAGCCTTTTGGCTAAGATCAAAGTGTAGTGCCCACTTAATTGTGGTCAAATGGTGGGAGCCTTCATAGAGCCAATCGACAACTAATTTAAACAAATTCTAAGCAGCTCCCATTCGAAAGAATGAAGACGTTCTGAGTTTTTACACATTTCTAACATACCTGGGTCCTCCCACTGCCGCACTATCGAATAAGGGCCCAATTAAAAAACAAAACATTATTTGAGAACAAAGAATGTTCCAATCTGGTATATGTACATCTTAATTTATCAATAAATTTCATAATATAAATTTCCACATAGAAATTGGAAAATATAAATATTTAACAGCAATATAAATTTTTTATCAGGTTGTAAAAGAACTATGTGCAATGCTTCTGTGAGTAATAGAAATACTGATATCAGAACACATATTTTATATGATCTATTTTACGATATGCAGTATTAATATGTGGATCAAAAAATACAAAACAATTTCGCATCCAAAACAGAAACATGAATTATAAATGTACATAAAATTTAAACAGAACAGCTTGTATGAGATTACTAATCGGGAATTGTGATTTTAAGGGAATTTCTTCTTCTTCTGCGGTCTCACTAGATTGGGATTTCGGATTCTCTAATAAAGGCAGTCGTCTGCCTCAGATTATCACCCATACAGTTTGTCTTCTGCTTTCTCACTAGATTGGGATTTCGGATTCTCTAATAAAGGCTGCCGTCTGCCTCAGATTATCAGACACGCCATACAGTTTGTCTTCTGCTTTCTCACTAGATTGGGATTTCGGATTCTCTAATAAAGGCAGCCGTCTGCCTCAGATTATCAGACACACCATACAATTTGTCTTGGATGCTAGTGTAAATGAACCACCTCTTTTTTCTCAGGTCTGCATACTGGGGCAGTTCTGTAGGATATAATTCCTATGATTTCTGCTTTCCCGTTTGTGTCGACTTCTTCCTGCAGTAAGTTTTAGCCACCCTCATGATGGTAGGTCTGACATTCTTACTGCGTGGCTAAATCTCAGAGGCAGATTGGCGACCGTAGAATCCGTTATTCCATTCCTCATTGTGAGGAGTCGTTGCACCATGTTATGTGCCTTACGGCCTGGTGCATCTGTTTTCTGCAAGCATTTGTTTCGGTTAGCATTCCTAAGCGGACAAGTGCATCCGATTTCAACCAAACTTCCTTAGTCGCCTCTTACTACATGCATGGCAGGTAACAGTGGTTCTATTCTTTACACCTCTAATTTGGGTCCGGGTAACCACTCGGGCGTAAGGGAGATTTTAAAATATGATTAATTATTAAACAGAAATGGTCATCTCTGAAGTTGAAAGTCAGGCTACTTGAATGAAGAGGGACACTGGTGATAATGGAACAGTATTCTCAGTTTGTTTAGGGTAAGGAAGGAAATAGGTTGGGAACCATGAATATTGGTAAACACCCTGTTTGTGGTGGTGGTGGGGATCCTGAATATTATATGTTAGTAGAGATATAAATACTGATGAGCTGAGTCTCTATGTGTTTGCCAGCTTTTATATCTCTAAATTATAATATTCGGGATTTCTCCTACCCCTCACAAACAGTGTTTACCAACATTCGTGGTTCCCAATCCATTTTCTTATTCTTCTTCTTTTGTTGTCACACTGCTACCGAGTTGTTGCCCAGTGTTGTGGTTTTGTTGTCACACTGCTATTGAGTTGTTGCCCAGTGTTGTGCTTTTCTGTTTTTGTTTTGCACTTTGCTCATTGTCCATTTCCTTTCTTCCCTTAAACAAACCGAGAATACTGTTAAAATAGGAGAAGTAAGCATTCACACAAAAATCATTAAGATATGCCATATTAGGTGCCATGACTACATCTGAATTCATATCAGGCATATGGAAAAAATAAATGAACAGAAAAGAATCAAATCTTTCTAATATAAATGAAAAAATAAAATCTTTCAGAGATATAGGAAAGAATCAAATCTTGATGCCTGAAAGAATCAAATCTTTTTAACATAAATGAAAAAGTCAAATATTTCAGAGATATAGAAAAGAATCAAATCTTTCTAATATAAATGAAAGAATCAAATATTTCAGAGATATAGGAAAGAATCAAATCTTTGTAATTAAAGGAATCACATCTTTCTAATAGAAATGAAAGAATTAAATCTGTATACCTAAAGAAACAAGATCTTTCTCAGATAGATTTCAGAAAGGACTATTTTGTCTTAGAACTCTGGCTAAAACAATTCTTGCATGCCGGTATGAATGATCAACTTGTCAAACACATTTACATTCCCATGCATGTGCACATTTATGAGATACTAAATGTTGAATAAAAATAAAACTAAAAACAAAATGCACCAAAAACATTATGCTAACAATAGATACTTGTGAAACAAAGTAACATAACAAATAAATTAATCCTTGTACAAAAACAAGATAAGATATAAATTTCTGCAGTAAATAACCACAGATAAAAAAAACATGCATTGTTACATAGTAATAACTTAAATTGTTAATTAAGCTATTGGGATGTTCATTTTGACACTGCATAGACTACAGCACAAAATGGGTCAACCAGGTCTAATCACACTGTCCAGGTGTTATATGTGTGATTTATAGCATGAGAAGTTAACTGAACACTGAACATATTTGTTGCAGAGTAAATAACCAATGAAATAAGATGTTTATTAAAACAAAACTTAATTTAACACTTGCGCTCCGTAATTTTTGGAAACCTATGGATGCTTTTTATATTGCAATGCTTACTGAATTAGACAGTACACTAGCTTTGCTTCATCTTAAAAAATACTCAGAGTCAGTGTATCGGCTCAGAAGGTTGAAAAGGTTAAGCTACGTCAACTTTGTATCCTTGTCAATTAAATATTATTGTCTTTGGTAAATATTAACCAAAACGTGAGCTTATATAATAAATCACAGGAAAGAAAATGTAAAATAAGTTCTGGGAACTACAAAACAGAAACTAAATTGTAACACATATCAAGCACCAACAGAAAATTTACAACAATATTCCTTTCTGTTGTTCCATAACATTTTCAGGGCCGTTAGGAATTTATTGTCTTCTATAAGCTATGTTCTGTGCTGTGCAAAACGTAAATAAATTCACTTCTGTTGTACCCTTTGCTTGATAAAGGCCTTTTGGTCGAAGAATTGCTGTGTATCCTCATTGCTTTTGTATTTTGTAAAACTATATTACTTTGTTTTTACGTGTTTCGCCATTGCCTATATCTACATATTTTGACTTTGGTGATAGTTTTACATCAGAGTTCTCTGGTACCAAGGGAGATAAGAGCACTGGGTTCTTATCTCATTCTTCAATACTTTACACTTATTTTAATTGGATACAACATCAGTACTGAACTTCATCGAGGAACAACAAAATAAATGGCTCAGCCATATAAAGGGATTACCTACAGATTGCCTCAAAGAGCAATGCTACTCCGACACAGTGCATACAAAGGAAAAGGCTGTCCACGCAAAGGTGGGCCTAAGAAATTACATGCGGTGAAAAACACTATTTATGAAATGCAAATAAAAGCTTGTTCTATAAATCTCTTCTTATTCTAACTCCTTGAGTTAAAATGGGATTAGAGAGAAGAAGAAGAAGAAGAAAACTTTAATTGGCAACTTTTTCTAAAGTTTACTGACATTCCCAAGTAAAGCAAAAATGTTTGCACCTTCTCTAATAATTAACAAATTTCTTATTTCATCATTTAATAGCTTTTCCTGAACAGAACTTTATCGCCCCTCCCTCCCCACCAACATTACTTTAGAATTTTCCTTTCTTATTGACTAAATGATTCACCTCTTCTACTTTCATGATTAAATCTTCAGTCATATCCTGAATCCATCCTCTATGTGGTCTTCATAGTCTCGTTTTTATCGGCATGTTTCCTTATCTAATGGTTGTTTGCAACCATTTGTGTCTTTTTATTTGTCTAAAGTACTTGAATTTTGTCATTCTTATTTGTAGTATCAGTCAGTTGTCTGTGATTTTGAATTCTTTCTGGATATATTTATTGGTTCTTTTTTTCTGCCCTTGGTATACAAAGGAATCTTCTGTAACACCTATATTAGAAATCACATGAATGTTTTTCCACTGCCTTGTTTGTCCATGCTTCCAAACCATAGGTTGCCACTAAAAATATGCATGCTATTAGTATTCTGATCTTTGTTAAGCAAAGGATAAACAGTGCAAATATTAACACACTCTGTACTTAATAAGTAAAACATTTCATGCAGCTGTTGTGTTACTTCTGTTAGTTTCTGTTTATTTAATCAGTAATGTACTGCAACCCATTTGTGTATTTAATTTAGTGCAGAATAAAAAATACATTCATTTCTACAACATGCGGTGCAAAATGGTGCTTGATATATGCCAGATAGGACTTTGAATGGACAAAATGAGATTCTCAAGAAAATAGAAAATACAAATTATCAAAATGAAGAAGAAAGTGTATATATTCACTAACAAAATGACAGAAATCCAAAGAAATTATTGACAGAAAAAGTACACATGTATTATTTCAATGCCGTTAAAATACAATTTTAAGAAATATTTTTGTAGTTATTTTAAAAAGTGGTTAAAGATTTTTAGGCCATTTAAATGTATCAAAAATAGACTTTGTATACTTGGTATCTAATACGAAGAACTATGTACATTAAGATATGGTCTTTCTTCTCATTTTTTTAATACACTTTTCCTGTGATCTGTAAGCAGCTAAATAGTGTTTTATGTTTTACTGTCAACACTATCAATACTATTACTATGCAACCTATTTGCTCTTTTGGTGATTTATATTTCTCAAGACATTTAGTCTTCTTCCTTGTTAGCAAGAGCAACATTGATATGTCTTACTCTGTGTTTAACTGAAATACAATGTTTACTTGATCTGTTATCAAGTTGATATATATATAACATTATCTTTATTCTTGATAAAGTTAGTACCAAGATGTTACGTTTATTCTGTACCAATTTATGTACGGTTGTAACTGTATTCCTTATACAGATTGTCACTTTATCAGTAACCAAACTTATACAAAAATTTAACTTTATCTTAGATGTTAACCTATCCGTTATCAATTTGATACCAGATTTTAACCTTATCCTTTATTAGTGAACACAAGATATTATCTTAATCTTATCTAAATATCTGATTTACATCTAAACAAAACCAGTCCGTATGTAATTCTTCTTGAAGATTACCAACAATGATAAAAATATAAGATTAGCAAGATTAACCTTTACAAGCACCTCCTCACTATTTCACTTGTATTTGCTAACATACCTGTCAAATTGTATTCATTTGAGTAATATACAATGTATGCGGGTGGTAGTCGTGTCGAATTATTTATTTTAAAGTAATTCAATTTCGATAATACACCATTTTAAAATGTTGATCTTAATAATCAAATTTAATAATGAAACATGAACATGTTTGATTGATGTTTTACCATTATATATATATTATATTATATATATATATATATATGAACTTTTTCGTCTTTACAGACGTTGAATTGACAAGTGTTTTATTGTAACTTCTGAGTTTGCACTCCTCTTTCTTGTCTTCCAGCTCATTCCTAAGTCTCTTTTCAAAAGATTCTGCAGATTTACATATTGCTGTTTTCCCTTTCTCGGTCATCAGCTATTTTTTGCCAAGTTCTTCATTATGATAGAATAGTTCTTCATTGAGGCCTTGCAGATATCCTTTTATCTGAGTAGTGGTCTGACTTGGTGCCTCTTCACTTCAAAAAGTTACAGAACACCACTGTTGTATGCAGCTCTTGTCAATTCTTCTCTATATTGTCCATTCTTAGATAATATATATATATATATATATATAATAAATTGACCTGCTGTAAAGGATTATAATTAATAAATTATATATATATATATATAATATAATATATATATATATATATATATATATATATATATATATATATATATATATATATATATATATATATATATATATACATCAACAACCCAACACTTGTGACTGATTCTGTTTAGATGTATCAGAAATATTCCGTTGCTATGCTATTGCTAACTTCTCATTGCCTAGTTACAAATCACTATCAACCAATAGATTTCTTTCTTTGGTCAAGACCTTGTGATAGTGCCCATTTTGTTTTCTTTTTTCCTGTCTGTGCCTCTGCATCATATTCATTGTTCTTCTGTTCCCAGAAATGATCAGGCAGAGCAGACAGGTAGTCTAGCAGTACATCCCAATAGCTTGGCGCTAGTCATCCAAAACCACATTTCTGACAAACTAAAAACACTCCTAATGTTCGACAGTTACAATACTTTTTAAACAGTTTCCGTCGTTGCTTGCAGTATTTTTTAAGCACTCTGTCTACAGATGTAAAAGTGTCTATACTGGTAATTGTGCTGGACAGTTCATTAGACTTGTAGCAACCTTTGTTGCTATTAAAACAGAACTGTGCCTGACTTTTAGCAAAGGAAGTTTTGATGTCTTTGCTGGTTTCAACATTCGCCCGGCATACAAACGGAACGCTGTTGAAAGTATCCACCTTGGGTGCGATTAGTTTGAATCCACTCAGTCCAAGGAGAAGTTTTTGAAATTTCTGAAAGGTAGACAAGGTTTAAAATGATTTGAAATACAAATACAATTTCACAAAAACATTATTCAAAAATATGATTAATATTATTGATTCTAGTGGGTACCCTAAAGCTCCCACTCCTATGATTAATATTATTGATTCTAGTGGGTACCCTAAAGCTCCCACTCCTATGATTAACGGCCAATTACATCATCCACCTGGGGAAAGACAATAGACAAATAAACTTTTGTTACTTTATTTGTACTGGGACACATCAACGACTGAAACTATCAGCACACATCATGTGTGCTAGCTGCTAACACATACTGAGTACTTATATGTAGAGGTCTAGGTAGACAAATATCAGTTTTATTTTTGTGCCAGGACATGAGGGTGTAAGGGGAAATAAGCATTGGAGACCTGTGTTGGTGCTACAGTTTGAGCACTGCTGCTGAGATCTTCCTTTGTAAGAATTATATCAAAGCACACATTGGTATTCACCAAAGTGAAATGATCATGGCTCCATCAATCAATCATTCAATCAAATCTTTTAACACTTTAACTTTCACATTAAAAAACGTGTAGTTTTCCCTTTAATCGACAATACAGTCTGCAAAGGAAGACCAAACAGGCCTGGTTGTAACACTTGATTAATACAAGTCTTATTTGATATTCTGAGAGTTAATAGAGATAAGATAAATCTTCTTCTTTTTCCAATGCTCAATGTCGACCACTTGCTAAGCCACTCTTTGTGATTTGTACATGATCTGAATCTAAGAGTGATTGTACATTGTGCCAGTTATGTGCTTACAAGTAGGCCAGCACATTCGATTTCTGTGATGCTTTATTTACTAGGGTAATTTTCCTAGGCCACTACCTCAGTCGCCTCTTATCTTGTAATTCCTGTATCTTGTATATCTTGTAATTCCCAGTTACTTTTCTTTGCTCCCCTTGTGAGCCCCAGCAACAAACAGGCGATAAGATAAACCAGAAAAATGTCTAAAAATAGGTTTACCTGTACATTTGTGGGTGTTACACATTCTCCACTCTTCTCTGTTGCCAATACAAGAAAGTCCTCCTCTTGTGGGAGGTGGACGATCACATGAACGCTTGCGAGTCTGTATTCCACCATTACAGTTGGTGGTGCATGTACTCCAACCAGACCAGCTTGACCAGTCTCCATCAACAGGAACCACTAGAAATAGATTTAACATCAATCATAATTTATTCTTACAGCAGAAATATTGCACATATTTCGTAGCTAGTACAAATTATAATATCAATTTAAAAGATAAAATACTGTTCCTACTCTGAGCTGAAAATGAAAGCGCAATCCATTGAAGCTAAAATCCCATGTTCATGGCCAGCCATAACAAAATCCGTGCGTATGTGTGATTTGTTTGAAGTGATGATTGTTGAGGGATCCAGTCGAAAAGTTCTTCATTGAAAAAACAAAAGTATGGTTAAGGACAGTAGATGGTTACAAAAGAAAACAACACTGTAAAAGCGGTAAGATGGTGTTCTCGGGAGTGCTGTGATAAATAAAACGTAAAATTCTGTTATTCAGAAATTCTTTTTTCGCTATAAAATTCTGATTATTGTTAAAGTCGGCTGAGTAGCTTGGGGCTCAAGAAATGTACCACGCATATCAACCCTGAAACAAACTTTTCAGAGAGACAAGAAATACTGGACTCAGTCCCATGGAAGAGAGTGAGTGAGTTTCCCAGACAGAGCAGTAAAGAAAAATTACCTGCAGGCTCTATGTAACATATAATGGTACAAGAGGAATATACATATTATGTTGACATATGGGTCACAAATTAAAGTTTAACATATGTTAAGATAAAGATTACAAGATATGGCTAGCCAAACATGGACATAAACATCAAAAGTTATGGCTTTACTTACGTGGGCATTCTGGATTGTCATTGCAGTAATCTTCTTCCTTATCTTTCCCTTGAGGACAGTCATTGCCGCCAAATTTGGGTGAAGGGTTGCCACATTGGCGTGATCTTTGTCTCATAGCAAAGCCACAAGTTTGAGAACAGGCTGACCAGGCAGACCATTCGGTCCAGCCACCATGAACTGAAAATAAATTTTGATATAAAGTTGATTGTGTCAAGTGGCTAAAATCA
Source organism: Arion vulgaris (assembly GCA_020796225.1). Lineage (NCBI taxonomy): Eukaryota > Metazoa > Mollusca > Gastropoda > Stylommatophora > Arionidae > Arion > Arion vulgaris. The sequence goes on along the minus strand of CM036772.1, from coordinate 4,255,547 downwards.
AGATCTCTACACTAACGGCACAAACATAGGTGTTTAGTCCTTTTCGACTAGCTGAAACTGCCACAGGGCCTGCAGAGTAACGTAAGCATCAAGAATTCCAACTCCGAAAGTTGGCTACCCATTTTAAGCTGAATATACTAGAGAGTATCTCATAACTACTCTCGTGTTTTCATACACAGTGACTCCATGAGCAGGATCGTAAAGTCGAATCAGGAATGGTGAAACGCAACTGGGTGGAGGTACTGGTACAGACAATGGTCAGAGAAATCACCTTCATTTTTGTCCCTGGGCAGCAGAAATTAGGGTAATGAATGAGCTGATAGATTGGCTGGCTTGGCTACAATATCAGAGGGAGCTGCTTTGGATTGAAATGACATTCTTCCTGCATTGAGAGAGGAGTTTCAGGGCTATGAATCCCACTCGCTGACCAGATTGAGAGAGATGGGTGTCAATGTTGGTGCAGTCCGATAAGAACGACATACTAAATATGCAAAGAGATTGATAAATCAACATCGAACTGGCGTGTTGGGCTGCTAAACGCTGCTGGATTTGCTGAGGCGGAGAGGGTAGCACCTATGGACATGTCTGGTGTGCTATGATGATAGTCCTCATATAACTGATAACTGAGCTGATAATAGAGAGCGTGTATACCTGGAATTGAACATCTATATTGGGGATTATTGCATCCAGCACACTGTTTCTGTGCAGCGTAGGTTCCTCTACTTTTACTGTGTAGTTTCCTCTAAGTGTTACTATACTGTATCTAAATAGCATTGGCTATTGAGGTTGACTTCAGTTCATTGTGTTTTTAATGAAACATTTATACTTTCTCCTTACCATGAATACTTTTATGTCTATGATATAATTTCCTTTCTTTTCTTGTCTATAATACTATTTTAACTCCCAGCGTCAGGATAAGAAGAGATTTTTAACACAGTCTTTTGTTTGCATTTCATAAATAGCGTTTTTCACTGTCTCTGTAATTTCTGTGATTTAAATTTGACTTGGATAGTCTTTTGCTTTATATCCATTGTATTGAAGTAGCATTATTATTTGAGGTGTATTGTCTTTTTGTTATCTACTTATGTGATTTCGCCGTTACATTTGTTTTCTGTGATAAAGTTCAGTACTGATGTTGTACACATTTTTCCCCCTGATGTCTTTATTCATAAATTGGTCTTTTCTTGATACTTTCAGCACTTTATGCAGAAACTTCTCTGCTCTGTCATCACCAATTTTCTTCTCTCGTTTGATGTCGACATCCAACTTTGACACTGATAGCATAATGTTGGGAGAAAGAGTTATACAATGCTCTTTTAGTGTTCATGGTGATTTGCTTGCATTTCAAAATTTGTGCTTTTTACAGTTTTTTTAGCAAGTATTTCATGAATCACTCATATGAACCTGCAACCAATATAATATTGTCCTGTTTAAGAATTCATAAATTTGCCTCACCTGTACAGTTGCTGACCTCCATCACTGATCCACGACAAACACGACCATTGTTTGCAGGTTTTGGTCGATCACATGACCTCATTCTACAAAGACATTGGTCAATAGTTTGGTCTGTACCAACCTGACGACACACACTCCATTCTGACCAAGCAGACCATCCTCCATCGACTGTGAAAGTAGTAGAAGAAATGACAATCATATCTTTATGTTACAACTATTTTCTAGAGAAATGTTGGAGCTAATATAACAACAATTTTGTGGGGAAATAATATTACAACAACTTTGTGAAGAAATGTTGGGGTTAAGATTACAACAATTTTGTGGACAAATCTTGGAGTAAATATTTTGGCAGATATCAGAGAGTAGTCTTTGTGGCACAGGGCTTAAGACATTAGCCTTGCATTCTGAATGCTGTGTTTTTGAATCCAGACTGTATAGTACAGTTCCCATATGCATTTTTTCCCCGAAATCCCTAGAATTGTTGCTGGAGCTAAGGAGTTCATGCTTTGTGCAACACTCTCGGCAGCAGGCGGTAGACCATTTTTGTTGAGAGGGACTGAGCCATATGAGGAATCCCAGTGCAACAAAGTAACTCATTTCTGGACCCTTAAGATTAAAAAAAGAACAATATATTGGACAATCATCATCATCAAATAGCTTGTTCTCAGCAGAACTTTGCCACCCAAACAGTCCTCTGGAACTCATAGACCAGATATCCCGCCTCTGCAGCCGTCATGTTCAAACCATCAGTTACATACTCAATCCATCTTGTCTGTGGTCTTTCTCTTCTTTTCTTTGCTGGTATACCTCCTTTCATGATGGTCTTCTACGGCCTTTGTATCTTTTTTATTGAACAATAGCAAAGGTTATTTGTTAACAGAACCGACTGACATCAAACAGGTTTTTATGTTTGTATTTCTTTCAGCAAATGATGAAGACCATGGACAGAAAAAGAAAGAACACTGATGTCCTGAAAGAACTGAATGTTAAAGACAATTGGCTGATAAACAATATATTATACAGAAAAATTAGATACTTTGACCACATCAAGCATCACGATGGCCTGGAGAGGACAATATTAGAGGGCAGGGTCCCAGGACTCAGAGGCAGACCAAGAAGAAATCAAAGAAACCTTGAATATGACCATTGGCACAGTGGGTGAACTGGCTAGAGACAGAGTGAATTTCAGATGTGCTGCAAAAGAGACAACATCACATAAAGGACACGCAACTTGATGATGAAGGATATATTACTGCTTCTTCTTCTTCAAACGCTACATATTGACCACTTGTCAACCACTCTGTGTGAATTGTATGTGATCTGAGTCTTAGAGCAATTGTATGCTGTGCCAGTTATGCGCCTACAAATAGGCCAGCACACCCAATTTTTGCGTTGCTTTTTATTTAATAGGGTAGCATACCTAGGGTCTACATTAGTCACCTCTTCAACATGCATTGTAGGTTGCAGTGGTACTATTCTTTGCATCCCTTGTGGGCCCCAGCACCACACGGCATATACTACTGCAACCAGTAATGAACACTCTTGTTTCACTTGTAAAACATAGTGCTGCAATCTTTCGTCTTCAACTGTCCCTGGTATGCAGAGGATTCTTTTGTTACACATATTCAAAAGCACATCAATGTTTTAGCTATTACTGAAAATATTAAAAAGACATTGTTAAAATATAATATGCTACTGACTTGGTGAGTCCAGGACTGGACAGTGTCTAAAGTCTTGCTCCCAGTAATTTGAGTGGACATGTCCATTGGGAGGAGGAGTGCAGGCTTGTATCAGGTATCCATCCACAATATGGGTCCTGAGCATTGATGCAGGCTCTGTGGACATAGTATGATTGAATTGTATCAGAAAACAGATCAAACAAACAAAACATGAATGATGACATTTTAACAAAGTGAAGCAGTAGAGATGACATGTTAGCTAAAATGTCTTCATCAAGTACCCAAATAGAAAACACAAATCAAATTTAATATATGAAATAAATGTTATAAATAATGTGTAATTAGAAATATAAGAGTACAACTTTAAACAGAAAGAAAAGTAATCGTTAAGACACAGGGAATGATATAGCAAATGTCACAGGTAGTAAACCAGAGCTGTTCAAGTTTCTGTTTCACCAAGTGGTAATCCTGGTACTACTACGGTCTTATTGAGTAGAGGTTAAAGAGAATGAAAAAATGCTGCAACAAAGATTGGCTGGCATTGCTGCAATAGATCAAAATGACATTCTTAATGCATTGAGTCTTTCCGAACAGAAGAGTTTCAGGGCTGTGAGTCGCATTCGCTCACCAGATTAAGAAAGATGGGTGTCAATATTGTTACAGCCAGTAAAGAACGACATACCAAATATGCAAAAGATTGATTAATCAACATCGAACTGGCGTGTTGGGCCACTGGAAGCTGCTGGATTTGTTGAAGTGTTGATCGAAGCACACCTATGGACATGTTTGGAGTGCTATGATGATAGTCCCATATAACTGATAATTGTACTTAAAATAGATGTATTAAAGCAGAAAGATGCAGATGTTTATAATTCGCTATAAACTGCAACTCAATGTAGCAGAACAAAACATAAACTGCAACTCAAGTCAGAACAAACATAAACTGCAACTCAATGTAGCAGAACAAAACATAAACTGCAACTCAATGTAGCAGAACAAAACATAAACTGCAACTCAATGTAGCAGAACAACATAACTGCAACCAATGTAGCAGACAAACATAAACTGCAACTCAGTAGAAACATAAACTGCAACTCAATGTAGCAGAACAAAACATAAACTGCAACTCAATGTAGCAGAACAAAACATAAACTGCAACTCAATGTAGTAGAACAAAACATAAACTGCAACTCAATGTAGCAGAACAAAACATAAACTGCAACTCAATGTAGCAGAACAAAACAAACTGCAACTCAATGTAGCAAACAAACATAAACTGCAACTCAATGTAGCAGAACAAAACATAAACTGCAACTCAATGTAGCAGAACAAAACATAAACTGCAACTCAATGTAGCAGAACAAAACATAAACTGCAACTCAATGTAGCAGAACAAAACATAAACTGCAACTCAATGTAGCAGAACAAACTAAACTGCAACTCAATGTAAGACAAACATAAACTGCAACTCAATGTAGCAGCATAAGGACTCAAGAGTGACAAAACATACTGCAACTCATGTAGAACAACAAATAATTAGAAGAGAGACCAAGATGACAATTGTAGACACTAGCAATTGTTCAATACTTTTAATTCCACAGGTTGGTCTTGCTAGTCATATGTGTTACTATCATGGATTGTAATTTTGACCTCTTTAAATTACAGCCTCCACACTATTTGTTTTTAAGATTGAAAGATGCCAACAATATCAAATATAATAAAATATGTTTAGAATATGCATAAGTATGACAACATGCTAACTTGCCATCCATCATGGGAACGCTCAGCAGAAGACTAAGATGTCTAGTACATGTAAGAAGAATGGAAAATATCTGCATACCCCAACAGGTGTTGTTCTGTAAACTCTAGGAAGGGAAGAAATTTCAAGGCATGCCACTGGTCAGATATAAGGATATCTTGTTAAGCCTCAATGAAGGACTTATCTATCGGTCCCAACAAATGGGAAAAACTAGCTGATGACCAAACTATATGGAAAACAATATTACACAAAGATGCAAAGTTATTCAAAAATAAACTTAAGGATGAGCTTGAAGACAGGAGAAACAAACGCAAACTCAGGAGTCATCACAGCAACACATTTGCCATATAAGTATTAACAAAGACGAAAAAAGGCTGTACGCCAAACTTACAGAAAACAGATAAAAAGGAAAACACAGCAGAAAATTAGCAGTAACTAATTTAGCTATCACAAAAATAAATGAAGATTCACTACACTTACATGCTAGAAGTAAATCTACTGCATCTCTCTACTGGCACTTTGAGTATCTCCCCTTCTGTTGAGATGTATATTGCACCCTGTTGGAAAATATTACAAAAATGAAACAATTTTCTCTTTAAACACAATATTTGTTCTCAAGCAATTCGTATCATGACTACATCGGATAACCTCCTCTTTAACTCCGACCATGTGTGTCACATGTGCGGCAGAAGTCACCAATGAGAAGTTGATAAACGTAAAGCTTGTGAACAAGTGTCATGGAGATTCTGGGGTTCAGGGCCAGCTTTAGTGAAAAATTCTCAGTGTTCACACAGTGTGCAGTTGGACTACAGAAGACCCTGATGCTTTACTTGGGGATCTAAATTACAAGTATCTCTGAAATAAGAGTAAATCTCTTCTGAATGGTGAAGAACTTTGATAATAAGGCAAGCAAATCTTTGCACAAAAATCAGTCAGAGATGCTATATTAGGAAGGAGAACATAAACACCCCAGAAATATGCAACGATAGTTTTTGAATTGTACATATCATGATTACATCTTGTACCCTGACTTTGTGTTGAGCACATTTGGTAGTGATCTATGGACTAACAAATGAATATATCTACTCTTCTTTGTCTTCTTTGCGTTTGTTCTTTACAACCAATTTTAATCACTCTTTGTGACGGTTTGTCTTTGCCAAGAACGTGTATAAGTTGCACATTGGTTTGGTAGGCCCTAAACGCATAGACTTCTACACGTTTAGGACATGTGCATCTGATTTAATCCAAACCTCTTTAGTCACCTCTTACGACATGCGTGGCAGGTAACAGTGGTGCTATTCTTTACACCCCAAATTTGGGTCCCGGTAACCACTCGGGCAGAATATATCTACAATATAAGAACACAGCTGCTTCAATATAAGACAGAAGCTAATTGGTTTATATCTTCTTATTTCAGTTTCAGTTTGGAATATTTTCAGTGCATTCCAGACATGTCCATAGTTGTTCGGATCTTCTTCGCAATATCTCCAACAGTGTCCAGTGACCAACCATACCAGTTCGATGTTGATTGATGAGCCTACTCATATACCTGTTGTACTGTTCCTTTTTGGTCACTCCAATCTTCAATCTCAGCTCTTGCAATCTAGTAATTGATGCAAATTGATTTAGTGAAAATCATCTTTAGGAGTCCACTCTATAGGATGTTCAGAATGTTGGAACGATCCATTGGCTGACCTTCCTAGATGGTAGCAGAGCCTGTCTGCTGTCTCACTGCCACTGACAGTAATGTGTTCCAGAACAAATATGAATATGATTCGGTTAATTGTTGACCCTTGTAGAGTGCATACATCAATGACCACATCAACAAAAAAGAAGCATAAAGATAAAACCATTCAACAAATAATATTTTCTTTGTGTTGCTAATGGAGAGAAGAGAAGTGGATATAAGAGGCGGGCTGGACAAAGACTGTTTAGAAAGAGGACAGGTCACTTGCCTTCAAATACCTACACATTAGTTATTGGAATTGTCAAAGTTCAAAATAACGAACACGTTGTACAAGAAGAAGTGGATGCTTGAGGGCAAAATAAGGAGTGTGTTTAACCAGCAAGATACAGGAACCATCAGTATCCATATCCTTCGACATTTGATGCAGGCGACTGAGCACTTATGGGACTGCTCAGATTGCTATCACGTTGGTTCATCAACCAATTGCTAATGGGTGTCCTGGTTAAATTATTTTAAATCGTGTACTTCTTATCACAGTAGGCCCTATTGCTTGTTATCATTTGTAACGGAATGTAACAAAGTCTTTATTATGGCCAACAGAGAATTGTAATGGAATGTAACAAAGTCCTTATTATGGCCAACAGAGAATTGTAACGGAATGTAACAAAGTCCTTATTATGGCCAACAGAGAATTGTAACGGAATGTAACAAAGTCCTTATTATGGCCAACAGAGAATTGTAACGGAATGTAACAAAGTCCTTATTATGGCCAACAGAGAACAAAGACAATAATAATAGCCGTCCATCGCAAGCGATGATGACAACAGCCTCAGATGTGTGTTGTTTCATCACTCGTGTGTGTAGAGATGTCTATGGAGTCCAATTCTGAAACACAATCACCACATACAGGTGGGGCATATATGATCAAGGTTTTACATGTGGGTGTTGTGTGCTCTGTCTTTTCACACAGCTCGCTTTCTCTGCACCTCAACGACATGACGATTCTTAGCTATGCGAGCACCTCTTGTGTTGTTACAGTCTCACATTTGGCTTTTTTGGAGGATTCTCATCACATGGTTTCTATATCAAAGCATTTCAGAGTGTCTTTAAAGAGTTTTTTTCTGTCCACCAATCGATTGTCTGTCATCTTCAAGCTCACCATACATCAACATATACCAACAGACCAAGAACAAATTTAAGAAACGAACAGGAACACAAACAAATATATTTAATGAAAAAAGTAAAGAAAATCTTACTTTTGAATTGGAAATTTTCATATTTTTTACAGGTCTTGGGTGACCATTGGCAACAATTTTAATCTCCTCTATCAAGCAAGTTTTGTCTGTGCCTGGGAAACGAATCATTTTACGGACTTTCCCATCTTCGGTAGCTAGAAATAGCACATCATATATAGCAGATTTTGTAGGAACTAGATCAACTACAATATGTGTCCATCTGAAACAGGAATGTTTGAAATTATCAGTTCAAGCAATATGTTAATCCATTTATCTGCAAGAGAATTAGCCAATAAAAACTCTTGACTCCATTTTCTGCATATGTTAATAACCTTACATATTTTATTTACAATGCATGGAATTAGCCAATCAGTTTCAGCTTAGAATATTTTCATTTCACTAAGGACATGTCCATAGGTGCTCTGATCTCCTTTGCAATATCTCCAACAGTATCCAACAACTAACCGTATCAGTTCGATGTTTCGATGTTGATTGATGAGCTCTCATATACCTTTTGTGCTGTTCTTTTCTTGCTACTCCAGTCTTCAATAACCTTTTCTATAGGTCCCAGCACATAGGAAAAACTAGATGATGACAGAGTTGTGTGGAAAGCCAAATTGCGAAAGGCGCAGAGTCTTTTGATAAGAGACTTATGTATGAGCTGAACGACAAGATAGATGCGAAAACTCAGAAGCTGTCACAGTAAAACACTTGCCAATTGACCGTCTGTGAAGACGAAAAAGGCCAAATATATAGTCTTCAATCCCAGCTCTTGCAATCTAGCAGTTGACGTGATTGGTTAAAATGAAAAATATCTTTGCGGCCACACTCTATGAGAGCATTCAGAATGTCATCTCTATCCATTGGTTGGCCCTCTGATACGGTGGCAGAGTCAGCCAGTCTGTCTGCTTTCTCATTGCCAATGACACCCATGTGCATAAGAATGAAGAAAAATGTAATTCTGCAAATGTTTGACATTTGTAGGGATTCAGTACACTGCCTGTCATATTGAATGATGATGATTTGATCCTCACGGCAGCAGAGAAGGAACATCTGACCTATGTTAAAGTGACTGTTAAAGTGACAAAGTTCTGCTCAAGACTAACTAATGGCTGATCCTAATGTTGCCTAGTGTTGTGTCTGACACATGCTGCTGAAAGAAAGTACAACATACAACAACAATTCATCTACTACTTTAATAACAAAAGCAGCTAAGTTCAAACCCACCTCTCATTCTCTCTCATGATTAAAGGTCCCCTCTCTCTGGACATGACTGCTCTATCCATCAGTTGATACTTCTTCACAGCAGCATAGATATCTGTTGACTGCTCAGATGATCGTTTGCTGCTTGAGCTTTGTTTCTCACACTGAAACAATCAAAAAGTGATGATGATGTGTTATCATTATTTGAAAGTGATACATGCAGTAAAATGTAAGTCTTGTGTACAAGTTTGTCTACATTTACAGTTGGTAAAAGTTGTTTGTGACAACAGTCTCCTGATATTGGATATTGGTTACTGAACCGACATCATAGCACTCTGGACAGACCCATAGGTGCACAGTCTCCTCTAACAGAGCTGAAGGGTCTAAAGCAGAAGGACTGACTTAATTGCACGGGTTTGACCCTTATAACTCAGTTCCACTCCTCAGATGTGGCACACCACCTGTCGAGTGTATTGAACAAAAACATGAACTCCGTAGCTCCGACAACAATCTTATTGATCTCTGGGAAAAAATGCACCTGTGAACAGAACTGTTTTGCCTGGATTCGAACCCATGACCTTCGGAACGCAAGGCAAGGCTTAAAGGTATGAGGACACTGAATCAATTCAACTATTTACGGCACAATGGTTTGGTAGGACTTGTACAATCTAGGGCAAGCTACCCAATTAAATAAAATGCTGGCGAAGTCGGATGTGCTGGCCTAGTCACCATAGGCGCATAATTGGCACAACGTAAAAAAACCGTTCTTGTCAAAGATCAATTATATATCACAATAAGAATGATAAAAACTGGCCACAAAGAACAAATGCAGAAGAAGAATTCAACTATTTAATGAGTTTGGAATTACACGTTGTATAAGTAGAAATGGATGCAGTTCGTTAACCAATTAACATACTCATTCGTAATATGTTTTACACACAAACTTTGAGACAGCTGTCGAGGGAACTTGTTAAGATCACCTGTAAGAAATCACAACATATAATATAATATATATATATATATTATTGATTGATTAGTTGATTGATTGGTTGATCAGCCTATCATTATTTTACTTCAGTGAGCAACAATATGTGTGCTCCGATCTCTTTCTCATACATGAAGATCTCAGCGGCAGGGCTCAAACTCTGTAGCACCGGTGAGGAGTCCGTGTTATTTTGAAGATGGTGAAAATATATTATCTAAATTTGTATTTTTTAATCTTTCTAACTGCCAATCTTTCTAACTGTCAATCTTTTGAACTGCCAATCTTTCTAACTGTCAATCTTTTGAACTGTCAATCTTTTGAACTGCCAATCTTTCTAACTGTCAATCTTTTGAACTGTCAATCTTTTGAACTGTCAATCTTTTGAACTGCCAATCTTTTGAACTGTCAAGGGTTCTTTTACGTGCCCAAATTGAACACGGGACGTACGTTTTATCGTATGTCTCTGATAGGAATAGGAACATTATCTCACCTACACTGAGATAGGTATCTCTGGAAAACTATCCTTATAGCTACACGAAGGAGCAAATCGAGAACTTTTGAAATGAGAGACGAGCATTAAATCTCTAAGCCACAGAGACATATATATATATATATATACACTGTATTTATATTATTTCATAGAGACGAAATCAGATTAAACATAAACAAACAAGAGAATACATACTTTTCCATGAACAAAATTGTTTTCATTCATTTGCCAGGCTGCAGACGGGCCTTCCTGATGTTTGAAGGGACCATCAAATGAATCTGTGAGTGAGGAAATGTTGTAAACACAAACGGCTGATCCAGGAATACTGTTTCTGAAAGGTATAATATATAAGTGACTTATCAATAAAGAAGTATAACAACATTGAGTACAACAAGAATAATAACAAATATATTTATCATATATAGTTTAAATGTTATTGAGCACGATGAGGACTCGTGATGATGATGCTACTTCTTGTTGGTATACCTATAAGAAGAAAATTAGAAATAAAATTTAAAAAACTTAAGTTCTTGTAGCCATTTCAGACTTGAGTTGAGGTGCATGTCAATTCATATTTCTATGACCTAGTGAGCAGGAGGTAGAAAGGCCAATTTCTTTCCTCAAGGGTCTAATGTCAAGTGTGAGGTTGAACTCACAAACCTCGTCCAGTCGATGAGGAGAATGCTTAACATTACTGATTACGCTAATACATCATACTGATATACCTATACCTATTATTATATTATAATATTCCTCTCGTACTCTTATATACTTCCATCCCTACGCTTAACGGCAAGCTTGGACAGCCAACTACATCTTCCACCTGGGAATAGACAGTAGATAGACTCTTATATAAGGTTTGCAAGCACTATCACCATACCACTCTATCATGGACAACTCATTATTAAATCTCTTCTATGGAAGTTAGTCCAATATGCTTTACCTCTCTCAGGAAAGTTCATTTCAGGGAATCTCTAAGGCACCCTTACTTTTTTGAACAGTTTGCCTCTTTCAATTCCTGCTTTGTGATTCTTTGGTAATTTCTTATCAGAGTATGTCAAACATATCTCCATCTTCTTTTTCTTATAACAAGTTTTACTACTGGTTGACTAGACATTTCTTTGATTTCATCTCCTCTCCTGAATTTGAATTCGTCCCATTGTAATCAAATGTTAAATATGTTTTGCAGACATATTTTCAAATGCATTCATCTTACTTTTCATATCTTTAGTAATTTTCCAACTTTCGCTGGGATACGTTAGGATTGAGACAACATTGGAATTGAAAATTCTTAATTTAATTTTAAAACTATATAACTTGGTGTTTCATATTTTATTTAAGGTTTTAAAAGCTGATATTACTTTGACAATTCGTTTTATAATTGTATATTTTATTGGTATGTCTCATGCTGTCAAAATTGCTACCCAAATTTACGATCAGCGTCATATCATGTTGGATTCCACCATAGTATATCCATGACTTGTTATAAGTGTCTTCATTATATTTGTCTTATCGTAATTTGAAATTGATACTTCCCATGACATACATTCAGTGGTTGCACAGAATGCAGGAAAGTCGGAATTATTGTATCTACATGATATTGTCTGTATCAATATGTTCATCTGTTGCGATACATGCAACTATAATCATATAAGGAATACCAACATAAATACAAGAAATACATAAATAACTTACGGAGGTGTGGTAAAAACAGCGTAGATAAGCTCATCTTCTGAGAAGAAAGTACTCTGGAGTTCATCAAAATAGAAAGGAAAGTTCCCTGGCAAGGAACAATTAAGTCTAGCCTTGTGGTAGGATGTCCAGATGTGCTCTAGTGCAAAGGAGCCACCTTTGTCATTCTAAAAGAGAGAAGTATAGTTGTTTAGAATATTACTTGATTTGCTATTGGTTACGTAACTGCTTTTCAATGTGAATCAGCTGATCATACTATCAACGGAAGAACAGATACAATAACACATCAACATACTCTAGTTAACATGCTACGACTGTGCCCGCCTGCCCAGCGTATTCATAGCGCGTTGGACTATGGGTGACTAGCCCTCTGTGAGTGCGGGTTCAATTCCGCGGGCTGGCAGAAAAGCCACAGGTTTCCCAGATTTACTGTGTTCGTGGCACCGAACCGAAGGGTTCGATGTCCATGGCACCGAGCCGAAGAGCTGAAAGCTCAAGTGCTTCTGGATAGGAGAAAAATAACATGGACGACTACAACATGAAGATAAACATAAAAAAAACCAAAGTAATGACATTCGCTTGAGAGGAGAGAACTACCAATATTTCAATCGGTATATCTTAATTAATGCAAGTTGAAGATTTTACAAACAGTGAAAATAACTGTCACTCAAGTTATTAGAGCAGTGCAAGACAAAAACAGAAAACCACTAAACTGGGCAACAACCCGGTAACAGTGTGACAACAACAAAAAATAAGAAAGATTTTACATATTTTATAGCATTTTTTTCAGCAAATGCAAGAATAACTACCAAAATCCAACATAGATGCAACAAAGCAAATCCAATCATATGGCAAATGACACAAATTTTAAATGCTCTAGCCAATTCGATTGCTGATATAATAGGTAGTCAGAGACCACTTGATAGAACCTACTGACAGCCCATGGACAATGAGCAAAGCACAGTTGCAAAACTTAACTACAACTGAAATAGAAACAGTGGTTAAATGTCACTGTTTTTTCCTGAGATCCTAAAATACTTCTGAAAATACTCCTGAAATACTAAAAAGTCTAATGTCAACTTATGTATCATGTTCATTGATCTTGTTGCTTCCTCCTGAGATCCTAAAATACTTGTCTAATGTCAACTTATGTATCATGTTCCTTGATCTCGTTGCTTCCTCTTGAGTTCGTAGAACTCTTGATTAACTTGTTAAAGACTTGAATATTTGGCACTGTATCTAAACTTAGTTTTCATGAAAGCTTACCTTACAAACACGAGCCACTCGGGAATAGATTTTCTGCAGATAAAATAAGAAACACCTGTATTATTATTTTAATGATTAATAGTTGTACTGCATGTTATCATCATTTTTTTCATATTAGTTATCAACATCATCATCACAACAGCCATGATTGATTGAGTGATATGACCATCATCATTACACTTCAGCAAGTAACCATATGTGCTCAGATATCTTTCTTACACTGGAAGATCTTAGCGGCAGTGCACAAGTCCTGTATCGAAAGTTCCCGTCGTAATTTAGAACATGGTGAAAGTATTTTGTAAGAATTTTATTTTTAATTTTCCAGCCTGCTCTTCTCGATTTTGAACTGCCAAAGGTTATTTTTTATGTGCTCAACTTGAACATGGAACCTTTGTTTAATCGTCCATCTCCGATAGGACTAGGAACTTGATCTCACCTACACTGAGATCAAGGATCTCTGTAAAAATATCATGATGGCTCCACGAGGGAGTGAAAGCTGTAGTTTTGCATGTTTGTTTACATTAGAACAATCGATAGCATCTTCTATATGAATTACAACATCTTAACTATATTTATGTTTATTCACATTAGACAATTTTGGAAACACAGTATAACAATTTTCTGGTGGCAAAAACATAAAATCTATTGAATATATACTATTTTCACTAGAAGATAGATTCACACAGTTTGTGTATATGCTGTTTTATTTTTGAATGAATTTGACTGTACCATGTCATCCAAAATTCGTAATAAGTGATACTTGTATTACCTCCCATGTCTAAAATAATTTTTCATGTCATAAATCTCATTTATTTACTTGTCTATACTTCTTTTTCTTCTTCTTTACGTTCGTTCTTTACCATCAATTTTAATCACTCTTTGTGATATGTTTGATCTTTGCCAAGAGCGTGTATATGTTGCACATTGGTTTAGTAGGTCCCTAAACGCATAGACTTCTACACGTTTAGGACACGTGCATCCGATTTCAGTCAAACCTCCTTAGTCGCCTCCTACGACATGCATGGCAGGTAACAGTGGTTCTATTCTTTACTCCACAAATTTGGGCCCCGGCAACCACTCGGGCGACAACTCGGGTCTATACAAAACTCCAGAAACAATTACCTACTTAGATAACATAATAATGTGTTCATTGAGTGTGGAAATGTGGGATCAGTATCTTTAGAATTGAATTTTTAATGAATTCTTTTACTAATGGAACTGAAGTTCTGCAAGTACTGCGTCCCCCTCCATAAACCTTGGCTTGCGCTCCGTAGGTCATGGGTTCGATTCCAGACTGTTCACAAGTGCATATTTCACAGAAACCCATATGATTGTTGCAGGAGCTACGGAGTTCATGCTTTATGTAATACTTTCGGCATGTGGTGTGCCATATCTGTGGAGAGGGACCGAGCCATATGGTGTAAAACCATGCGCAATGAAGTCAATTCTTCATGTTCAGACCTTTCTGTTATCTTATATTTCAACTTACCTTTCTGTTATCTTATATTGTAATTTACCTTCATTTTACCTTATATTTCAACTTCCCTTTTCTGTTATCTTATATTTCAACTTACCTTTCTGTTATCTTATATTGTAATTTACCTTCATTTTACCTTATATTTCAACTTACCTTCCTGTTATCTTATATTTCAACTTACCTTTCTGTTATCTTATATTTCAACTTACCTTTCTGTTATCTTATATTGTAATTTACCTTCATTTTACCTTATATTTCAACTTACCTTTCTGTTATCTTATATTTCAACTTACCTTTCTGTTATCTTATATTGTAATTTACCTTCATTTTACCTTATATTTCAACTTACCTTCCTGTTATCTTATATTTCAACTTACCTTTCTGTTATCTTATATTTCAACTTACCTTTCTGTTATCTTATATTTCAACTTACCTTCCTGTTATCTTATATTTCAACTTACCTTTCTGTTATCTTATATTTCAACTTACCTTTCTGTTATCTTATATTTCAACTTACCTTTCTGTTATCTTATATTTCAACTTACCTTTCTGTTATCTTATATTTCAACTTACCTTTCTGTTATCTTATATTTCAACTTACCTTTCTGTTATCTTATATTTCAACTTACCATCCTGTTATCTTATATTTCAACTTACCTTTCTGTTATCTTATATTTCAGCTTACCTTTCTGTTATCTTATATTTCAGCTTACCTTTCTGTTATCTTATATTTCAACTTACCTTTCTGTTATCTTATATTTCAACTTACCTTTCTGTTATCTTATATTTCAACTTACCTTCCTGTTATCTTATATTTCAACTTACCTTTCTGTTATCTTATATTTCAACTTACCTTCCTGTTATCTTATATTTCAACTTACCTTTCTGTTATCTTATATTTCAGCTTACCTTTCTGTTATCTTATATTTCAGCTTACCTTTCTGTTATCTTATATTTCAACTTACCTTTCTGTTATCTTATATTTCAACTTACCTTCCTGTTATCTTATATTTCAACTTACCTTTCTGTTATCTTATATTTCAGCTTACCTTTCTGTTATCTTATATTTCAGCTTACCTTTCTGTTATCTTATATTTCAACTTACCTTTCTGTTATCTTATATTTCAGCTTACCTTTCTGTTATCTTATATTTCAACTTACCTTTCTGTTATCTTATATTTCAACTTACTTTTCTGTTATCTTATATTTCAACTTACCTTTCTGTTCTCTTATATTGTAATTTATCTTCATTTTACCTTGTATTTCAACTTACCTTCCTGTTATCTTATATTTCAACTTACCTTTCCACAGTTGATATATTCTACTGCCGTCTCACGGAAGAAGAAGTAGACAAAATTCTTGATTTCATAAGCAGAGACAAAGTTTGGCTCTGGAAAATAATTGGTAACAAAGAAAGTTATTCTGACACTTCACTGTATGTTACATCATGTACACATTTCATCATATCTCTCTCTCATGATCACCTAAAAGACTGATGTAACAGATCTCTCTATAAATTCATTCATGTGGAAATCTGATTCATGCAGCCTTAGCATTGGTGGGTTTGTCACATCTTCAGTGCCATTTGGAGCTCTGGTGCTTATCCTTCAGCGATGTGTGCGGAGTCAGCAAGCGTTTACTGGGTTCGCTCCACATTAGCCTTTGGCTGTCCCCAGCCATCCTGCAAGGCAGCATGTTGGCTTCTACACATTTAGGACACATGCAACTGATTTCAGCCAAACTTCCTTAGTCGCCTCTTACGGCATGCATGGCGGGTAACAGTGATCTATTCTTTAAACCCCAAATTTGGACCCCGGTAACCACTGGGGCGATCTCATCATATAACATATCATTACAACATCAATACTGTACTTCATTAAGAAAAAAATTAATTAAATAGTTCGACCACATAAGCAGATTACCAACAGACAGTGCACCTCAAAGAACCATGGTACTTAGATGCAATGGATGCAAAGTATGTTGGTGACCTGTGTGTGTAGTGACCTGTGTGTGTAGTGACCTGCGTGTGTTGCACATATCTTGTACTGTTTCTTTTCTCCCAAGACAATAATATACAAAGTCTTTCTGGTGGACATGATTTTCTGTTTTCTTCCACTTCTTTATTTCAGTTACATGTTGTTGCTATTAGCCACATAGTTTTCTTCCACTTCTTTATTTCAGTTGCATGTTGTTGCTATTAACCACATAGTTTTCTTCCACTTCTTTATTTCAGTTACATGTTGTTGCTATTAGCCACATAGTTTTCTTCCACTTCTTTATTTCAGTTGCATGTTGTTGCTATTAACCACATAGTTTTTTTTCATGTTTATACTTCAACCACTTTCCATCCATATGGAACTGCCTGACCAACATGGTGGAAAAGCAGACAATTAATTTTAGAATGGTATTTGCTTCTCGGCAGCAGCTTGGGCATTTTTCCTTTCTGTTAGGACTTGCAATGCACTGTTTCGACACCCAGCTACTGAATTAGTGATTGGAGTGATACTATGAGCTGTGGATTTCACTCTGAATGCTTTTTGTTTGTGTCCAAGGTGGTTGCAATGTGAACTGTATATTCAAAATGACGGACAACTAGTCTCCGGCGATCTAGCGACTGACTTATTCAGTACTGTTTTAGCAGACTGCTGATTTTGTAATGACAGGTGTTTCCTACTAAAAATTCAAGTGGTGGATGCTTAGTTCTGGCACCTAGGTGGCTGCCTTAAGCATTTAATGTGTGTGTAAGCTTCTGATGTGTCGGAACACCTGATTCTCTCACCAGTTTACATGAGACAATAGTGAGCATCTTGAGTGGTGTTCGCTTGCACATGAACAGAGTAATTATGAGGCAACATGTTGCAGGGAGGTTGAAACTATGACTAACTTCCTAACTATCTATAGATACCAACAAATGGAAAAATTAGCTGATGACCGAGTTATGGAGAGAAAAACATTAGGCATAGATGCAGAATGTTTTGAAAAGACTTAGGGATGAGCTGAAAGTCAAGAGAGACAAGCGTAAATTCAGAAGTTGTAACGGTAAAACACTTGCCAACTGATCATCTGTAAAGACGTGAAGGCCATATAATAATATATCTATCTATATCTTAAGTAATTATATTATCCCCATGGATACAACCTCAAGTGGGTGCATACCGTTCAGCCATTTAGAATCTTGTCTCATAGTTCTGAGCCTGAACGATTCCGACCGCCGGGTAATGACAGGGTCCCTAGCAGAGAAGTCTATGACTGTCGCAGCATAGAGATCACCATCTGAAGTCATCAAGGCCGTGGCGTTGTAGATCGGGCTGAAGGGACAGATGCCTCGACCATCCTCATGTTTGGTTATTTCAGACAAGTTATTGACCTGAAATTTCAAACAGTGAAATATATACTGTACAGTTTACAAACTTGAAATATTACTGAAAAGAAACAATGCGATAAACAACTACATAAAATACCAATGAGATTCTAAAATATACAATTACATAAATTGGAAATCGATTGCATATACGCAAAGTTCTCAGACGAAGGTCAAGGCTGAATTAAGACGTTTGCTTACATGTCTTTGCGCTTTCATTTTAAGAGGTCAAAAGTTCATATTTATATTTTAGTCCTATAACTGCAGTCTCCATCTATATTACTTACTTACTTACTTAATCCCGTCATGCCTAGTGACACATGGGGCTTCAGAAAGGACTTTCCATGCTCTCCTGTCCCGTGCAACCTTCAGCGCAGAGCCCACGTCAGAGATGCGGTGTCCAGTTCCTCTTCCATCATGCGCCTCCATGTTGTCCGTGGTCTGCCTTTCTTTCTCTTTCCCTCTGGTGTCCAAGTGAGGGCTATCCTTGCAGGCATTTCTTGTCTCATTCTCATAACATGTCCGAGCCATTTCCATCTTCTCTTTTGAGTATGTCATTCATTGCCTCTTGTCTTGTGTATTCGAGTAGTTGGTTATTGGATATTTTTACTGGCCAAAAGATTCCCAAGATTCTGCGAAGACAAGAGTGGTGGAAAACTGACAGCCTGCTAGTATCTCCTTTGGTCATCCTCCAACACTCTGATCCGTAGAGCAAAACTGGCAAAACAATGCTTTTATAGAGTTTAAGCTTTGTGGTCCTATTGTAGATTTTGGACTTCCATACTGGTTTCATTCTGGCAAAAGCGGTTCTGGCCTTACTCAGACGTGATTTTATATCTTCCTCTGTGCCACCATTTAGTGTCAGTACGCTAACAAGATATGTAAACTGCTCAACCCTTTCCAGTGTTTCATCTTCTAACATTACTGGTTGTTGGATTTCACTGTTTGTCATAATTTTTGTTTTTCCTGTGTTTGTTTTGAGGCCTA
This sequence comes from Arion vulgaris, assembly GCA_020796225.1. Lineage (NCBI taxonomy): Eukaryota > Metazoa > Mollusca > Gastropoda > Stylommatophora > Arionidae > Arion > Arion vulgaris. The sequence goes on along the minus strand of CM036772.1, from coordinate 4,236,271 downwards.
CTGTCTTTGCCGTGCTGTGAAGTATTGTACTTTTCTCTTGTATATGTTCATATTTGTGTGACACCAGGGCTATATCGTCTGCAAAGTCCAGGTCCTCAAGCATCTCGAAAGGGGTCCATCTTATTCCTCTTGGTGCTTGTTGTTTTATGGCATTTTTAGCACCCAGTCAATTGTAATACTAAACAAAAGAGAGGACATTACGCATCCCTGTCTTACACCAGATTTTACTGGGAATGTTTTGTTGGAATTCTTTAGGTTGCAGGAGAAATCTTTATAGAAGAGGGCTATGATGTTGACAAGCTTCTGCGGTACGCCGTATTGTCTCAGTATCTTCCATAGGCTGTCTCTGTGGACGCTGTCGAATGCCTTTTCAAAATCTATGAAGTTGATATATATAGTCCTTTGCCACTCGCTACATTGTTCTAAAATGTTACGCAGGGTAAATATGTGTTCATTTGTTCCTCTTCCTTTCCTAAATCCTGCTTGCTCCATTCGTAGACACTTGTCTACTGCTTCTTGTATTCGCATTATGACAATTTTGCAGAATATCTTACTTGGGATTGAAAGCAACGTGATTCCTCTCCAGTTATTGCAATCTGTTAGGTCTCCTTTCTTGGGGATTTTCACCACAGTACCCCTAGTCCAATCCTTAGGCAATTCTTCTTTCTCCCAGATATCTGCAAACAATGGCTCTAATATGTTTGCAGCTAAGATGGGATCGATCTTGAAAAGCTCTGCTGTCATTTCATCATTTCCCGGTGCTTTGTTGTTTCTCAGGGATCCAATAGCTTTTACTATTTCTTGCTTTTCTGGCAATTTGAGGGTGATATCAATATCCTGTGCGGCCGGTGGGATATCCGGTGGATGTTCAGGATCAGGTCTGTTTAGCACATCTTCAAAGTGGGATGTCCATCTCATATCCTGCTCCTGCTCTGTTGTCAACAGTTGTCCTAGGCTGTTTCTGACTGGCATGTTATGGTTGTGTCTTTTACCTCCGCATAATTGTTTGGTAATCTTGTATAGTGTGTGCAGATCATGTACTTTAGCAGCTTTTTCTGCTATTTCTGCTGTCTTTTCCATAAATTGTCTCTTGTCTGTTCTAGCACTTCTTTTACCATTTTGTTTAGTTCTGTATATTCTTTTCTTGCCTTATCTTTTTGACGTTCTGATCTAATGCTATTGATGATATTTTTTTCTCCTTTCGCTTTTGGATGTATTCTAAGGTCTGGCCACTTATCCACTCTTTATGTTGTCCTTTACTGGTTCCCAGTACACTACTGCTAACTATTTTATATGTGCCTTTGATCGCATTCCATTTTTCTTGGATACTTTCAGTTGGTGTTGTGTCTGACTGCTCTGACAGGATTTGAAATCTGTTCTTTAGTTCCACTATATATTTTGTAGCAATCTCTCTGTCTTTTAAAAGGTTAACATTAAAGTATTCTGTTCTTGTCTTGGCTTGTATATATGTTTTCTTGAGTTTGAGCCTGATATCTATATTGATAAGACTTATATCGGGAAACTACCGATGCTACAGGTTTGTGCACTGCAGTCGAGATCTTACTGTGTAACAAAAAGATTGAAGCACTCATTGTTATATACCAATGAGCATTGATAATATTAAAGCACGCTAATATCTGATGATTTGATATCTGATATTGATGATCTGAGTATCACGCTGCAGAGGCGGAACATCTGGCCCATGAGAGAGGAACATTTCCAAGGACTGTTACGCTGCGAAAGTTCTGCTCAGGACACGCTATTTGATTATGGTTATATCTGAAACCGATCCCATTTTGTTAGAATACCAAGTTATTTCTCTAACAATGTTACTATCATCGCGTGACACCCATAAACAGATTTCATTTCAAATAAAAAGATAAAAACATGAATGTGGTCATCAATTCTGTCAGACAACTGCAGTAAAGAACAGCTTTTTGTTTCGCAATTAATGGGTTACATCCCTATACTCCATCATCGACATAAGTACTTTATATCGGTATTGATGATTTAACTATGTTTCCGATGTGGTTTTTAACAACTGTAACTGGTTTCAGGATAGGAGCCTGGCTTTCCAATAGTCGAGCTCCTCGTCTACATAAGGAAACATGTCAAAACTAGGATTGTTGCAGGAGCTACGGAGTTCGTGCTTTGTGCAATACTCTCCGCAGGTGGCGTGCCATTTCTGCGGAGAGGGACACAGCCGTATGGGGTAAAACCCGAACCCGGTGCAATGAAGTCAATCCTTCGGCTTTTAAACCCTTTTTATGTCAACAACTATCTTGTATATATATATGTTATAGAGTGTTTACTCACACTTCTCCAGGTACAGTTTGGGTTAAAGGCGTTGGTACCACATGTGAAGACGTCATCATTCTGTAAGATGAGCACCCGCACAAAGTTGTGACAAGTATCCTGTAGATAGAAGAAGAAGAAACAAGAACATACAAGTCTGTGTATGGCATATTTTGTTTAACCATTCAGTCGCTTACACGTCATTCTAAAAAATGTTTATCAAATATCTTATTCTCTTAGATTGATTCATTGATTGATAGGACAATAATGATGACACTTCGGGGAATAACCATGTACACTCTGATCTCTTTCTTACACAGAAAGAGTGATGTAAAGTTTAGGTTCTGTACTCTTGTTCCAAATGTACTCAGTTTGCTCCCTTGTCAAGCAATCGGGATATTTTTCCAGAGATCCCTGATCTCAGTGTAGGTGAGATCGAGCTCATAGTCCTATCGGAGACGGACGATAAAACGTAGGTTCTGTGTTCAATTTGAGCACATCAAAGAACCCTTGGCAGTTCAAAATCGAGAAGAACGGGCTGGAAAGCCGCTGCCCGGGCAAAGTTCATTCGAAAAGATTAAAAATAAAATTCATACAAAATATCTTCACCATCTTCAAAATTGCAACAGGGACCCTCGCCGGTGCTAAGGAGTTCGTGCACTGGAGCTGAGATCTTCCCGTATAAGAATGAGATTGGAGCACACAAGGTTACTCACCGAAGTGCAATGATGATGGTCCTATCAATCAATCAATCAATCAATCAACGTAAGAAGAGTCAGTCATATATTGATCATGAACATCGAATAACTTAACAAACTTACTTCAGCCTGGCCTCGGTCTAAACATCCTGTTCTCAGTGTGTCTAGAGACTTCCATTCTTCTCTCTCAAGCTGTGTCAGGTTGTCAAGATGTAGACGATATAAGACATCCCTGTCAAGAGAAATAAACAGATATTATATAAATAACTAAAACAGATACCACATACCTTTCACCAACAAACAACTAAACACTGACCATTTACTTGTCACCAACAAACAACTAAACAACTAAACACATATCACATACCTTCCACCAACAAACAACTAAAACACATATCACATACCTTCCACCAACAAACAACTAAAACACATATCACATACCTTCCACCAACAAACAACTAAAACACATATCACATACCTTCACCAACAAACAACTAAACACATATCACATACCTTCCAACAAACAACTAAACACATATCAATACTTCAAAAAACAACTAAAACACATATCACATACCTTCTACCAACAAACAACTAAAACACATTTCACATACCTTCCACCAACAAACAACTAAAACACATATCACATACCTTCTACCAACAAACAACTAAAACACATTTCACATACCTTCCACCAACAAACAACTAAACACATACCACATACCTTCCACCAACAAATGACTATAAAACACATATCACATACCTTCCACCAACAAGTAGTTGTTCCCTGCTTTCATCCACCACCAGTTGGACAAATGTTACCAGCTCTGGGTCCTGAAACAACGCTCCAGTTGCCAGAAGAGCTGTGGATGAGCCAAACAAAGAAGTTGTAACAAATATGTTTCTAGCTAAACTTCTAAAAACAATTCTAATAATTACCTGGCCGCAATGATGTAAAAGACTCCACTTCCTGTTACCATGCCACCCAGAAGACACCAGAAATTAATACAAAATTGATAGATGAAACAGTCAGCCTTATAAGAGGATCTCGAAGAACAATTTATGTCTATCCCCAAGAATGGATATATGTCTATACTGACGGATCTGCATTTAAAGCCACCATTAAAACAGGTTATGGAGTATATATACAGTATAAAGTGGGCGTCTGTAGCGTTATGCGGTAGTAAGCTCTATCCCACCTTAAGAGTACGTGGTTCAATTTCCGCGGCGGGCAGTTTGAAAGCAAATTTGCTCCCGATTTTTTCGACGAACGGTAAAAATAGACCCCACTGTTAAGAACGCATTGACAGACTACTGAACGTATAAGTGGTACCTAGAAAAATCGACGACTAGTTTAATGTGGTTGATGGTGACGTTATGTAAAGGATATGCTACGATTATCATACAGAACCCAGACAGATCCCAGACAGATCATACAGATCCCAGACAGATCCCAGACAGAATCCAGACAGATCATACAGAACCCAGACAGATCCCAGACAGAACCCAGACAGATCATACAGAACCCAGACAGATCGCAGACAGAACCCAGACAGATCATACAGAACCCAGACAGATCCCAGACAGATCATACAGAACCCAGACAGATCATACAGAACCCAGACAGATCCCCGACAGAACCCAGACAGAACCCAGACAGAACCCAGACAGATCCCAGACAGAACCCAGACAGAACCCAGACAGAACCCAGACAGATCCCAGACAGAACCCAGACAGAACCCAGACAGAACCCAGACAGATCATACAGAACCCAGACAGATCCCAGACAGAACCCAGACAGATCATACAGAACCCAGACAGATCCCAGACAGATCATACAGAACCCAGACAGATCATACAGAACCCAGACAGATCCCAGACAGAATCCAGACAGAACCCAGACAGAACCCAGACAGATCCCAGACAGAACCCAGACAGAACCCAGACAGAACCCAGACAGATCATACAGAACCCAGACAGATCATACAGAACCCAGACAGATCATACAGGGGGTCAAAGGCTCATGAGGTCATGGTGGTAACATGAGCCAGGGTTAGCGAGGGCGCGCTAACCAAGACCCTGCCCTAACCTCCACGCGATGACCCTGAAACAGACTCTGGTTCCGGTCTGGCTAAGAGGGGCAGGGATCGGGGAGAGAAACTACTGGTAGTGGTAGCAGTGCAATTACGGAAATACGATAAAGATACATACAAATAAAATGCACAATTCTCCTGACCGATGTCCAACAAGATATTGCCCAAGTCCCTGAACGCAAAGAAACAGCAACGAAACGTCTCATACATGGATGAGAGGTGCATCCAGTGACCAAACGTATGCCCACGTAGAGCAAAGCTCGAAGCCCTGAGGAGGGGCAAACATTGCCAGCCCGTCGGCAAGAATAAATAAGACAGGACCGTAACGAATGAAAGTCTACCCTCGTGTTGGTGCGAGAGAAGATTGCAGCTGACCCGCATTGGTAGCCTGGTGCAGATACATGTACTGGGCAAGGTTTTCCGAGCGCAAAAGAACAAGTTGCGTTTAGTGCATAACGAAACTACCCGCCCTGGGAAAACCGTGCAGGTACTGTGCGATTAAAATTAACATCCCGGAAGAACTGAGGTTGGTGATGCCTAACGGAACTGCCAGCCTTGGGGCAACTGGGCAAGGTTCGATGCAGTCGTAACTAACATCCCCGGAATAACTGGGGCGGGTGATGGCGGCGAGCGTAAAATCCTCAGTTACGCTTATAGTGCCCACTGAAACGACCCCTCATTGCTTGTACTCGGCCCCATGCCAGTGCTTTCGAGGTAAATTGCAAATTGCCACGTACCGATACGCGTCTAGAAAAGGCTGAGAATGTTCCTTCCCGGATCAAACTCAAAAATGTACGGTAAAGCAAGGCCGACAATGTACGGATCAAACAGGAAGTCCGGGTCCTGAACATTGGCGAAGGCCGATACTTTACACGGTGTTTTATACGAGTATGACGCCGTCCGAGGACAAGCTGACAAGCCCGAGAAATATTTCTCAGTCAGAACGGGTAAAGCAGCGTAACTCACTGTCTTGGCGTAGATCACAAAGCCCAAATATATGGCAAAGTTGATCGAAAAGGCGTAGATCGAAAGGATCGTACCTGGAAAGCTCACCTAGTAAATCAAAAGCTGGCTGAAAACGGACGGGCGGGCCTAGTCACCATGGGCGCACAATCGTCCCGACGTAGATCACTCCGTTCTTGCCAGTGGACCAATTATACATCACAATAAGAATGATCAAATTGGCCGTGAAGAATGTTAGCAGAAGAAGAAGAAGATCATACAGAACCCAGACAGATCATACAGAACCCAGACAGATCATACAGAACCCAGACAGAACATACAGAACCCAGACAGATCATATAGAACCCAGACAGATCATACAGAACCCAGACAGATCATACAGAACCCAGACAGATCATACAGAACCCAGACAGATCATACAGAACCAGACAGATCATACAGAACTCAGACAGATCATACAGAGCAGACAGATCATCAGAAGGGATGTTAAGTGCGTGCACAGTATGCTCAGATATGAAGCTGAAACATGTGCGCTAAAAACTGCTTTATACTATAAGAAACGAAGGTGGAAATATTTAGGTCATGTTCTTAGATCAGACGAAAAGAGACTAAATCGACAAGTCTTTATGTGGTCGCCAGTTGGGAAAAGAAAACGTGAAAGACCAAAGACCACTCTTCGAAGAACCATCGAACAAGAAAGTAAACTATTGGCAATAAGAGATCTCCAACAGCTAACAACGAACCGCATCACATGGAGATCTAAAACCTCTGCCCTATGTGCCGCCTTTGGGACGAAAGGAACAAACTAACTAACTATCTGAAGACTGTTTTCGATGTATTTCCATCAAAAGCACAAAAGATTATTTTTACAGAATTCGCAGAAATCAGATGTGCTGGCCTACTTGTAGGCATATAACTGGCACAACGTACAAACGCTCTTAGGCTCAGATGACAAACAAATCACAAAGATTGGTCGATATGAAGCGTTTTAAAAAGAAGATTGTTCGTTGGTGTATTGGTCAACTTGCAACAAGTTTCTTTTTAAACGGTTTGACAAATTAAACATGACAACAACAACAACAAATCAAAGAGTAAAATAGTGACAGAAGGAATCAGTTCTGCATATGTTTTCTATCCGCATCCGTTCTCTGATTTCTACACAATAAACAAAGAGGACAGGATAAACAAGAGACATGTAAACAAGATGTTAAAGAGTTCTCTCTCTATACAGACTTCTCCGACTGGAAGCAGACAATGAATAGATTATCATAGAGCGCCTCGCCCTGTCTGCCACGAGATCGACGGTCAAACTGATTTTTCGTTCACAGACCCGGGTTCTGTTTTCATTTGGCATTTCTCTTGAACAAACTGGTCTAAAGAATTATAATCATGGACAGTCTCAATTCGTTTCTTATTTTCCAGTGAAGCTTCTGGAACAGTGCCAAAATTTGAAGAAAAAAAAACAACTTTCTCTTACTGGCACTGTCGGTGTCGTAATTGCTAGCACCAGGTACAACAGTTTTCTGATAGACTAGGGTTCACACGCTGTTTCCTGGTAATTTAAGGTATAAACACACTCAGTTCTTTGGTAATTTAAGGCATAGACACACGCAGCTCTTTGATAATTTAAGATATAGACACACGCAGTTCTTTGGTAATTTAAGGTATATACACACACAGCTCTGTAGTAAATAATGGGCGAGACACACACAGCTCCGTAGTAAATAATGGAACAGACACACACAGCTCCGTAGTAAATAATGGAATAGACACACACAGCTCCGTAGTAAATAATGGAATAGACACACACAGCTCCGTAGTAAATAATGGAACAGACACACACAGCTCCGTAGTAAATAATGGAATAGACACACACAGCTCCGTAGTAAATAATGGAACAGACACACACAGCTCCGTAGTAAATAATGGAACAGACACACACAGCTCCGTAGTAAATAATGGAATAGACACACACAGTTCCGTAGTAAATAATGGAACGGAGACACACATCTCCGTATATTGGCACCTCTGGTTCACATGCTTAGGTATTGTTACGGCCAGTGGCGACTCGTGATCATTTTTGTTGGTGGGGCCAGACAGAAATTTTCGGAAATATCATGGTTTCGGTTAGGTTATATTTAAATGTATAAAAAATAAACACTATACACCTTATTTTTGGTGGGGCCTGGCCCCACTGGCCCTTAATGACGAGCCGCCACTGGTTACGGCTGTGTTCAACCCTTTCATTTCTTTCATTCAATATTTCAAGTAATCTTTTTATTCTCTTACACCATTTTCTTCTTTATAGAAGTGTTGGAGGAAGTGTGTATGTGGGGGTTGGGGTGGGGTGGGCGGAGGAAGATATTGTAATCTCGTGTGTGTGTGGTGGTGGGGGGTGAGGGTGGAAGATATTGTAATCTTGTGTGGGGTGGGGGAGGGGAAGATATTGTAATCTTGTGTGTGATTGTTCTAACGCACTTTGTAGTCTGTTATTCCTTTTCTGAAGGTTGTTCTTGATGCCGTCGCTCAATCTTTAGCGTGGTCTTCCTCTTGTGCTGTACTCGTTATACCTTTTTCAGTGTAGCTATGTGTGGTAGACCATTCCAGAGCATTTTTAACAGGTATCCAAATTATTTAATCTGTGGTTCTTTTATGAATTGCATGACTGGTTTCACATCCAGCCTCCAGATTTCTTCATTTCTAATTTTTGTCTCTTATTGCAATGAACCAACATATTGAAAATTGCATACTTTTGTAGAAGGATATGGCAATATCGACAGCGAATAGTTGATAACAACACAGAAGAAAAACAAGGACACAATAAAATAGAAGAAAGTTGTTGCACACCAAAGACTGCACATAGTATTCGAAATGTTAGGAAAAGCAAACGTAAGTTCGACGTAGGTTGACGACAGAAAGTAGAGACATGAAAACAATGGGCCAAGGACGGACGTGTGTGTAAATAATAACACAAACAGATATGATTCATTATATTATAACGTTATAGGCTAGAAAGGTATAAGTAACCTTAACCTGTCTTGTAAATAATGTGGCAATGTATTATAGAAACGAGCAATAAATACGAAATAAGCAGGAAATATGGTTTGTTGTTTATACATTCATTATTTTGATTGAAGAATACCATCACAGTGTCAGTTCTGAGTATGATATCATCAACACTAATCTTCCTACTAGATTGCACTACATATTATGAAGATTATCAAAACTCCGATTACAACGACCTCGTTTAAGTTGACCATCAAACAAACTTAAGAATGCCTACAACAGTGTCTATAATTTTTCTACCTTGATAAATGTAAATGTTGTCATTACTTTTGTTAAACAATTTACCTTTCAATAAGAAACGAGAAATTAAATGGTTCAGCCACATAAGCAGATTTCCAAAGGTCAGTTATGAGGAAGCCAGAACAACCATCGGCTGACACTATGGAGACAAATGGTCAAAAGACCATCCTCACCACAACAACAGCGACGGATACTATAGTCTGTCTCGTAGTGAACAAGTTGCCATATTTCGCCTCCGTACCGGCCACAACAAACTCCGCGCCCACATGTTTCACAAATTTAAAATTGACACAATCAGCCTGTTCCCCTGCAAAAAGGCGGACATGACAGCAGAACACGTTCTACAAGATTGTCAACTGATAGCAGGTATAAGAAAAGAAACCTGGCCACAAAACACAGAGCTTCGCGAGAAACTGTACGGAGGAACGGAGTACCTTAAAAACACGGTAAAATTCATGATAACAGTTGGTTCATCAGTCTAGGCCGGGATCGCGAGAGAGAGAGAGATTACCAACAGACAGTGCACCCCAAAGAGCAATGCTGCTCCGATACACAGGTTACAAAGCTAAAAGCCGGCCACGTAAAAGGTGGACCTTAGAGATAACAGAGGCGAGGAAAGACACTATTTAAGAAGTGCACACAAAAGCCCATTCTAGAAATCTCTTTTTATCCTGACGCTGTGAGGCTAAACATGATTGGAGAGAATAAAGAAAGAACTAAGCAGATACCATAGAGAAAAAGAGCTAAGGATAAGATAATGGAAGATGGATAGACACATTCATTGAGAAGACCTATATGTGCTTAAGTTGAAGCAGGCATCATTTTGAAACCTGCAGGGAAATAGGAGATAAGTAGGACCTAGAAATACATGGAGAAGAAGTGTGAAACATATTAGGTAAGACGGAAACAAACTTAGAAGGATGGAAAGAGAAGTGAAACGCTGGAAACATATTAGTAAGACGTGGAAACAAACTTGAAGGATGGAAGAGGTGAACGGCTGGAAGTTGTTTGTTGAAGACCTGTGCTCTGTTGGGAGTTGAAAGGATAAGAAGAAGGAATTGACATTTCTCTTCATTTCTATCTCAGACTCGTGACAAATTTAGTGCTAGTATGTTTGTCTCTGGTTAGTAAAGTTAACGAATATCTTTACCCGGCAGCGACATCTGTTTAATTATTTCAATTGAAATGTGTAGACAAATCCGAGAAGAATATGATGAAGGAAAGTCAAGCGAGGGATTATTTAGCTAGGCATATGCATGAACCGAAGTAAATGTACATTTGTCTGACAACAATCAACGCAGATGACAGATTAAAGTGTAGATATTCAATCCTCACAGAAATATTACAATGACATACAATACGTATTAAAACGTACATATTGCTGACAGACCTTAAGTTTAGCTATAGGGCGGACTTGATCATAAGAGTTATACCTAATTATGCATGTAACCAGTGTCCTAATTATATATGACCGTGCCTCCGATAATTACGCGGCGAGGTATAGTATAATGCTAGGAATTAAGATAACTATGCATGATCCTCGCATTCAGTTTTTTTTATATAGATTAATTCATTTAAAAAACAACACATGTTATTAAATTAAGATTATATTATGTTACAAATTAAGTTTAACGCTAAGGAATATCATTATTATTAAATTAAGATTATATTATTTTACAAATTAAGTTTAACGCTAAGGAATATCATTATTATAGTTAACAAATTAAGTTTAACGCTAAAGAATATCATTATTATTAAATTAAGATTATATTATGTTACAAATTAAGTTTAACGCTAAGGAATATCATTATTATGTTACAAATTAAGTTTAACGCTAAGGAATATCATTATTATTAAATTAAGATTATATTATTTTACAAATTAAGTTTAACGCTAAGGAATATCATTATTATTAAATTAAGATTATATTATGTGACAAATTAAGTTTAACGCTAAGGAATATCATTATTATTAAATTAAGATTATATTATGTTACAAATTAAGTTTAACGCTAAGGAATATCATTATTATTAAATTAAGATTATATTATGTTACAAATTAAGTTTAACGCTAAGGAATATCATTATTATTAAATTAAGATTATATTATTTTACAAATTAAGTTTAACGCTAAGGAATATCATTATTATTAAATTAAGATTATATTATTTTACAAATTAAGTTTAACGCTAAGGAATATCATTATTATTAAATTAAGATTATATTATTTTACAAATTAAGTTTAACGCTAAGGAATATCATTATTATTAAATTAAGATTATATTATGTTACAAATTAAGTTTAACGCTAAGGAATATCATTATTATTAAATTAAGATTATATTATGTGACAAATTAAGTTTAACGCTAAGGAATATCATTATTATTAAATTAAGATTATATTATTTTACAAATTAAGTTTAACGCTAAGGAATATCATTATTATTAAATTAAGATTATATTATTTTACAAATTAAGTTTAACGCTAAGGAATATCATTATTATTAAATTAAGATTATATTATGTTACAAATTAAGTTTAACGCTAAGGAATATCATTATTATTAAATTAAGATTATATTATGTTACAAATTAAGTTTAACGCTAAAGAATATCATTATTATTAAATTAAGATTATATTATGTTACAAATTAAGTTTAACGCTAAGGAATATCATTATTATTAACATTTTTCACACAAAAATAACCGTGAACGCGTAGGATGGAGTAAAGTTGAAAAAATGCTTATTGTGTTTTATCAACCAGGCCCCCTCCCCGTACCCATTAAACAAGCATTTTAGATTTCCCGTCTGAGCTAGTCGGCCTTATGTTACCGGAGGTCACATATGCAATTACCATAGATGTTACTATATATCGACATGTAGCATGTTGTTTATCTACTCTCAGTTAATATTTTGAAGTGAGTGAGAGAGAAAGATAGAGAGAGATATATATGGTTATGTACTAAGATTGTTTGCATCCTGGTTGCAAATGTTTATGAGACATATATGGTTATGTACTAAGATTGTTTGCATCCTTGTTGCAAATGTTTGATTTTTCGTTTGCTCGCTATGAACTCAGGTGTAGTCAGGGCGCCTAATATGGCACCGCTGACTGATTTTTGCGTAACTCTTGTTTTCCTTATTATCAGTGTCCCTCGCCATTCAGGCAAGCCTTACTCCGACTTCAGAGGTACTTGTAATTTAGATCCCTAAGTAAAGGAGCAGGAAACCTGTTGTTCAACCACGTACCATGTGCACACCGAACATATCTTTTACCCAAGTTGGCCTCAAACCTCGAAATTAGTACGGCATGGATGTAAAGAATATCAAAACAGATAACCTTCAGACGCGTGGCGACAGGTTGGGTCAATAAGTCTTGATTTCTCTACCTATACAATCCATCAGCGGACTCTCAGAAATGGGGAGGAAGGGGAGGAGGTGACTAAAATGACAGTTTATTATTTTCTTCAAATTATAGACGAATGTAGCAGCAAACGAAGAAAACAACGGCTCGACGGTGACACTGTTGCAAACTATGCATGTATATTTGAAAACTATACATTTTTCGTGTTTAAGAGCTTGCGTTTTTTTCCATTGGCGAGATATGGTTGTGAGACATGGAACACTGACAAAGTGGCGGAGAAGATTCTTAATGCATTTGAACGCAAATGCTACAGAAGAGTACTTAGAATATCATGGACAGAGAACAGAACAAATGATTCTGTTCTGCAACAGCTTGATATTAAAGAGAATTGGCTATTAAAGAACATAAAATCAAGGAAAATCAATTATTTCGGATACATCAAACGACATGAGTGCATAGAGAAGCTAATTTTGTAGAGAATGGTGCCTGGAAGAAGAATGTGAGGAAGACCTAGAAGACGATGGGTGCAAGAGGTCATTGACGATCTGACAATGACTGCTGCTGACGCCGGTCAACTTGCACAGAATAGAGATTTTCAGGACTGCTGTCATGGGAACCAAGACCGGAAGGGACAAGCTACTTGATGATGATACAATTTTCATTTTGGTGCGCAATTTAAATTCTCTTATTTGGTTTCGGTGGTCGGTGGTGGTTCGATCCACGATTCTCTTCTCACCAATATCCAGTGACATCGTCTGACAATAACTGTTTAACACAAGGTGTATAACTAGGGCTAAGAATGAAAGTCATACAATGAAATACTTGTGCTACGCAGCACAAGGTGTTGACTTGAAGATTGTTAATCTGAGAAAAAATGCACTAATGCTTTGTATTTATCCCGTCCCATGCAGAGGTGAGATTAGACAAGTATTTAACAGGTGCGTTTAGAGGCGTCAACCAGAGGTTCTCAAAGCAAAGGTGAGATTAGAAAAGTATTTAACAGGTGCGTTTAGAGGCGTTAACCAGAGGTTCTCAAAGTGATGCATGAAACAGTCGACGTGGTACAGTCCAGCTTTTCTTGCACTCTTTACAGAAATATTAGTTTTCTTCTTTCTCCTTCAATCTGTGGTACTAAGAAGTAGCAAAGAACCAAATATCATGCCATGTGGTATATTCGAAAATACGTTGTTCAATTCGCATTTTTCTTTGACCAACGTAAAACAAATACTATAATTTACATTGAGGTGTTTCTAGGACTAAGTGGTTAAACTTTTGTTTTGCGTTCCGAATGTCCTAGGTTCGAATCTAGACCACACAGTTTTGTTCTCGGGTGTATTTTTGCGAGAGACCACTTGGATTGTTGCCAGAGCTATGAAGCTCATGCTTTGTGCAATACTCTCGGCAGGTGGTGTGCCATTTTTGAGGAGAAGGACCGTGCCATTCGGGGTAAAACCCGGCGAAATGTAGTAAATCCTTGGGCTTTAGATCTTTATTAGACACAATTGTTAATGTAATCATTAAGTGGTTAGATTTGGAATCGTAGGCTCTGACAAAAATCAACATTGAAACCAAACAGTATTCAGTGCATATGTTGGTGAAGGTTATAATCTTTCTCACACACAAACAAACCACACATTCACAAAAGCAACCTAGTACCGATCATCATCTTCCAACGACATGGAACATGATGATAATGTTGACTCAGTCTGTTTTACCTTCTAAAAATCATTATTACAGAGAAAAAAGAAAGCGCTGCAACATTTTTTAAAAAAATATATATATACAGTAATAAATAAATAATATATCTATTAAATAACTCACGCAAAGAAGGGCCGGCCCACCAAAAATAATATTTTGACATGTATTTATTATTTAATATATTAAAATATAAGCTAACCCAAAGCCATGATTTTCCCGAGAATGTGTGTCTGGCCCAACAAACAAAAACGATCACGAGCTGCCACTGTATAAATAGATATATATATACATTTCAGAACATTAAGTTTAAAAATTATGGAACCATTCTGATTCGAAATTTAAAAAAAAAACATAGTTTCTCTTTTGTCGTCTTTGTCTCATCTTGAAATCTCTTTAAGCTTCACTAAAAATTAAAAAAAACATTGCTTGCGCAGACTTCCACTCCAAATATTTTAAAAACAAGTGTGTACACATTGGTCCAAAAAATGTATTCACACCAAAAAATTTTTTTTAAATAGTTTCCGAACGAATTATAAAATGTGAAATAGCTCATGATCAACAGTACTGTCACAAACAACAGTTGTGACATCTTTTACTTCGTATCACAATTCACAAGAGAAAAATGGCGATGAATAGAGTTATGAATAATTTTTGTGCGTTTGATAATTCTCCAAGAATTTCTATTAATGCAGCTGTTCTCCAGTAGGATTTGATGTGTTTTTTCTGTTTAACATTACAATGGAGATATCTTGTCTCCGCCTCTGATAACATCGTATCTTGTCTCCACCTCTAATAGTATCAGATCTAAGACGAGCTGTGACGCGGGTTGAAATACAAGACAGAAATGTATGCAATAGGTTAGAGTTCAGGATAATTGGAAGAAACAGGATCTTTCTTGGAAACGGTGAAAGATTATAGCTAGCAACTAACAGTGAGAATAACATTAGGGGAAGATTATACCTAGCAACTAAGAGTGAGAATAACAGGGGAAGATTATAGCTAGCAAACTAAAGTGAAGAAATAACATCAGGGAAGATTATAGCTAACAACTAACAGTGAGAATAAATTAGGGAAGATTATACTAGCAACTAACAGTGAGAATAACATTAGGGAAGATTATATTAGCAACTAACGTGAGAATAACATTTGGGGAAGATTATACCTATCAACTAACAGTGAGAATAACATTAGGGGGAAGATTATACCTATCAACTAACAGTGAGAATAACATTTGGGGAAGATTATACCTAACAACTAACAGTGAGAATAACATAGGGAAGATTATACCTAACAACTAACAGTGAGAATAACATTAGGGGAAGATTATACTTAGCAACTAACAGTGAGAATAACATTAGGGGAAGATTATACCTAGCAACTAACAGTGAGAATAATATTTGGGGAAGATTATACCTAGCAACTAACAGTGAGAATAATATTAGGTGAAGATTATACCTAGAAACTAAAGTGAGAATAACATCAGGGGAAGATTATACCTAGCAACTAACAGTGAGAATAACATTAGGGGAAGATTATACCTAGCAACTAACAGTGAGAATAACATTGGGGAAGATTATATTAGCAACTAACAGTGAGAATAACATTAGGGAAGATTATTAGCAACTAACAGTGAGAATAATATTTGGGGAAGATTATACCTAGCAACTAACAGTGAGAATAACATCAGGGGAAGATTATATCTAGCAACTAACAGTGAGAATAACATTTGGGGAAGATTATACCTAGCAACTAACAGTGAGAATAACATTAGGGAAGATTATACTAGCAACTAACAGTGAGAATAACATTAGGGGAAGATTATAGTTAGCAACTAACAGTGAGAATAACATTAGGGGAAGATTATAGTTAGCAACTAACAGTGAGAATAACATTTGGGAAGATTATACTAGCAACTAACAGTAGAATAACTCTTTTGCCAAGTTTTTCACATGTTCCTTTGACTAATCTTTCTTCCATCAAATATCTATAGGATGAGATCTAGCCAGCTTCTACTGACATAAACTACATCCAAATTCATCAAAGAATAGTAACACTGCAACCTACAAGGCATGTCGTAAGAGGAGCAAGAATAGTAATACTGCAACCTACAAGGCATGTCGTAAGAGGAGCAAAGAATAGTAATACTGCAACCTACAAGGCATGTCGTAAGAGCAGCAAAGAATAGTAATACTGCAACCTACAAGGCATGTCGTAAGTGCAGCAAAGAATAGTAATACTGCAACCTACAAGGCATGTCGTAAGAGGAGCAAAGAATAGTAATACTGCAACCTACAAGGCATGTCAAGAGGAGCAAAGAATAGTAATACTGCAACCTACAAGGCATGTCGTAAGAGGAGCAAAGAATAGTAATACTACAACCTACAAGGCATGTCGTAAGAGGAGCAAAGAATAGTAATACTACAACCTACAAGGCATGTCGTAAGAGGAGCAAAGAATAGTAATACTGCAACCTACAAGGCATGTCGTAAGAGGAGCAAAGAATAGTAATACTACAACCTACAAGGCATGTCGTAAGAGGAGCAAAGAATAGTAATACTGCAACCTACAAGGCATGTCGTAAGAGGAACAAAGAATAGTAATACTGCAACCTACAAGGCATGTCGTAAGAGGAGCAAAGAATAGTAACACTGCAACCTACAAGGCATGTCGTAAGAGGAGCAAAGAATAGTAATACTGCAACCTACAAGGCATGTCGTAAGAGGAGCAGAATAGTATCACGTCTTACAGGATGTTCTTAAGAGGAAGCAAAGAAAGTAATACAATACAACCTAAAGTCCAGTGTCGAGTCCAAGGAGCAAAGAATAGTAATACTACAACCTACAAGGCATGTCGTAAGAGGAGCAAAGAATAGTAATACTGCAACCTACAAGGCATGTCGTAAGAGGAGCAAAGAATAGTAAAACTGCAACCTACAAGGCATGTCGTAAGAGGAGCAAAGAATAGTAATACTTCAACCTACAAGGCATGTCGTAAGAGGAGCAAAGAATAGTAATACTACAACCTACAAGGCA
This sequence comes from Arion vulgaris, assembly GCA_020796225.1. Taxonomy (NCBI): domain Eukaryota; kingdom Metazoa; phylum Mollusca; class Gastropoda; order Stylommatophora; family Arionidae; genus Arion; species Arion vulgaris. The sequence continues at coordinate 4,218,824 of CM036772.1, read as the reverse complement.
TGTCGTAAGAGGAGCAAAGAATAGTAATACTGCAACCTACAAGGCATGTCGTAAGAGGAGCAAAGAATAGTAACACTGCAACCTACAAGGCATGTCGTAAGAGGAGCAAAGAATAGTAAACTGCAACCTACAAGGCATGTCGTAAGAGGAGAAAGAATAGTAACACTGCAACCTACAAGGCATGTCGTAAGAGGAGCAAAGAATAGTAACACTGCAACCTACAAGGCATGTCGTAAGAGGAGCAAAGAATAGTAACACTGCAACCTACAAGGCATGTCGTAAGAGGAGCAAAGAATAGTAACACTGCAACCTACAAGGCATGTCTAAGAGGAGCAAGAATAGTAACACTGCAACCTACAAGGCATGTCGTAAGAGGAGCAAAGAATAGTAATACTGCAACCTACAAGGCATGTCGTAAGAGGAGCAAAGAATAGTAATACTGCAACCTACAAGGCATGTCGTAAGAGGAGCAAAGAATAGTAACACTGCAACCTACAAGGCATGTCGTAAGAGGAGAAAAGAATAGTAACACTGCAACCTACAAGGCATGTCGTTAGAGGAGCAAAGAATAGTAACACTGCAACCTACAAGGCATGTCGTAAGAGGAGCAAGAATAGTAATACTGCAACCTACAAGGCATGTCGTAAGAGGAGCAAAGAATAGTAAAACTGCAACCTACAAGGCATGTCGTAAGAGGAGCAAAGAATAGTAATACTGCAACCTACAAGGCATGTCGTAAGAGGAGCAAAGAATAGTAATACTGCAACCTACAAGGCATGTCGTAAGAGGAGCAAAGAATAGTAACACTGCAACCTACAAGGCATGTCGTAAGAGGAGCAAGAATAGTAACACTGCAACCTACAAGGCATGTCGTAAGAGGAGCAAAGAATAGTAATACTGCAACCTACAAGGCATGTCGTAAGAGGAGCAAAGAATAGTAACACTGCAACCTACAAGGCATGTCGTAAGAGGAGCAAAGAATAGTAAAACTGCAACCTACAAGGCATGTCGTAAGAGGAGCAAAGAATAGTAACACTGCAACCTACAAGGCATGTCGTAAGAGGAGCAAAGAATAGTAACACTGCAACCTACAAGGCATGTCGTAAGAGGAGCAAAGAATAGTAATACTGCAACCTACAAGGCATGTCGTAAGAGGAGCAAAGAATAGTAATACTGCAACCTACAAGGCATGTCGTAAGAGGAGCAAAGAATAGTAACACTGCAACCTACAAGGCATGTCGTAAGAGGACAAGAATAGTAATACTGCAACCTACAAGGCATGTCGTAAGAGACAAAGAATAGTAATACTGCAACCTACAAGGCATGTCGTAAGAGGAGCAAAGAATAGTAATACTGCAACCTACAAGGCATGTCGTAAGAGGACAAAGAATAGTAACACTGCGACCTACAAGGCATGTCGTAAGAGGAGCAAAGAATAGTAATACTGCAACCTACAAGGCATGTCGTAAGAGAGCAAGAATATAACACTGCAACCTACAAGGCATGTCGTAAGAGGAGCAAAGAATAGTAATACTGCAACCTACAAGGCATGTCGTAGAGCAACTGAGATAGAGGCCTAGGAAGCTACACTAGTACATTTTTTCCCGATCCAGAAGCACTTGAGCCTTTTCGAGCCTACTTCGGCTCAGTGCCATGGACATCGTAACCCTTCGGTTCGGTGCCATGGACATCGTAACCCTTCGGTTCGGTGCCATGGACATCGTAACTCTTCGGCTCGTGCCATGGACATCGTAACCCTTCGGTTCGGTGCCACGAACACCGTAAATCTGGGAATCTGTGGCTTTTCTGCCATCCCGCGGAATTGAACCCGCACACAGAGAGGGATAGTCACCCGTAGTCCAACACTCTACGAACACGCAGGGCAGACGGGCGCACTAGTAAATAAAAAGCGTTGCAGAAATCAGATGTACATGTAGGGTCCATAACTGGCACAACGTACAATCAATCTTAGGCTCAGATCACATACAAATTACACAGCGTGGTTAACTAATGGTCGATACGAAGCGTTTGAAGAAGAAAAGCCAATAATACATTTGATAACAATCGACAGTATCCTACACACATATCACATCGAATTATGTCACGCGTTGTCTGTGACCAATCCATTTCTACATCCTGTGTCTCACAATTATCACGCTGTTTAGTTTTCATTGGCAGATCGGTCATGATCTCGTGGACGCACATACTAAATCTCCCGCTCAACATCAGGTTTTATAATTAGAAATATATATTAATAGCCATGGAAAATCCCGAACATGCGGAAATTGCAGCTGTAGAGCTTTGCACCTTAGGTTAACGAACAATGCTGAAAACATATACATCATCATTATGATGTGCCATATCGATAGATATACAAGGCATGGTTTGTCCAGATCCAACAATAAACGTATGGGCCTTCGGACTCAGGTAAGAATTATGGAAAATCAAACCCCAGCTACACCACGTGACCTCGCATTCCAGTATTGGTGTATATAGGCGAATTCATTTTAAAATCAACACAAAATGCTAACTCGAAGTTATATTATGCAACAAGTTAAGTTTAACAATAAGGAATATCAATATTATGAATATTTTTCACCAATAAATAACCATAGACTCACAGAATTGAGTAAAATTGCAAAACAGCTTGCAGTGTTCTATCAAACATCTATATTTTCCGGCCCCCTTTTCTGATCTAGGTCAGGGAACACCTTGTCAGTCGTTTGGCCTAGTTATCAAGAGTTGGATGTGGTTTTCCCCACTTGCACGGTTTCCTTAGTTCCTCATCATGTCTGTATTCCTTTTTTTTGACCATGCGTTGTGGCCAAGTCATCCAGATTTTTATATCTTACCTTCCCCTTGCCTCTTTTTCCATACAATTTGCTAATTCTGGTTAAGAAAATGTTGCAAGTGTAACAACAACAAAAGTACCGTAAGTGTAAAGAATACTAACATATGCCAGCTAGAGTTGGAAAATGACTAAAGATATAGAAAGCAAGTTGAATGCATTTGATAATAGATGTCTGCGGACAATAATGAATATAAAATGGAAAGAATTCAGGAGAAGTGATGAAATCAGAGAAATGGCTGGTCAACCACTAGTGACAACTGTTATAAGAAGGAGAAGATGGAGATATGTTGGACACACATTGAGAAGAAATGATCAAAGAAAATCAAAGCAGGAATTGAAGTGGGATGCAAAGGGTTCAAGAAAGAGATAACTTTTTCTTCTTCTGCCTTCGTCTGCTGTGAATTCGGACGTTAGCCATAACGCCTGGTATGGCGCTTCTGATTGATTTTTGCGTAAAAGCTTGCTTTACCATTTGACTGGTGTCCCTAACCATTCAGGCGAGCCTTCACCTACTTCTGAGATAAAGAGAGGACGACCTAGGATACACTGAAACGAACTTTGCTGAGAGAAGCAAAAATATCGGTTTCGGTTCCATGAGGAGATTGAACGAGTTGTCCTGGATAACGGTAGTGAAATTACTTGCATACCTAGTTCATAGTTCATAGTTCATAAGTACGGTTCCAACTTCACTGCAACGGGTTACACCATAATTGCTCCGTTCCTGTGCCAATGAAAATCACACGAAATGCTAACAACTGTGAAATGTTTCCTGTGTGAACTAATTCCAGAATAAACAGCCGCGTACCGCCACAAAAAAACAACATGCACCGCATAAAATGCATATGGCCGTCGCTAATGTAGCAACACAAAACTGTTCATCACTTGAATTTGCAATTCTTGTCGAAGGGAACATCAATCATGACAAAACCCAGCTTTCTGCACTCGCAATATAACTGCATACGGCAGATTGAGTTTGTTCGTCATAACCGCTGTCCGTCATTTTCTGAATACACACAACAAACGCACGGTTGACACAGCAAAAAGCATTCCATGTAACAGTCATAGCTCACAGCGTTGCTCAAGTACTAACTCAGTAGCTCGGCAAACGAAACCGGAAAATACCCGACCAAACATGTAGGAAATGCGCTAGCAAAGTCGTGTTCAGAATCAAACAGTTCTGACTCTGAATGGCCCTCCGCATTCCGCCATTGCTGGCCAGATTTTTGCATACCCTATGTAGCGAAAACGATACGGGAGGCATTATTCATTATTCAAGTGTAAAGAAAGTTTCATAATTGTAAGTAAAGTGTCAGGAATGTATAGAAAGCGTTGTATGAATGAAACATTATGACATTATCATACTTGTAAAGAGACAAACACAAGTGTGAAGTAGGGCCGAGTACATCTGAACGATGTCAATCAAGCTGTTGTCAAGTGATACATACAATGTACTGTTTATTCGCTCCAGGAGGTAACAGGATCGTCATATCACAATGCTAGTTACGGTGAAAATAATCTAAAATATTCCATTGTACGTACATGCGCCTACAAGTAGGCCAGCCCACACGATTTCTGCAATTCTTTTTATTTACTAGTGTAGCTTCCTATGTCCACATTGTCGCCTCATATGACATGGTAGGTCGAAGTGGTATTATTATTTGTTTTTATTGTGGGCCCCGTCACTACACGAACGGTGTCAACATCTGAGATGATAGCAAACACCAGAGACAGAGATTTGTGGAGACCCATGATCGCCTACGCCAGTTGACACGGCACCTGGTGATGATGATGATGATCTGTCCTTTGAGTGTTTCGAAACTTTAGATACTGGCCGACATCCCTGCCCTCTTTTCTTGCAAGACTATACCCCCAGAAGAGAGCATCATTGTATGCAAATTAGAAACCCGATCAATTTCTGTTAGCTGGCTTTATTGACTGTTTGATAGCCATTAAACTCATTGGCGCAAGCTCACACCGTGGGTATTTTAAATACGTGAGATTTAAGAGTTTTGCACCCTCTCTGGGATAATAGATATGGGTTCTCTATTTCCCCGCTTGGGTAATAATGTCTCTGAGATAGAAACAACAATGGATGATAATGTGAAGGCAGAGTGAACGAGTAAGATGAAAGAAAAGAACAAGCCCCATTTTCAAACACGTTTTATATACATTGTGTTGAGATATCATGAATACAGAAAATATAAAGTTTTACATACATTGTGTTGAGATATCATGAATACAGAAAATATACAGTTTTACATACATGGTGTTGAGATATGAATAAAGAAAATATAAAGTTTTACATACATTGTGTTGAGATATGAATAAAGAAAATATAAAGTTTTACATACAGTGTGTTGAGATATGAATAAAGAAAATATAAAGTTTTACATACATTGTGTTGAGATATGAATAAAGAAAATATAAAGTTTTACATACAGTGTGTTGAGATATGAATAAAGAAAATATAAAGTTTTACATACATTGTGTTGAGATATGAATAAAGAAAATATAAAGTTTTAGAGTTGAAACATGATACACCTGTGTAGTGGCGGAGTCCGTAAGGGAAGCAAAGAATAGTACCACTGTAACTTACTATGCATGTCGTAAGTGGCGACTGTGGTGGGGGATTTGGAAGCTACCTAGAAAATAAAAGCTTCGCAGAAATTGGATGTGCTTCCTATTTTTAGGTGCATAACTGGTACAACGTACAATCGCTCTTAGGTGCGGATCACATATAAATCACACAGAGTGATTAACAAGTGGTCGATATGGAGAGTACGAAGAAGAAACAAGGTACTTGTGGATAAGAAAAAAGACAGGAATCCATGGATGACCCAGGTTAAGAGGAGAGGATAGCGATAGGCCGAGAATACCCTGCAGAAGCCACATTCGAGTGTCAATGGACAAGGGCTTGTGTGGATCCCGCAAGGAGGACTGAAAGTGAAACGTCCTGGAAGAGACCTCGATACGTAGTCTTCTTGAGGAAGTCAAGGAGGCTAAACTATCCTAGGATAGAAAAAAACAACCAAAACACCAAAGACTGGGAAAGGTGGCAAACAAATGTTGAGACCACATGCTCCGGAAAGAAAGAAGAAGAAGAATGTTGAAACATGATAAAAACGGGAAATAAGTGAAGTGAAAATAACTCAAATCGTTGTCAAAGTTGTACTTAAGTAAATACTGTAACTCTGAGCAGGGCCGTGCTGTATATTTTCTCAGTATGATGCAAGTCTTCAAAATGCCGCCCCCTAAATGTTTTTCTTTAAAATAGTCTTCAATTGGAATTTTGTTTTCGCTGCTTATGCCCCCCCTCACGGTTCCGCCTGATGCGGCCGCCTCTCTGTATCATAGCACGGCACGGCCCTGACTCTGGGCGAGACCAAACTTCAATAGGTAGATTTCCACACATACTTGGGAAGGAATGTAGACAACAGAGGAAGAAACAGATAGAAATGTTAAAATAAGAATGCAAAATTCATGAGAAGATTTCGTTGCACTAGGGAAATGTATGGAAGTTTAACACAAGAAAAGAGAACATTGAGAAAATAAGAAGCAGTAACTTGATACGCGTTAGAAGAAGAAGAAGAAGCAGAAGAAGAAAAAAAGAGGAAAAAATGAATAACGATTTGCATAGAAGAGGTAGGAAATAAAGAAGATAAATAGAAAACAAGGAAAAACTGACACATCCTTCTGCTTGACAGAGCAAGTTCTCTCATGCTGAAAATGAGATGTTTTGTCCAAAATGTGATTTAAAAAACAGGTTGTGTGTCGTGATGAGTTATATCTTCAACGTGCTGTTGTTAGTGCCTCTTCAATGTTGTGGTTACGTTAAGTGTGAAGATTACACCTTCAATTTTTATGGTCACGTTAAGCATGAAACTATATCTATAACGTGGCGGTCACGTTAAGTCGGGAAACTATATATTCAATGTGGCGGTCACGTTAAGTGGGGAAACTATATATTCAATGTGGTGGTCACGTTAAGTGTGGAAACTATATATTCAATGTGGGGGTCACGTTAAGTGTGGAAACTATATATTCAATGTGGTGGTCAGGTTAAGTTGGAAACTGTACCTGCAATGTGGTGGTCACGTTAAGGCGGGAGACCCACCCAGAAATAGGGTTGTATTTTTAAAATTCACAGAAAAAACTACCAAACATATTGTCATACAATTTGGCCACCTGTTGTAAAACGCATCGTTTTCGATGATAAACAACGTTTAGTGTATGTACTCTAATTAGTTATTTTAAAATAATTAATTTTCTTGAAAATATATTGTAAAAACACCCTTGCATCGGGAGAGGATTTCATAAACATAAGAAGTGCAAAGAACGCCAAACTGGCATATGATGTACATAGCACCAATAGTTATAGCGTGAACCTCCAAAAATGTCTAACTCAATTGGTTTTGTAGATATGGTTTTGCAATGTAACCCTTCCAAATTAAAAAAGAAATTCAAATTAGAAAAGCAATATCTCTGCTTATATACAGTTTAGACAAAAGTGGAGGTTCACGCTATAACTATGGGTGATATGTACATCATATGCCAGTTTGGCGTTCTTTGCACTTCTTATATTTGTGAAATCCTCTCCCCGATACAGGGGGGGTTTTTTACAAAATATTTTCAAGAAAGTTAATTATTTTTTAAATAACTAACTACAGTACATACACTAAACGGTGTTTATCATCGAAAACGATGCGTTTTGCAACAGGTGGCCAAATTGTATGACAATATGTTCGGTAGTTTTTTTTCTGTGAATTTAAAAAAATACAACCCTATTTCTGGGTGGGTCTCCCGCCTTAAGTGTGGAAACTATATATTCAATGTGGTGGTCAGGTTAAGTTGGAAACTGTACCTACAATGTGGTGGTCACGTTAAGTGTGGAAACTATATATTCAATGTAGTGGTCACGTTAAGTGTGGAAACTATATATTCAATGTGGTGGTCACGTTAAGTGTGGAAACTATATATTCAATGTGGTGGTCACGTTAAGTTGGGAACTGTACCTACAATGTGGTGGTCACGTTAAGTGTGGAAACTATATATTCAATGTAGTGGTCACGTTAAGTGTGGAAACTATATATTCAATGTGGTGGTCACGTTAAGTGTGGAAACTATATATTCAATGTGGTGGTCACGTTAAGTTGGGAACTGTACCTACAATGTGGTGGTCACGTTAAGTGTGGAAACTATACATATAACGTGGTGGTCACGTTAAGTGTGGAAACTATATATATAACGTGGTGGTCACGTTAAGTGTGGAAACTATACATATAACGTGGTGGTCACGTTAAGTGTGGAAACTATACATATAACGTGGTGGTCACATTAAGTGTGGAAACTATACATATAACGTGGAGGTCACATTAAGTGTGGAAACTATACATATAACGTGGTGGTCACGTTAAGTGTGGAAACTATACATATAACGTGGAGGTCACATTAAGTGTGGAAACTATACATATAACGTGGTGGTCACATTAAGTGTGGAAACTATACATATAACGTGGTGGTCACATTAAGTGTGGAAACTATACATATAACGTGGTGGTCACGTTAAGTGTGGAAACTATACATATAACGTGGTGGTCACGTTAAGTGTGGAAACTATACTTTTAACCTTTCACTCTTCTGATCCGATATACTGGCTCGATATAATTCTCAAGATATCTCAAAGTCGATATACTAGCTACTTCAGTCTACATTGCAATATGGGTGCGCCTGGGAGTAACATAAATTACGGAGTGAAAGGGTTAATATGGTAGCCACGTTAAGTGTGAAAACGTTACATAAAGTGTGTTAATCACGCAAAGCCAATATGCTGGCTAATTCATATTAAACATTCCAATGTCAATAATTTCGAAAGTTAAAAAAATGTTAGAGAGTGAAAGTGTTAATGCTCTTAATCTATATGTATTTCTCCCTGCTCTCCATCAGTACTTATTTGCTGTCCACTCTTCCCTTCTCCGCAAACATTAAGAGAACACACACGTTTTCATTTGAACAACTCAGTCTGTGTTACCTTCATAATAACAGGTAGTTCAGAAAAAGAAAACGCGCAACAACATATATATATATATTTAAAGAATGAATAATGTATAAAACAGAAACTATTACATAGAAGGAAAGAGAAATACGTTGAAAAAGAACATAAAATAAAGATAGAACATACATCATCTTATTACATTCCTCTCGTACCGTTAAACGCTACATTGGGCATGAACGTAATTTCTCCACACCACTCTATATTCAGCTCAATCTCCTCAATAAAGTTTAGTTCAATATTTCTAGCCGCTTGACAGTAAAACTCCATTCAAGGTTTTCTTAGATTGTCTTTTCTTAGAGTGTCTTTTCTTATAGTGTCTTTTCTTAGAGCGTCTTTTCTATCTTCAACCATTACTTACCCCCTTTTCTTAGAGTGTCTTTTCTTAGAGTGTCTTTTCTTAGAGTGTCTTTTCTTAGAGTGTCTTTTCTTAGAGTGCCTTTTCTTAGAGTGTGTTTTCTTATAGTGTCTTTTCTATCTTCAACCATTACTTACCCCTCCCCCTTTCTTAGAGTGTCTTTACTTAGAGTATCTTTTCTATCTTCAACCATTACTTCCCCCATCCCCTTCAATACAATATCTTGCTCCCATTGTTTCGTTTTAAAATATATATTGTTCAGAGTGTCTCTATTTCTACTTCTCCAGCAAACCTTCACGCCGCCACTTAATGACTACTATTACTTGATTGTCGTAAAGTGGAGTTGGCTTCATTTGTTATATTTTAACTTGTTCCACACCTGTTCCTGTTATATCAATCTGTGACCCGTGCTATATTAAGTCGAACGCATTTTTCGGTTGTTCCAACGTTTTGGCAATTCTGGCGAAATTATTAGAAACGAAAGCACGCATATAGATTCATTTCCCAGCTGTAGAAATGATTTTGACATGTTTACGGATGTACAGCTGTCGAAATCTTGTCGACCGTTTACCCTAATTTGACGAGTCATCGAGAAAATTCAATTTGGCTTCAAAATGGTGTTAATGGTCTGGAAATGCAAGGCAATCGCCATCTTAGTTGTATCACGTGGTTAGATGTCACTACTTGTATATTCACATGACCTGGTGAATGAAAGAGATATAGGTCAAAGGGGTGATGAACATGGAGATTGAAACAAGATCAATATTAGAACTAAAAAACTTTAGCTGCCCGCCTGCCCAGCGTGTTCGTAGCACGTTGGACAACGGGTGATAAGCCATCTGTAAGTGCGGGTTAGATTCCGCGGGCTGGCTGAAAATCCACAGGTTCTCCAGATTTACGACGTTCTTGGCACCGAACCAAAGGGTCACGATGTTCATGGTACCGAGCCGAAGAGCTGAAAGCTCAAGTGCTTCTGGATCGGGAACAAAAAAAACCTCAAAAACGTTGGTAATTTGTTACTGAATTGACATCATTGTGCTCCAGGTAGACCTATAGGTGCTCAATCTCTCCCAACAGATGTTAAAGGTTATTTATTACTGATTGTTCCTGTGACTCGGTGGTTACACACGCTCCTCTCTCTTTCTCTCTCTCTGTCCTTCAATCATCCATCTCTACTTGTAAAACGTGTAATTCCAAACACCTTAAATCGCTGGATTTATTCAACATCAATTTTAGTGTCCTCATCCAACAGTAGGTCGCCAAGAGACCGAATAACATCCTCTTATCCATCCTAACCTCCCCATCAATCGATGCTTTCGATGGAAGCACATCCGCTCTCTTGTTGCCGTGGACACCCGTATTACCCAATATGCCACACTTGTACAGACGTTTCCAATATAGAAGTCCTGAACAGTGCTGGCATTCCAGCATGCACACTTTACTGAGTCAGCGACGTCTCAGATGGCTGGGGCACGTGTGCTGTATGAGCGACGATAGAATCCCAAAGAACATTCTATATCGTCAACTCGCATCTGGTGCTAGACAGCATTATTACGCTTCATTGACACCTGCAAGTGTGATCTAACTTCATGCGGCATAGACAAAAAACACTGGGAGCAGCTGGCCAAAGACAGGCAAGCATGGCGAGCGGCAGTGAGGGCGGCTAAAAATGAAAGAAGAAAAACAACATCACATGTGGAGGCAAAAGAGAGCACAGAGAGCAGAGAGAACATCCCATGCATCGGCTCTAGTCTCCAGTTTTACCTGCAGCAACTGTGGCAATGATTGCCACTCCAGAATAGGCAATTACAGCCACATGAAACGTTGTGATTCAGCACAGAACATAATACGTGACGCAACATTTGTTGTCTCCTAAGACAAAGAGGCCAATGATGATGACAGACGTATTAATGAGCAGAATTCAAGTAGAGAAAATCCAACTTTCTAGTACCACTTTCACTGTGTTATACTGCAACAGGGAACCAAATCTGATCGAGTGTAGGGGAAAACCATCAGAGCTGACTCATAATATAGAAATCAGTTTGAACTTGATACATCAAAATTTGGAGTCTCTATGGCGAAGTGGTTAAGACACTTGCATATCGTTCTGATTGTGGATTCGAATCTGGACCAGGCCACATATGCATTTTTTTTTCATCAGATCCCTAGGATTATTGATAGAGCTACGGAGTTCATACTTTCTCCATCACTCTCAGTAGATTGCATGCAATTACTATCGCCAAGGACTGATCCATACGGAGAGACATGTTTCCATGAAGTCATTACTATCGCCAAGGACTGATCCATACGGAGAGACATGTTTCAATGAAGTCATTACTATCGCCAAGGACTGATCCATACGGAGAGACATGTTTCAATGAAGTCATTACTATCGCCAAGGACTGATCCATAAGGAGAGACATGTTTCAATGAAGTCATTACTATCGCAAGGGACTGATCCATCGGAGACATGTTTCAATGAAGTCATTACTATCGCATTTACACTATTTAGTCATATTCTTCTTCTTCATTTTCGAACTCTTCATATCAACCACTCTGTGTGACGTGTACGTGATCTGAGCTTTAGAGCGATTTACGTTGTGCCAGTTACGCGCCTACAAGTAGGCCAGCACATCCGATTTCTGCAACGCTTTTTATTTACTAGGGTAGCATCCCTAGGGCCTACATCAGTCGCGTCTTACGGCATGCATTGTAGGTTGCAGTGGTACTATTCTTTGCTTCCATTGCGGGCCCCGACACCCCATAGGCGGTTTAGTCATCAAAACCAAAGAAAGAAAGAAGAAAAATCAAAAGTTGAATTTGAAATAGAAAAACGTCTTTAATCATATTTTGTTTTTCCTTCAACTAATTTAGTCTTCATCCTCAGAATGAACCAACATGTGCAAGCTAGTGGTAGGTTCACTTAGAAACTAATGATGAGGACAAGTCAGTTGGTTGTGTGTAGCAGCGTCAGATGGTAAACTCATCATTAGAAACGGTACCACTATACAGCAAGCACCCCATGGTGTGAAAGTTTACCAAAAAATCGTAGTAGCAATCATTAGACATAGTAACATCAATACAATCTCCACAACGTTGAAACAATGAACAAACAACTTATTCTATCCAGGTACACTTTTGCGAAATGGCTAAACTGTACAAGACGTACAGTATAGTTTCCATGGTAAATAAACTGCAGACAAGACGAGAAACGTTAACGACTTGAACAGTATGGTATCGATAATATGTACATGCTGTTCGTCATCATCATCATCATCAAATAGCTGGTCCCTTCCGGAACTTGGCTCCCATCACAGCAGTCCTGAAAAACTAACTATTCTGTGAAAGTTGACCGGTCTCAGCAGCAGTCATTCTCAGATCGTCAATTACATCTTGCACCCATCATCTACTATATTTTCCTCTCATTCTTCTTTCAGGCACTTTTCCCCTCCAAAATTATCTTCTCTAGGCACTCATGATGTGCTGTTACGAATCTAAAATATTTGATGGTTTTTCATCAATAACTCAATATAATTCATTGTTTTACTTTGGAGAGTCTATGGGTTTACTACTAAACAACGTGTATTTCTCTAAATGTTAGAGAAGACTGCAGTAAAACTATGTGTTTACTACTGAACAACGTGTATTTCTCTAGATGTCAGAGAATACTGCAGTAAAACTATGTGCCAAAGACGAGAAACATAAAAACAAAGTAGGTAACTTTACAAAGTACAAAAATAAGATTTCTTCCATTTATTAGTTATCCTTTGCTTGATAAAGGTCTTTTGGTCGAAACGTCAGTGTATCTTATGTTTGTAGTTTGTATAACTACTTTAGTTTCTACTTATTTTTCGTATTGTATTTCTGTATAAGAGACTTTTCATATACTAAGTTCTCTGCATAGATAATACTGCAGTAAAACTGCTTACACCGTAGGTCGGACGACGATTTCTAAGATGCCGATTGCACAGGGAAACCAAAAACAAGTGTTCAAAATCACATGAATAGATTCATCAAGATAGATAACACTACCACCAAGCTGTATAATAATAACATTGAAAATCACATGAATAGATTCATGAAGATATATAACACTACCACCAAGCTGTATAATAATAACATTGAAAATCACATGAATAGATTCATGAAGATATATAACACTACCACCAAGCTGTATAATAATAACATTGAAAATCACATGAATAGATTCATGAAGATATATAACACTACCACCAAGTTGTATAATAATAACATTGAAATATCACATGAATAGATTCATGAAGATAGATAACACTACCACCAAGCTGTATAATAATAACATTGAAATATCACATGAATAGATTCATGAAGATAGATAACACTACCACCAAGCTGTATAATAATAACATTGAAAATCACATGAATAGATTCATGAAGATATATAACACTACCACCAAGCTGTATAATAATAACATTGAAAATCACATGAATAGATTCATGAAGATATATAACACTACCACCAAGCTGTATAATAATAACATTGAAAATCACATGAATAGATTCATGAAGATAGATAACACTACCACCAAGCTGTATAATAATAATATTGAAAATCACATGAATAGATTCATGAAGATAGATAACACTACCACCAAGTTGTATAATAATAACATTGAAATATCACATGAATAGATTCATGAAGATAGATAACACTACCACCAAGTTGTATAATAATATCATTGAAAATCACATGAATAGATTCATGAAGATAGATAACACTACCACCAAGCTGTATAATAATAACATTGAAATATCACATGAATAGATTCATGAAGATAGATAACACTACCACGAAGCTGTATAATAATAACATTGAAATATCAAAACATGAAGTCACAGTAGTGTTATCAAGCACAACAAAACAACCAAATCAACGTTTTGCCAAAAAGGACATTATCAAATACAGGACAACTACCAGAAATAAGACTAATTAGAATGGCACTGTGAATCTCTGTGGCTAAACACTTTTCTTGGGTTTCTGAAGATCGTTGGTTCGAATCCGGACCCCGTCGTTCTGGTCACGAATTCCTTTTTTACAGAGACCACTGAGATTGTTGCCGGAGCTACAGAGTTCGTGCTTTGTGCAATACTCTTTGCAGTTGGCGTGTCATTTCTGCGTAGATGGACCAAGCCATATGGGATAACACCGGGCGCAATTAAGTCAATCCTTCGACTTTAAACCTCATAGATTGGAACATTAAAAAAACACACACAACCGATGACACCAATAAGAAGCATACCTGCAAGATTGACGTTGCTCAAAAATGAATGAAAGTAACATAAGAAACGACTATTTGAAAAGAAAAAAAAACTATTAAAACAAATGTAATCGGCAGTGAGAAAGTAGAAGGTAATAAATATTAAAAGTATCAAGCTAAAGAATGCAATATGTTCAAGATAAAGGGTAACGAGATAACCAAGTTAATGTACTTTCTGATGTAGAGTAGTACTTATATAATTACTAACATTTTAAAACTAATTGCTTTAAGACATTTCTCTGAGGAGTTATGGCAGCTAGCAGAGATAACTCTTTCATGATGCCAACATCAGCCATGTTAGTGCTAGAGGGATGTACAGTGTGCAAGGAGAAGATATCAAATATGTTATAAGTGGAATTTTCTTGAACTAATTACAAAGTGCCAGGAAGGACTTTCGTGAAAACAACATTAGAGTCAAAGTAGCCATATATTAATATTATGTTTGGTGCGGGAATCTTGAAAAAAATACGCTATAAACACATTGATTCTTTACGCTAAAGAAAAAAAAAACAAAAAAACTAGCATATCAGAAATCCGAATATAGTTTTAAAAAAAAATATTATTTCATAACGTATATAGTGATGCAGTGATAACTATAATATATGAGATATAGTGTGTGTGTGTCTGTTAACATTTCATCATCAGTCAGTAGTACGGATAAAGAGTGGAAGAGGCGAACGAATTCGTTATGAATACCTGCCATCTATTCAGCGAAATTATTATATTACTGTATGCTTCTCGTACCGTGATAGGTTGCATAGATCCTGAAAGTAATGTATCACATTGGCTGAAATCTGATGCATGTGTCCTAAACTTGTAGAAGTCTATGCATTTAGGGGTTTACCAAACCAATGTGCAACGTATACACGTTCTTGGCAAATATCAAACATATCACAAAGAGTGATTAAAATTGGTCGTAAAGAACGAACGCAAACAAGAAGAAGAAGTATACATACCGTTCTATCCTAACCAACTCGTTCATCCTTTTATATTGAACTGAGTCTGATATGTCTCGAATCTCTCAGCAAAGTTTGTTTTAAGGTTTCCATAGGGCACCCTTTCTTTCTGGAACTCTTTGCCTCCCACTTTAATATCTACTTTATGATTCTTTGATCATTTCTTCTCAAAGTAAACCCAGCATACCTCAATCTTCTCTCTCATAACAATTGTTACTAGTAGTTGACCAGATATGTCTATAATTTCATCATCTCTATTGAATTCGTCAATCAGTGACATACTGCCATTTGTCATGTGACACTGCCATTTATCATGTGACATACAGTAAAACTATCATGTGACTTACAGTAGGCTGTGATGAAAAATTAGAATAAATCACAAATACAGAGTGTTCAACTTAAAAGCAACCCCAGTGGTAAATATAAATTTGCCAGGTACGCATTGCATCTCGTCTATTTACTATTTAAACCGGTTCTGACTAGCTTGTCCTACGTCACATTTGTTCATCGCCCCTTCCCTCACTACAATTACACACCATCACACAACCTTGACCTATACTACGTCATAACTGAACCTTTCCATTTCCATACATATATGCAAGATTAGCTCCATTCACAGGCTGCTTTTAAGTTGAACACCCTGTATATTGTACGTGACTGTTGGGACCATTCACGTCTTTCAGAACATGACAACGGCTGACCGCAAGCACTTAAAGGTTAATTGCTACTTAGTATGTTCTAAAGGGTTAGGGGTGCAAGAAATATAAATATGGACCTATGTTGACAGGTGATAACAGGTAGGCTCAGGTGAATACAACTTATATAAATAAATAGTATGTCGGGAGGAAGTTGTATGTTGATTTTTCTCTTAAGCAGGTAGCTTATTATAATGCAATGATTCATGGTGAGCACATGTGGACACAGGTGAATACAGGTGAATTTCATCAAAATAATTAAATAATATCTTGTAACAACGTTTTATTTTGATTGCCTGTCAAACAGGTAGAGATTATCACGGTATTGTTCCCCATTAACTAACATTGTCAGAAAGTCACGTTATTGTTCCACATTAACTAACATGATCAGAAAGTCACGGTATTGTTCCACATTAACTAACATGATCAGAAAGTCACGTTATTGTTCCACATTAACTAACATGATCAGAAAGTCACGTTATTGTTCCACATTAACTAACATGATCAGAAAGTCACGTTATTGTTCCACATTCACCAACATTGTCAGAAAGTCACGTTATTGTTCCACATTAACTAACATTGTCAGGAAGTCACGGTATTGTTCCACATTAACTAACATGATCAGAAAGTCACTGCAATGCTCTCCCTTCACTTAAATTTTCAGTGCCACAGTAATATTCACCATTCATTAAAAATGTAAGAAAGTTGGTGTTAATATTCTCCTCTAGACTAGACAACAGCATAGCTCATGATACTTCGTCTAACACCACACTGCCTCGATCATCGCTCTGGGATTTCAAGAAAAAGTTTTTTTTTTTAATCCAGGCAGAAAGACATGATGAGAAAGACCCACTAGGAGCCGACAGTACAAATTTAATTGTCTAACACAAGAAGAACAATAAACAAAATAAAGATTAGCTCAGATATTGAAACAAACATGAAAACACTCCAGTCAATATCAACGTTTCAACTAATTAGTTGTTATCAAGCAACAGACAAGAATAACAAGCTGACCAATTAAAGCTAATCTTTGAGACAATGAAAAACAAAGTTGGAAATTTTTTGAAAGAAATTAAACAGAAGAATAATGAACACATTCGACTAGGTTAGACAATGTAGTGAACATGAATTATTCACTGAAAGAGATTAAAAATTTTGTTTTTTCCTGAAGAAATACAAACAAAATAAAGAGAAATACTTCAAGCTTTGTTATTGTATTCTTCTCAATTCCTTATAATTTACATAATCATCAGGTGCCGTGCCTACTCGCGTTGGCGATCGAATATTTCCACCGCTCGAGTGGTTACCGGGCCCCAAATTGGGTGTAAAGAATAGAACCACTACTACCTGCCACGCATGTTGTAAGAGGCGTCTAATGAGGTTGGACTTGGGGCTAGCTACCCACACCATAAAAAACACTAGATGGCTACAGAACGGAGAGCGAACCGAGTAAACGCTGGCTGAAACCGGACACATCGCAGAAGGATAAACAACAGAGTTCCAAATGGCGCTGAAGATGTGACGAAAAACACGCCAATGCTAAGGCTGCATGGATCAGATTTCCACATGAATAGAATTTATGGTGAGATATGGTATATTGGTCTGGGCGGTGATCGCGAGAGAGAATATTTCCACAAATCTATGTCTTTGGTGTTTACTATCAACTCAGATGTTGACGCTCTTCCGTGCCATGAAGTCATGCTGTCCAAAATGTTCTGTCTTCCTCTGTCTCATTTTTCCTCGAACTTACTGGTTGTCACAATGTGTTCTAATCATCCCCTTCTCATTACAGGTTCGAAAAATGATGACTGCCTCTTTCTTATATTGATGATAAGTTTTATCTGTGTCTTGACCTCATTCAACACCTCCACATTTGTCATTTTAGCAGTTCATGTGATTCTCATCATTCTTCTGTAAAACCACATCTATGTGGCCTCCATAGATTTTTCTTTCTGTTTGTTTGCTGTCCATGACTCGCATCCGTATTGGTTTTATGTAGCACTGTATAACTCACATTCCGATCTCAATTGACAATGACTTGTTGTGTATAAGTTACATAACTCCTACAAGTAGTTTCTCCATTTTAATCTGAACATCTGCTGCGCCATGTATGTGTTCTATTGTTTGTCCGACCATCTGATCGTGATAGATACATATCTGGATTCACGACCTGACATAACTGTAACTCATTGACCCATATTATCCTATCTGATTAGCATCTTAAGTGTACATTCTTAAGTCATTCATTACGACATGGAAACTAATTAATGACCTCTTAGCGAAATGTGAATGGCACAGACCATTAAGTTGTCGCCGGCAGTTGTAGAAATCATTGTCTTGGTATATGTATGGGCGACCACATAAATGTTTTCCAGGAAGTAGTGATGAGGGCGGGGGGAGTAAAAATAGTTAGTTGGTAGTTTACTGCGAGAAAATTAGTTAGTTGGTAGTTTACTGTGAGAAAATAGTTAGTTGGTAGTTTACTGTGAGAAAATAGTTAGTTGGTAATTTACTGCGAGAAAATAGTTAGTTGGTAGTTTACTGTAAGAAAATAGTTAGTTGGTAATTTACTGCGAGAAAATAGTTAGTTGGTAGTTTACTGCAAGAAAATAGTTAGTTGGTAATTTACTGCGAGAAAATAGTTAGTTGGTAGTTTACTGTAAGAAAATAGTTAGTTGGTAGTTTACTGTAAGAAAATAGTTAGTTGGTAGTTTACTGCGAGAAAATAGTTAGTTGGTAGTTTACTGTAAGAAAATAGTTAGTTGGTAGTTTACTGTAAGAAAATAGTTAGTTGGTAGTTTACTGCAAGAAAATAGTTAGTTGGTAGTTTACTGTAAGAAAATAGTTAGTTGGTAGTTTACTGCGAGAAAATAGTTAGTTGGTAGTTTACTGTAAGAAAATAGAGAAGAACAGATTGACATAAAACTGAATATTAAAATAACATTGTCGGGGGAGGGCGGAGTCTTGTCCCTTGTCTTAACGTGACAGTCTCTTTGGGAATGTGCTCATTTAACTGTGACCATATACTTATATACAAGAGGGTCTCCGTGGCTCAGTGGTTAAGCTTGTGCTTTGCGTTTCGACGTTCTTGGGCTCGAACCAGAACGCGGCGTTCTGTTCACGAGTTAATTTTTGTTTCCAGAGATTCATATGATTGTTGCCGGAGCTACAGTGTTCTTGCTTTGTGGAATACTCGTGGTGTGCAATTTCTGCGGAGAGCGACCTAGCCATTTGGGGTAAAATCGATGCGATGAAGTCAATCATTTGGCTTTAAGATCTTTAGACTTATATACAGAGTGAATGAAGGACAAAATAAAAAAAAGAATAGAAACGAGAAGGACAGAATATAACAAGAACATATATCATACGTTTACAGGGTAATATTTTCTGCAGGAAACAAACAAAGATGATTAACTCTATATATTTGCAAGAGTAACGTCCCCTTTGTGTTACATACTTAGATGAAGGCTGAACACAAATTCGACGTTCTAAGCACAATGTTCTTAATTTATTTAGAGAAACAAATAAAAGTGTACGCCAAAAAGAAAGAAGAAAAAAAACTAACATATGTATTATTATAATGGTCCCCTTTTTCCATATAATTTACCACCTTAGTAGTTATACCTCGGCCTTTTTCGCTAAGATCAGAGTATAGTGTCCACTTTATCGAGGTCAAATGATAGGAGCCTTCATAGAGACAATAGGCAAACTAAAACTACATTAAACAAATTCCGAGCAGCTCTCGTTTGAAAGAATGGCGACGCTCGGAATCTGACACGTTTTAAACGTCACCGGGTACCACCCTCTGCGGCACTAAAGTGTAAGGGCCCAATACTGATTTAAAAAAAAAAATGTATTGGCCAGTTGATCGCGGCCATATTGTGAGAGTCTTCAAAAAACGTCAAATGGCAAAATAAAATCTACTCCAACAAACTTCGAGAATTTCATTCGAAAAAAATGACGCCTTTAGGAGTTTACACGTTGAATCCTGCTGGGTCCACTTGTGTTAGCACTTCTAAGTTCAATCGTACTGGGTCCACTTGTTGTAGCACTTCAACGTTCAATCGTACTGGGTCCACTTGATGTAGAACTTCCACGTTCAATCGTGCTGGGTCCTCTTGTTGTAGCACTTCCACATTCAATCATACTGGGTCCACTTATCGTGGTACTTCCAAGTAGGGCCCAATAGAAAGAAAAAAACTATAATTTCTTCTTCCCACTTCCCCCTGTCGTGACATCATGACCTAGTTTCGACCACAAATAGCCAACCATAGACAAGGTAATCAAACGGAACTGATAAGTTGAATAGTTATACCAACGTTGTGTTACAAATATCAAACATGATCCCTAACTAAATCACCAGAAAGAAAGATCACAATATGTGAAATGAACTGTTTAAGAAAAGTCGTCAATGTTACAAGATGGGATAGATTGAGAAATGAGAATATTAGAAATGTCGTTGAAATCACACCATACATCCAACATATTAGAAATGTCGTTGGAATCACACAATACATCCAACATATTAGAAATGTCGTTGAAATCACACCATACATCCAACATATTAGAAATGTCGTTGGAATCACACAATACATCCAACATATTAGAAATGTCGTTGGAATCACACAATACATCCAACATATTAGAAAACAATAAATAAAATGGTTCGGTCACCTAATGAGAATGAAACCATGTCACGCCTACAACAATCGGCAAACCGGACGCAGAGCTAGAGAAAGACAAAGAACCGGATGGTTAGATAATATCACATATATCTGCAACATCAAAGAATTTACAACTAGATATGTCAAGAGATCGAAAAATTAAACACTTTCAGAACTTTTGTTTGGCATAATTTCAAGAAAGATTATATACATTCAGACTTAGATTTTATTTTTCATTATTCCGTTTTATGAGACCTTTTACGAGAACGTTTATTTTCGTGAACTTGTTGACAGTTATATACTTCTTCTTCTTCTTCTTCTTCGATCGTTCTAGGCCTGTTTTAATCATTCTCATTGTGATATATAAACAGCCAAACGTCCGAACGTAATGTACGTGCACCAGCCTTCAGCACCTATTGGAGCCCAGTTGCTTATCCTTCGGTGGGGTGTTCGTTTTCAGCCAGCTTTTGATTTACTAGGGTGAGCTTTACCTAGGGTACGATCAGCTTTGCCGTATTTTTGGGCTTTGTGATCTACGCCGGGACAGTGAGTTACGCTGTTCATGCCCGTTCTGACTGAGAAATATTTCTCGGGGCTTGTAAGCTTATCCTCGGACGGCGTCTTACTCGTATAAGACACCGTGTAAAGTATCGGCCTTCGCCAATGTTCAGACCCGGACTTCCTGTCAGGTCCGAACATTGTCGGCCTTGCTTTACCGTACATTTTTGAGTCTGATCCGGAGAAGGAACATTCTCAGCCTTTTCTAGACGCGCATTGGTACGTGGCAATTTGCAATTAACGTCGAAAGCACTGGCATGGGGCCGAGTACAAACAATGTAGAGGGTCGTTTCAGTCGGCGCTATCAGCGTAACTGAGGATTTTGCGCTCGCCGCCATCACCCGCCCCAGTTATTCCGGGGATGTTAGTTACGACTGCAATCGAACATTGCCCGGTTGCCCCATGGCTGGCAGTCCCGTTAGGAATCACCAACCTCAGTTCTTCCGGGGATGTTAATTTTTAGTCGCACAGTACCTTGCACGGTTTTCCCAGGGCGGGTAGTTTCGTTATGCACTAAACGCAACTTGTTCTTTTGCGCTCGGCAAACCTTGCCCAGTACATGTGTCTGCACCAGGCTACCAATGCTAGGTCAGCTGCAATCTTCTCTCGCACCAACACGAGGGTAGACTTTTATTCGTTACGGTCCTGTCTTATTTATTCTTGCCGACGGGCTGGCAATGTTTGCCCCCTCCTCAGGGCTTCGAGCTTCTCCTACGTGGGCATACGTTTGGTCACTGGATGCACCTCTCATCCATGTCTGAGACGTTTCGTTTCTGTTTCTTTGCGTTCAGGGACTTGGGCAATATCTTGTTGGACATCGGTCAGGAGATTTGTGCATTTTCTTTGTATGTATCTTTATCGTGTTTCCGTACTTGCACCGCTACCCCTACCAGTAGTTTTCTCTCCCCGATCCCTGCCCCTCTTTGCCAGACCAGAACCATAGTCTGTTTCCAGGGTCACCGCGTGGAGGTTAGGGGGAGGGTCTTGGTTAGCGCGCCCCTCGCTAACCCTGGCTCATGTTACCACCATGACCTCATGAGCCTTTGACCCCGACAGTTATATACGTTTGCTTCATTCTTAAAAACAAAACTATTGAAACAGCATAGCCAGATTTTTGACGTAAAATATTTTATACCGGATGTAAATAATTGAGCTGTCACTGTGCTCTGATCCCAAACTCTGTAGCTGTAAACCGGACACCAATTGCATGCCGGGAGTGCTCAGTCTAACAGTTGCATGCCGGGAGTGCTCAGTCTAACAATCGTAATAGAGCTAAAATTTCCATAGAATTGTGGTGTATAATATCCTATTATCTTAATGAGGTACAGCCTATTGGTTAGAACTCTGGGCCCTTCTACGTATGTTATCGTTCGTATCTCGGTAACATGGTGAACGAGGTCATGACCTCTAAATAAACATGATATAATAACACTGCTTGACTTCAGACAATACTTCTGGAAATATGTTCAATCATCATCATGTGTTTTTTTTCTTCACATTTTGCAACATAAACAAACAGTTACTTTGGTAACAACATTTCTTTTGAGCATTTTGATTAATGATTTCCTGATTTATTTCTTGATTTATTTCTTGATTGAGTTATTTATTTATTGATATGATCATCTCCCTCTCTCTCTCTCTCTCGTGATCCCCTCATATGATCATCTTAATGTCGTCTCAGGGCATCCGAATACGTTACCTGAATTCTTTCTTACACATGAAGATCTCGACGACAGAGCGCTATCTCCGTAGCATCGAAGATTGTTCCAGATGTATTTAGGCAGATTATTTTTTTTAATTGACACTACTGAGCTTTGCAGTAGCAGCAGATCTTAACCAATTGTAACAGCCAATGATTGTTTTACTTACTAAACTTGTGCATCAGGTCACTTGTTATTGTCAGTCTCAGAAATGTCTGCTTTGTGCCGCTTCAATGTCTGCTTTGTGCCACTTCAATGCCTGCTTTGTGCCACTTCAATGCCTGCTTTGTGCCACTTCAATCCCTGCTTTGTGCCACTTCAATCCCTGCTTTGTGCCGCTTCAATATCTGCTTTGTGCCACTTCAATCCCTGCTTTGTGTCGCTTCAATGCCTGCTTTGTGACACTTCAATGCCTGCTTTGTGCCACTTCAATGCCTGCTTTGTGATTCTTTGATCACTTTTTCTCAGAATATTCTGAACATATCTTTATCTTCTCTTTCTTATAACAGTTGCTAATAGTGGTTGACCATGCAAAGACCACATAGAAGTCAAAAGCACAGATCTATCTTGAAAGCAAAGACCACACTGTAGATCTATCTTGAAAGCAAAGACCACACTGTAGATCTATCTTGAAAGCAAAGACTACACTGTAGATCTATCTTGAAAGCAAAGACCACACTGTAGATATATCTTGAAAGCAAAGACCACACTGAAGTAAAAAGCATAGATCTATCTTGAAAGCAAAGACCACACTGTAGATCTATCTTGAAAGCAAAGACCACATTAAATCCAAAAGTGGTTGTTATGAAATACTTCTAGTATAGAACTTCAAGGTGGCCTAGCGCACCAGATATTGTTTAGCAGCTTTTAGCGTTTCCTAACGTTGAGAGTTTCAGCTTGAATGCTCTAGCGGACATTAGAGAATGAGGTTGGGTTCACTCGTCAAGTGTTTGTTATTCTGTCTGCAGCAAGTTTAGTGAAGCAATCTTTAATGAATGGACAACATGTCAGCAGAATATTAAAAAAAGGTGGAGGATTTAGAAATTGTGTATAAGACTATGATTAATATCAGTGGCGGCTCGTCATTAATGGCTAGTGGGGCCGGACCCCACCAAATATAAGGTGAACGTGTATTTATTATTTTATACATTAAAATATAACCTAACCGAGGTTTTTCCGAAAATCTCTGTCTGGCCCCACCAACAAAAATGACCACGAGCCGCCACTGATTAATATAAGGAAATGTACTGATCGACTTCAGCGAGGTAGAACTTATAAAGAAAAATTGCTCAAGAAAATATCACCTCAACGCAGGAACACCAGTAATGAGACGCTACTACCCGTGTGTTGCCGGAACCCGTAAGGGAGCAAAGAATAGTAACACTGAGACCTAAAAGGCATGTTGTAAGAGGTGACTGAGGTAGGGACCTAGGAAAGCTACCCTAATAAATAAAAAGCGTAGCAGAAATAGGATGTGTTGGCCTACTTGTAGGCGCAAAACTGGAAACAACGTACAATCGCTCTTAGACTCAGATCACATACAAGTCCCAAAGAGTGGTTTAACAAGTGGTCGATATGGAACGTTCGAAGAAGAAGAAGCAGAATAAGAAGCTGCGAATTACGCAGGAATACAATAAATAAATGTTGCGTAGACTGTACATACCTTGGGAGTATTTTCTCAGCGAATGGAATAATAACTAATGAAAAGAAACATAAATGCAATAAAGCAAATCAAATCTTCGGACAAATGACACCAATTGCGAAATGCAAAACATGTTACTATAAATACTAAGAGATGCATTGTTGAATACATTGTTTCTCCCAACATTATGATATCAATGCCAAACCTGGACACTGACATTAAATGATAGAAGAAAACTTGTCAAGACGGAATGAAGTGTCTACACAGAATGTTGGGCGTATCAAAAAGAGAAAAGTTTAGAAATGAAGACATTAGGAAAACAATGAGAAATAAGCAGGGATAAAATAAATGAATGTAGTGCTTAGGTTCAACTTGACAAGTAGTTTACAGACGTTCATCACAGGCGATGATGACAACGGTCTCAGACGTGTGTTGCTGTCCCTCTCTGGTGTGTGCGGAGATGAATGTAGAGACAAATCCTCGAAACGCAGTCGCCTAACAAATAGTTACACAAACTAACTTAACTCTTTCCATACCATGAGCGTTACTTTAGTTTTGAACATTTTATGTTACTATAAATTACGTCAACTGGTGTCTGCGCAGAATAGAGGGAATAAGATGGTATGATAGGGTCACAAATGAGGAACTTATGGAGAGAACAAGACAGATTCCAGTGAACGAACAGGTTAAAAAAGACGCTGGCGCTGGATAGGACACACTTTGCGAAAACCGGAGGGAATATAACAAGAAGGGTCCTTGCCTGGAACCCGCAGGGACAGCGAAAGAAGGGAGGCCGAGAAATACATGGAGACGAGATTTGGAGGCGGAGATCAACAATATAAAGAAGAGCTGGAGGGAGCTACAGGAGATAGCTAGAGATAGGAAGACTTGGCATGAGTTGGTTGAGGGCCTATGCCCCAACCGGGTAAAAGGCAAAGAGAGAGAGATAAATTACGTCATTAATCACACAAACGTCTGTGTTTGCATTGTTTGCATTGTTTGCATTGTTTGCATTGCTTGCATTGTTTGCATTGTTTGCATTGTTTGCATTGTTTGCATTGCTTGCATTGTTTGCAGTGTATATCGCAGTAGTTTATATCATTTTGGTGATTCTCTGACGATCGTGTTAGGTGATAGCCTCTCTCTTCAAAGGTACTCGGTTCGATCCCATTCGTGGGGCCATCAATATATTTTTCTAGAGATCCCTGATCTCAGTGTAGGTGAGATCAAGTTCTTAGTCCTATCGGAGACAGACGATACAACATAAATTCCGTTTTCAACTTTACCACGTAACAGAACCATTATTAGTTCAAAATCGAGAAGAATAGACTGGAAAGCCGCTGCCCGAGTCAACATTCGTTAGAAATATTAAAAAACAAAATGCCTACACAGTATTTCCACCATCTTTTAAATGACATCGAGGACCCTCGTCGGTGCTACGGAGTTTTTCCACTGTCGCTGAGATCTTCATGTGTATGAAAGAGATCGGAGCATAAATGGTTACTCACTGAAGTGCAATGATGATGTTCATATCAATCAATCAATCAACCAAACTACTAATAAGGCTACTACAACTATTACTACGATTACTACTGTTACTACGATTACTACTATTACTACGATTACTACTATTACTACGTTTCATTACTACGATTACTACTACTACATACTACTATACTTATTCTACTATTACTACTATTACTACGATTACTACATACTACTACTACTACTACTACTACTACTACTATTACTACGACTACTACTACTACTACTATTACTACGACTACTACTACTACTACTATTACTACGACTACTACTACTACCTATACTACTACTACTATTACTACGATTACTCTACTTACTACTATTACTACTATTACTACGATTCTACTACTACATTATTACTACTTACTACTATTACTACGATTACTACTATTACTACGATTACTATTATTACTACTATTACTACTATTACTACGACTACTACTACTACTATTATTACTACGATTACTACTATTACTACGATTACTACTATTACTACGACTACTACTATTACTACGATTACTACTATTACTACTACTACTACTACTACTATTGCTACTACTACTACTATTACTACTATTACTACGATTACTACTACTACGACTACTATTACTACTACTATTACTACAACTACTACTACTACTACTACTATTACTACGACAACTACTACTATTACTACGATTACTACTATTACTACGATTACTACGACTACTACTATTACTACGATTACTACTATTACTACTACTACTACTACTACTATTACTACTACTACTACTACTACTATTACTACTACTACTACTATTACTACGATTACTACTACTACTATTACTACTACTACTACTATTACTACTACTACTACCAATTATACTACTACTACTATTACTACTATTACTACGACTACTACTACTACTATTGCTACTACTACTACTTTTCCTACTATCAATTACTACTACGTATACTACTACTACTACTACTGCTGCTGCTACTACAACTCCAACTACTAAAACTACTGCCCATTATCGCCACCACTAATATTACAGCTACAAATTCTTACATTTTCGTTCTTTAAATATCCTGTATACATCATCAACATTATCATCACCATCATCATCATCATCATGACTATTTCTTCTCTGTCTTCCTTAACTACAACGTATTATACATTTCCTGATATTGATGTGACGTCTACCTGTACGCTTGAATCTATCATCTATATCTACTGTCCGTGATGACCTGACCCATCGTCCTCCTGTCAGATCATACAGATCTATCCAACTAACTTAATGATTTCCATACAACAACGCATATGTTGCACACTTGATGACGTTCGCGAACATATGTTACACATAATAATAAATCAGATATATATGTGTATAAATATGAGGTCAACGTGAGAGAATCCATTTTATTTATCAGTTTTAGTATCTGCACTTCACCATCAAACAGCTTGTTCGGATCAGAACTTTGATTTTCTCACACTCCTTCAGAATTTCCCTATTTTATAACAAGATCCCACTCCCCCACCTCATTACGCCTCTGCAGACATGCGGTATATTTTCTCAGTATGATGCAAGTCTTCGAAATAATGCCCCTTAATTGTTTCAAATTGAATTATGATTTCACTACTTATGCCACCCCCCTTACGGTGTAGTCTGATGCGACCGCCTCTCTGTATCATAGTCTGATGCGACCGCCTCTCTGTATCATAGTCTGATGCGACCGCCTCTCTGTATCATAGTCTGATGCGACCGCCTCTCTGTATCATAGTCTGATGCGACCGCCTCTCTGTATCATAACACGGCATAGCCCTGTCTGCAGCCGTCATGCTCAACTCATCAGTTGCATCATGAATTCATCATCTCCGTTGCCTTCCTCTTCTCTATTTTGCCGGTATGCTTCCTTCGATAATCGTCTTCTCCAACCCTTCCTGTCCTTTATTATATCAAAAATACTTCAAATTTTTACATTATTATTTGTTTATTTAATTAATCAAATTACATTTTTTCCAGACTTTGTATAATTATTCCAGTTATTAACTTGTTTCATTTTCTAGATTTTACAATTTATCAATATTTATTTTCTCAACTTCTTCATCTGTGCGTGTGTGTGTTTATAATGTTCCCCATGTTCTTCTATGTGTTTTTATATTATTTTACATATTCCTTTATGCGATTATCTTTTCTTCTCCATGTTCCTCTATGTGCCTTTCTAATATTCCCCATATTCCTCTGTGTGTGTGTTTATAATGTTCCCCATGTCCTTCTATGTGCTTTTAACTATTGTACATATTCCTTTATGCGATTATCTTTTCTTCTCCATGTTAGTCTCTGTGTGTGTGTTTATAGGTACGTATTAAGTTCAACAGCTGGGATTCACGTACCGCAAATTTTAATAACAGCCGTATCTTATCTTACCTTGACATAAAGTCTATCTACATCATATGTGACATCTGAGGCAGGTATGTTATTAATACAGGTAAATTTGATGAATATTTTAATCTAAATTGTGTTGCGTGTATACGTGGGTGTGGGTGGATGTTCAAAACATGTACAATGATATTCTGCATACAGCTATAAACAAATCTATTTCAGGTTATAGTAATAGACAACATATCAATAAGAATATTAATAGGAAAAACACCTGTTAATATATATTCAATATTTGACGTTAGTCAGCTAAAAGAGGGGTTGAAAGCTAAAAGATTGACTTCATCGCACCAGGTTTTACCCCATATGGCTCAGTTCCTCTCCGCAGAAATGGCACGTCACCTGCTGAGAGTATTGCTCAAAGCATGAACTCCATAGCTCCGGCAACAATACTAGGTCTCTCTGGAAAAAATTCACTCGTTAACAGAACGACGCGGTCCGGATTCGAACCCTCGACTCGCAAGGCAAGGGCTTAACTACTTAACCACATAGACCCCATGTAAGTCAGATTTAACAGTGAAATAAGATATGATACCATGCTACAGTATAACTCCAGATGTGATACATTAAAGTGGGGTTTTTATGTTTGTCAAATATTACAGCTAACCATCTGTAGAAATGTGTGTTTTAATGTTAGCTAATGTGTACACAGTTTGGTGGAAATTTCACTGGGCCTGTCCTACAAGCCGTAGAGGCCTACGCGGGCGCAACTTACTCACGTTCTCACGAAAACCACATAGATCACAAAGAGTAGTTAACTTGGTTGGTAAGAAATTATACAAAAACAACAAGATATTCATCATTTGTATGCAACAGAGAAGCTTGTATATTGAACAAGCAGAAGATAGACACACTTATACCACACATGCACTAAACATATACCACACATAAATATCTCACACACAGTGGCGGCTAATGATCTTTTTTGTTGGTGGGGCCAGAGACACATTTTCGGGAAAATTATGTTTTTTGGGGTTTAAATTATATTTTAATTTATAAAATAAATACACATTATATTCTATGTTTGGTGGGGCACGGCCCCACTGGCCCTTAATGACGAGCCGCCACTGCTCACACATCTATATCCTCACACGCACACCTCTCAGTTAAACACACATACATACATACCCTACATAAATACCACGCAGGAACACACACACACACACACACATTCACCTCACAGTCATACTTGAATATAAAATTAAAAACAAACTAACCAAGTTATGAGTGAAAGATAAACAAAAACTATGAGATGAAATGTGGTCACAAAAAGACTGGCATTCGCCTCTAAGCCAAACATATATTAGAATCTTAGTCAAACTTGAATTCAGTTTTCTTCTAGCGTTTTTGTGATTCGTATTAACTGACATTAATCTCGGTAGAACGATAGCTATACAGATACCTCTTGAACAAGGACGGTAGACAGATATCTCTTGAACAAAAGGACCAGTAGACAGATACCTCTCGAACAACGGTGATAGATTGGAAGCCCCACCAGCAATTTAACCATACCAAATTGAATATGGAAATTTGAAAAAAATACTGTTATGTCATTGTCCTGAGAATAATCTGAAGAAAATGTGCTCTCAAATAGCCTGTAAGCTACCAGCTAAGGCAGTGATGTGTTGAATAATGATAAAATTGAAAAGAACCAATTTGAATGAAATTACGACGCTGAGTTACTGGTGAACGCTGAGTTACTGGTGAAATTGAAAAATGTGGGCAAACTTTGAATATATAATAAAATAAATAAATGATTATTGGAAAACAGTTGACATTTTTACAGAAGAATGTTAAGAATGTCTTTGATAGAGACAAATAATAAAGATGTGTTAAGAGATACGTGTTGATGTAAAGTTGTTTATACTGGCGGGGGTCTGGATATTTTTCCATAAATTCGTGATCTAAGAGTAGGTGAGATCGAGTTCCTAGTCCTATTGGAGTCTGTCTATAAAACGTAGGTTCCCTGCTAAATTTGAGCAGGTAAAAGTATCCTTGGGAGTTCAAAATCGAGAAGAACAGGCCGAAAAGCCGCTGACAGTTCAAAATCGAGAAGAACAGGACGAAAAGCCGCTGGTCGGGCAACATCGAGAAGAATAGGCCGAAAAGCCGCTGGCCGGGCAACATCGAGAAGAACAGGACGAAAAGCCGCTGGCCGGGCAAAATTGATTAGATAAAATGGAAAAAATAAAAATTCTGACAAAATTTCTTCAACGTCTTCTAAATTAGATCGCGAACCCTCGCCGGTGCTACGGAGTTCGTGCACTGCTGTTGAGATCTTCCTGTGCAAAAAAGAGATCGGAGTACGCATGGTTACTCACCGAAATGCAATGAGGATAGTCCTACCAATCAATGTTCTTACTTATAAGAAACTCTGTTTTGAGAAAAGATCTACTTGAAAACCTAAAGACCTACAACAGAATGGTCATTGCCAAGAAGAAAAGCAATACTAGACTAGCTTCCATTAAGAAGTCTAGTTAATAGTAACAGTAATAAGCAATATAACGTATAGATGTGAAACATGGATATTTTAAAAGGCAGTAAAAAGTATATATATATATATATATATTGTTTTGAATATAGGTATTATAGAAGTATATCTTATAACATGGACAGAGAAGAGAGCAAATAGATTTATACAGAGAAGAGAGCAAATAGATTTATACAGAGAAGAGAGCAAATAGATTTATACAAGAGAAGAAGAGAGCAAATAGATTTATACAGAGAAGAGAGCAAATAGATTTATACAGAGAAGAGAGCAAATAGATTTATACAGAGAAGAGAGCAAATAGATTTATACAGAGAAGAGAGCAAATAGATTTATACAGAGAAGAGAGCAAATAGATTTATACAGAGAAGAGAGCAAATAGATTTATACAGAGAAGAGAGCAAATAGATTTATACAGAGAAGAGAGCAAATAGATTTATACAGAGAAGAGAGCAAATAGATTTATACAGAGAAGAGAGCAAATAGATTTATACAGAGAAGAGAGCAAATAGATTTATACAGAGAAGAGAGCAAATAGATTTATACAGAGAAGAGAGCAAATAGATTTATACAGAGAAGAGAGCAAATAGATTTATACAGAGAAGAGAGCAAATAGTTTCAGGGATAAAGAGAGAAGAGAGCAAATAGATTTATACAGAGAAGAGAGCAAATAGATTTATACAGAGAAGAGAGCAAATAGATTTATACAGAGAAGAGAGCAAATAGATTTATACAGAGAAGAGAGCAAATAGATTTATACAGAGAAGAGAGCAAATAGATTTATACAGAGAAGAGAGCAAATAGATTTATACAGAGAAGAGAGCAAATAGATTTATACAGAGAAGAGAGCAAATAGATTTATACAGAGAAGAGAGCAAATAGATTTATACAGAGAAGAGAGCAAATAGATTTATACAGAGAAGAGAGCAAATAGATTTATACAGAGAAGAGAGCAAATAGATTTATACAGAGAAGAGAACAAATAGATTTATACAGAGAAGAGAGCAAATAGATTTATACAGAGAAGAGAGCAAATAGATTTATACAGAGAAGAGAGCAAATAGATTTATACAGAGAAGAGAGCAAATAGATTTATACATAGAAGAGAGCAAATAGATTTATACAGAGAAGAGAGCAAATAGATTTATACAGAGAAGAGAGCAAATAGATTTATACAGAGAAGAGAGCAAATAGATTTATACAGAGAAGAGAGCAAATAGATTTATACAGAGAAGAGAGCAAATAGATTTATACAGAGAAGAGAGCAAATAGATTTATCAAGAAGGAATTCAGAATCAAAGAAAACTGGATGTGCTACACACACACACACAAAAACCAATGAGAAAATATAAGTATTTAAGGCATATAGAATGGCACGAAGGGATGGAGAAGACCACTATGGAAGTAGGCATTGCGGCGGAGAAGTGGAAGGCCACGTAGAAGATGGATTCAAGATGTAACTGATGATTTGAGCATGGCTGCTACAGAGGCGGGACATCTGGCATATGAGAGAGAGGAATACCAAAGGACTGTAAGAGTGTCAAGGTTCTGCTCAGAACAAGCAATTTGATGATGCTAGAAATAAGGCATAAGAACATTAAGAACGTAAATTGAAGACCTGTTAATATTCTAGCAGCAATAATGAAAATATGACTGAAAACAAAACAAAAATTAAATAAATATGAAAAACTAAAAAGAGTAACTACGATCAAAAGAAAAGTAACGGAACAAAAGCAAAGACGTTATCAACAAAATATAGGAATGTAATCTAAAAATTCATCCAAACGGCAGCATAATACCAGATGAATATATAAAACGATTGTCAACGGTAAATCGACCTCGATCATCAAAGGAACACGATGCCGTAGCGATGACCTAGATGTCATGCTCTACCAAGTGGCATATGCCTTGGAAGTGTGTGGTTAAGAGAGGTCAAAGTTCGTTTGCATTGGTCATGTAAACGTTACCAGAAATGATCTCAAAGCTACAGTAAAAAATATCTCTTATATTAGCCTTACTACAACGTTTTTAAAACGATAGAGCATACACTGGAGCACGTCTTGCAAGACAGTCCTCTCGTGACTGAGCTGAGAAGCAACATGTCACCATACAAAGTCGACATGACAATTAAGCTTTGAGGAAACCTGAGAGATTGCTGAAGCTGACTATCCCGTTTGTGGTCTACAGTAAACTAAGCTCATGCCCAGAGATTGTTGAAGAAGAAGGCTCATTTCAACGTTTACAAACGATGGAACAGACACCGGGGCAAGTCCTGCAAGACTGTCCTCTCTTGAGTGAGCTGAGAAGCAACATGTAACCACACCCAGTGGAACTGAAAATTAAACTTTGAGGAAACCTAATAGACATGAAGCTGACTGCCTAGTTTCTGAGCCACGGAATTAAGCGCATAACCAGAAATAACAGAAGAAGAAGAAAAAACGACAGAATAGATCTGCGGTTCACAAACTTTGCATTACCGGGGACACCCTTTTAAATATATTTTGCTGCCACGGTCCCCAAAAGTTTCTATATATGAAAATGGACAGGAATTAATTATATTTGTGTTACAATAGTAAACAACGTTCTCAGACTGTATGAAACTTCAAATGATCTTTCATTTTGTCCTATCAGACATTTAGACTCTGGTTTGGTCGGGGTATTTTGATTTCGCATCGGTACTAGTTTACCACTGTTTTTATACATATTGAAAAAAAATTATTTTCAAGCGCTTGAGGACCCCTTGTAAGTACCTCACGGACCCCAGGGGGACCCCAGGACCCGAGTTTAGGAAATGTGGAATAGATAACCAACCCTGCAAGACTCACAACTATTCGAGTATTGACACAACAATACAACGTAACACTGAAATATACAGATGACATTTATGTGACATGAGCGAGTCTCATACACTGAAACGAGTTCGAGAATTAGGCATTAAGTTTGGACATGCCAGACAGTGTCGTCTTCATGGTATCATAGAGAGAAGATATAGTAATCAACTTCTGGTGGGTACAGTGAGCAAATGGACTTTGGGATGGCTGCTGTAGCGGAGAACAGAGCACTCATGGGAATGCCCAATGTGCCATGACGTCGATCGCATAACGTAACATAACATAACATAACATAATCTAACATAACATAACATAACATAACAGATGAACTTGCAGAGACGATCTAGGATCAGACGACATGTTAATTTTCTTTATTACTAAATAGCCGACTTGTTCTCAAATTCATAGCTACAATTTGATACCTTCAATGTCCGAAGATTACCACGTTAAAGCTTCTATTTAACAGGGAAATGGTAACACGATATTTCTTTTCATCCAGCAAGATCGTTGTTTAGCAGAGTAAATATATACAAATCGCTGTTATTTTAAACATACATTTAACACAAAATAGAAATACTGAGATGGACAATAGATCTAGAAGTTTCACAACAATGTCAATTATGTTGTCGGTTCCAGGTAAATAGTTGTGATTTTGTGGAGGATTCACTTGCTCGTATTTCACTTGACAGCAATTGATGAACATCTCGGCATAATAATTACGTTCAGGTAAATGTCAAGGACAAATTTCAGATTCTTTTGTAATGTATATCCGCTGTAGTTTACTGGGAAATATGGGACACTAGAGAAGGTTGTAAATATTGAATTTCAAAAGGATGATAGGACCATCATCATTGCACTTCGGTGCGTATCCGTGTGTGCTCCGATCTTCTTCTTACACAAGAAGATCTCAGCTGCAGTGCACGAACTCCGTAGCAACGGCGAGAGTCCCTGATGTAATTTTGAAGATGGTGAAGATATATTTGCAGGAATTTTAATTTTAATCTTTTCTTATGATTTTTGCCCAGGCAGAGGCGTTTCAGCCTGCTCTTCTCGATTTTGAACAGCTAAGAGTTATTCTACGTGCTAAAATTGAACACGGGACCTACGTTTTATCGTCCGTCTCCGATAGGACTAGGAGCTCAATCTCACCTACACTGAGATCTGGAATCTCTGCAAAAGTATCCAGATGGTTCCACGAGGGAGCGAACCTGGTACCTCTGGCACGACAGGTGAGCACCTAACCCCTACGCCGTAGAGATTCGTGGTTGTCAATATAAGGATATAATCGACCGTCATCTACTGTGAGTTGCCATAGCTCTGTGCGCTGCTATAGCTCAGTGTGCTGTTATAGATCAGTGTGCTACTATAGATCAGTGTGCTACTATAGATCAGTGTGCTGCTATATCTCAGTGTGCTGCTATATCTCAGTGTGCTGCTATATCTCAGTGTGCTGCTATATCTCAGTGTGCTGCTATATCTCAGTGCGCTGCTATAGCTCAGTATGCTGTTATAGCTCAGTATGCTGCTATATGTATTCAGCAGTATCCAGTTAGCGGTTAGTTAAAAGTATCAGTGGTAGAGCACTTGCACAGTAGGTTCGATAGCAACAATTTCTAGATTTCACATTTCAGAAAGTTCTTGTAACTACTGTCAACTGGGGGAACTAGATAACGACGGTACCAGGAGCTGAACATCGTACACCTGAGATTAATTATAGTTCAATGACACTCCACTGTGTTGCCTAACTTGGGTATAAGGGACTGGGTAGGTAGCTGACACATGTACGGAAGCTGGGTGGATATAGGGGCGGGAGTTGACACGAGGGAGAAGGTCGGGAAAGTTATAGAAACATGGGAGTGGGTAGATACAGGGACATAAGTAGACAGGGGGCAAGACCGGTGACAGTGAAGGGGGTAGAGGGGACAAGACCGTTGGTAGACACAGGGACAGAGGTGGACATGGGACAAGACCGTTGGTAGACACAGGGACAGAGGTGGACATGGGACAAGACCGGTGGTAGACACAGGGACAGAGGTAGACATAGGACAAGACCGGTGGTAGACACAGGGACAGGAGGTAGACATGGGACAAGACCGGTGGTAAACACAGGAACAGAGGTAGACATGGGACAAGACTGGTGGTAATCACAGGGACAAAGGTAGACATGGGACAAGACTGGTGGTAATCACAGGGACAGAGGTAGACAGAGGACAAGACCGGTGACAGTGAAGGAAGTAGAGAGGGCAAGTCCGGTGATAGACACATGGACAAGAACAGTTGCAGAAATATAGATAAAGACATCGTTTGACTTGTATAAACAGTAAGCAAAAACGAAGAACACATGATGTCCTGAAAGAACTGAATGTTAAAGACAATTGGCTGATTGGCGGCACAAATAGTCGTCAAATAGGTGGCTGATACGGAGTGATCGAAGGGATGAAAAAAGGAATTGGAAGCATCATCCTTCTATATTTTATTACAACTCTTCTTAAAAATAGATCATGACCTATCAAGTGACCTTCAGATTACGTCACATGTTTATCATATCATGGAAAAACAAACAATTAAAATATTTTGGGAACTACGTGGAATTCCTTACCTGCAGACACAAAGAAACACGATTCAGCATCAACTTTGATTGTGAGATTCTGTAGTCTATGAGATCAGACGGGGTGATGTAGATACGTTACTTGTAGTTCAGCTTGTCAGTTTCAGATAGTTAGGATTGATTGATTGATGATAGCACCGTCATCATTGCACTTCGGTGAGTAACCATGTGTGCTCCTATCTTTTTCTTACACAGGAAGATCTCAGCTGCACTGGAACTCCGTAGAACCGGCGAGGGTCCCTGATGTAATTTTGAAGATGGTGAAGATATTTTTGCAGGAATTTTAATTTAAATCTTTTTTTAATGAATTTTACCCGAGCAGGGGCTTTGAAGGTAGGATGATATAACTAAGAGCTGACAACATTAGACGTGTCGGCACATATAACTAAGAGCTGACAACATAAGACGTGTCGGCACATATAATTAAGAGCTGACAACATAAGACGTGTCGGCACATGTAACTATGAGCTGACAACATAAGACATATCGGTACATATAACTAAGAGCTGACAACATAAGACGTGTCGGTACATATAACTAAGAACTGACAACATAAGACGTGTCGGCACATATAACTAAGAGCTGACAACATAAGACGTGTCGGCACATATAACTAAGAGCTGACAACATAAGACGTGTCGGCACATATAACTAAGAGCTGACAACATAAGACGTGTCGGCACATATAACTAAGAGCTGACAACATAAGACGTGTCGGCACATATAATTAAGAGCTGACAACATAAGACGTGTCGGCACATGTAACTAAGAGCTGACAACATAAGACGTATCGGTACATATAACTAAGAGCTGACAACATAAGACGTGTCGGTACATATAACTAAGAACTGACAACATAAGACGTGTCGGCACATATAACTAAGAACTGACAACATAAGACGTGTCGGCACATATAACTAAGAGCTGACAACATAAGACGTGTCGGCACATATAACTAAGAGCTGACAACATAAGACGTGTCGGCACATATAACTGCTCAGTGTGTACGATTCTCTGAGAGGTCAACCAGCTTGTAAGATCTTTCGGGGATGAGGAGGGCGTGACTCTTGATAATTGAATATAGGAAGAAAACACAATAAACTAAACATTTATGTCAATAGCTACAAAATCAATCAAGTTCAAGAATTCAAATACTTAGCAAACATATTCACAGAAGATGGAAGACTAGATAGAGAGATAGAGGCTAGAGTACAAAATCAATCAAGTTCAAGAATTCAAATACTTAGCAAACATATTCACAGAAGATGGAAGACTAGATAGAGAGATAGAGGCTAGAGTATAAAATCAATCAAGTTCAAGAATTCAAATACTTAGCAAACATATTCACAGAAGATGAAAGTCTAGATAGAGAGATAGAGGCTAGAGTATAAAATCAATCAAGTTCAAGAATTCAAATACTTAGCAAACATATTCACAGAAGATGAAAGTCTAGATAGAAGATAGAGCTAAGTATAAAATCAATCAAGTTCAAGAATTCAAATACTTAGCAAACATATTCACAGAAGATGGAAGACTAGATAGAGAGATAGAGGCTAGAGTACAAAATCAATCAAGTTCAAGAATTCAAATACTTAGCAAACATATTCACAGAAGATGGAAGACTAGATAGAGAGATAGAGGCTAGAGTATAAAATCAATCCAGTGAAAGAATTCAAATACTTAGCAAACATATTCACGGGAGATGAAAGTCTAGATAGAGAGAGAATAGAGTGCAAAAGCAAATGATGTAACCTACCAGCTAGCCCCATTGTTAATGCATCCAAACATCTCACTGACAGCTAACTTACAGATGACAAACAACATTTAGGAGACTACTATGGAGCTAGTTTTCCCATGTGCTGGGACCTATATAAAAGTTTTTCATTGAGGCTTTGCATACATCTTTATATCTGAGAAGTGGTCTGCCCTGGTGCCTCTTCCTCCGAAAGTTCACAGAACAACATTTGTTTTGGTATGCGATAAGTTTCATTCTTCTCACATGCCCCAACCATCTTAGTCGTCTACTGGTGAGCATGCCCATGATAGAAAGCAGGTTTGCACGTTGCTGTACTTCAGAGTTGGTTATCTTGTCGTACCACCTGATGTTCATAATCTTGCGGAGACATCGAAAGTGAAAGATGTTAAGTCCCCTCTCGTGTCTTGAGTAGGCTGTCCAGGTTTCTGAGCCATATAGTAAAGAACTAATTACACAGGCTCGATATATTTGAATCTAAATATATCTAAATATGTTACCAATAGTAGCATAAGAAAGAAAGTTGTCACATAAACTTGCTTGAATCATATTGAAAAACAAATAATGAAGTGGTTTGGCCACTTAAAAAGAATGCAAGTAGCCAAACTCCATAGTATACAGAGTTCTCTACAACAGAACATCAGAAAAAAAGGCGAGAGAAAAGCGATGGATAGATGGCATAGTAGAATCCTGACAAAATGCAAAAATATATATCAACCAAACCACAAGACAAAAAAAAACAACCCAGAAATAAACCACGACACTGGGCAACAACAAAGTAACAGTTAAACGACTCAAGAAAAAGTCAGAAAGATGATACTTGGCAGATGGAGAAAAGGAAGACCAAAAATAGGATGCATGGTGTCGTAGACTCAACTCGTCTACGGCAGACGCCGCTTGACTACTGACACCGGACAGAAATGATGTGCCAATTAGATATACTGTCATGGGTGATTAGTTTCAGCATGAATAAGCTAGATGATGATGATGATACTGATGATGATAATGATGGTGATGCTGATGGTGATAATGATGGTGATGACGATAATGATGGTGATGATGATAATGATGATAATGATGATGATGGTGATGATGGTGATAATGATGATACAAAACTATACGGTCTATGGATCAATGTCTACTTAATAACTATTCACAAATTACAGTCTAGAATACAGCCATGAATCATCCGTAGATTCTAGGAAGCAATTTATCATTCTCGATCATCTTCTGAGCATAATAAACAGGTCACTGAACAGGAAGAATAAATAGTTTCTGTCGCAAACATAATTTATTCATGTCAATGTATTTTGTGTTATTCATTGCATTGATAATACTAGACTGTTTGTGATAAGTTTGTACAAGTCTTTCCTAATGTTTATTTGCCATGTCTTGTTGCATATATTTTGTTTTCATGTGTTACCGTGTTCTTCGAGTTAGGATGAGCTAGGGGACAGTGCATTGATAATACTAGACTGATTGTGATAAGCGTGTACAAGTCTTTCCTAACGTCTATTTGCCATGTCTTGTTGCATATATTTTGTTTTCATGTGTTACCGTGTTCTTGAGTTAGGATGGGCTAGGAGACATTGATGATATCAGACTGATGTGAAAGTGCTAAGCTTGCCAAGTTTTCAGCTTTATTTTTGTCCAATGCATGTCTGAGTGTAATGGGTAAGACATTGGATGGAGCCGCTGTGGAGGTCTAAGCTGGCAAAGATCAGCTTTATTTTTGTGCCAAAGCATGCAGGGGTAAGGGGTAATGAACGCACGGATAGGTTTGCAGGTGTGGCGACTGTACAAAGCAGGTGAGCAATGGTCCAGGCTGAGATATAATTTCTCTAAGGGAGAGATGACATGTACATGATTCAAGTAATAGTGATGAATCTACAACTCTAACCAGACTGCAAGAATTACAAGTCAAATGTGGTGTAGCTCGACAAGACCACTAAGCTGGTAGCCAAATAAGAATATTAAACCAATAAACCAACGTTAGTCGCCTCACGCTGAGAGATATAATGAGGGGGAGATCGGAGCACTTATGGACTAACTGATTCGACGTGCAGTGATGATGATCTGACGATTAAATTAAAAAGAAAAAAATTACTGCTTATCAAATAATATTTATCTTAAGACTGAATTATTGTGTGATTGTTATTTTGATAGGATTCTGCTATGTCATATATCCTTCGTTTTCATGGTCCTCCTCTCACCTTCTTTTCTGATGATTTGTTGTAGAAGACTCTGTATACACTGGTATTTGGATGCATTCTTATTAAGTGGCCGAAACACTTCATTCTTTGTTTCTTAATGTAATTGAAGCAAGGTTCTGTATCAACTTTCAGTACTTTCGTTTTAATTCACCCCAAGCAAAGGGAGACCGGGATTGCCAGTGAGTTTCCAGGATGTGTCCGGTGATTCAAAACGCAAATATTTACATTCTGATTTTCACTGACTCTATTCTGACTCATTATGACTCTCAATGACTATAAACTCTGGTAAAGGATGTTTTTATTTGGTGAAGCAAAACACAGATAAAAATTCTTATAGTGTGGGTAAGTGTCCATATAGAACTCACTACATGCAGATTTCACAAGATAGCACTTAACGATGCCAACAGACACTATCGTCCCTTGTCTGAGTCACTCTCTGCGAGCTTTTTTTTACAGTGATTATAGCACTGCCAGAATGAATAAATTAGACGTTTAAAGATGGGGATATGCAAATGTGGACAGAATTTGTGACCTGGATGTAAAAAGACGCGTTAAGTAAAAGCTCAGTGGTTTGGGAGAGGAGAGAGAAAGTGAGAGAGAGAGAGAGTGAGAGAGAAAGATTGAGAGAGAGAGAGAAATGAGTACAGAATGTGGGACGATGGAGAGAATGAACTTGCTCGATTCTTCGTAAAAAGTGAGACTTTCAGGAGTGTTCAAGTTCAAGAATAAATGCTGAATATTTAATACGTGAATCGGGTTACAGATCGGCATATTCATTAAGTCATTAACCAGAGAGGAACTGACAACTTTTAATAGGAGAATAAAATTCAGTTATGTTATGTGAAGTTATTCGATTGTTCTCATGGAACATTCGGCATTCCCATGCTTGCTTCGTTCTCCCCTGCAGCAGCCATCATACAAGTCCACCTACTCACCGTATCCATGTTAGTTCATTTGTTCCTTTCATGCCAAAGGCAGCACATAGGGCAGAGGTATTAGAGCTCCACGTGATGCGGTTCGTTGCTAGCAGTTGAAGATCTTGTATGGTTTTACATCCCAATAGTTTACTTTCTGTAGGATTGTTCTTCGTAGAGTGGTCTTAGGTCTTCCATGTTTTCTTTTCCCAACTGGTGACCACATAAGGACTTGTCGATTTAGTCTCTTTTCGTCTGATCTAAGAACATTACCTAAATTTTTCCACCTTCCTTTGCTTATAATATTTGATACGGATTATTGTTGTGTTCTATCTCTCACTATGTTGTTAATCCATGAGAAGCTAATTATTATATCTTCTTTCTACCACGAAGACGACACTGTCTGGCATGTCCAAACTTAACTCCTAACTCTCGCACTCGTTCCAGTGTCTGAGACTAGCCCTAATCACATAAATGAGAGCGTACCGCATTGATGATATCGGCTCTGTTCATACTTCTACCAACTTGAGTCGGGGCATTGTTTGCAAGATGACAGCAAGTTCGTTGCCCTGCACCCCAGTATGTCCAGGTGTG
Source organism: Arion vulgaris (assembly GCA_020796225.1). Lineage (NCBI taxonomy): Eukaryota > Metazoa > Mollusca > Gastropoda > Stylommatophora > Arionidae > Arion > Arion vulgaris. Next base: position 4,176,685 of record CM036772.1, on the reverse strand, counting down.
TACAGCGAAGTCACTGTCTTGAGATGTGGTCTCCTACTATTGTCCATTCAGTGTCAGGATCAGTGATCAGCTACTGAACAAACCCTTACCCACCTCCCGTTGTAACACTGATAGAAGGTTGCTTTATTTCAGTTTGTTAAAGAGAGTAGGGATCGAAGAAGTGATCTGTCAACTGGTTATAGGGGTAGTTGTAATTAGCAGCTGTGAAGATTATCAGGTTACACCCTGTAAATCTAATAGTATTGTGTGTAGAAGTAGTTGTACTAATAATAATAGAAGTAGTATAATAGTAGTAGTAGTAGTTGTAGTAGTTGTAGTAGTAGTAGGTGTAGTAGTAGTTGTAGTAGTAGTAGTAGTTGTAGTAGTAGTAGTTGTAGTGGTAGTAGTAGTAGTAGATGTAGTAGTAGTAGTAGTTGTAGTAGTAGTAGTAGTTGTAGTAATAGTAGTAGTAGTAGTAGTAAGTTGTAGTAGTAGTAGTAGTAGTGTGTAGTAGTAGTAGTTGTAGTAGTGTAGTAGTAGTAGTAGTAGTAATATTAGTTGTAAAGAGATAGTATAGAAACAGCGGAAGGCTACCATTTACGTATGTTCAGAACCGCATGTGCTTATACTTGACATGCATGGATGTGAAACATGGACATTTAATAAGACAATGGGGAAAAAATGTGTGCCTTTTGAATTTAAGTGTTACAGAAGAGTTCTCCGTATATCATGGACAAAGAAGAGAACAAATATATCTATCCAGAATGAACTCAAAATCAAAGAAAACTGACTGATGCTTCCCCCCAAAAAATGTATTGTATTCTGGACATATCAACAGACACGAAGGGTTGGAGAAAACCATTATGAAAGAGATATTCTGACAAAGAAGAGAATAGAAAGACCGCGAGAAAGTGGATTCATAATGTAACTGATAATTTGAGCATGATGGCTTCATAGGCGGAACATCTGGCCTATGCGAGAGGGAAATGCTAACAGACTTTTAGAGAGGTTCAGGGGAAACTGTTTGATGACTATAATTCCCCCACTGATATAGTTTGACAATCTGAACACAGAAGAAACAAATATCTCCCTTATATGCGTTCTTTCTCTCAAATTAAGACAAACAAAAGAAATGGCAAGAAACATGGAGAGAAATATGAAAATAGGAATGTGCAATAACATGTCGTTTATTTCAGAGAAAACACAAACAAGAAAATTATATTAATAAATTTAAAAACAAATACAGAATAGCTATAAATATGAGATTTGTACTTCTGTTGAAAAACCAAAATACAACTAATTATGTGCCTTGTGTGAATAGTAAGCAGACAAACTGGCAAAGAGAATTGAGGATTTGAGTTTGAAGTTGGATAAAAGCTGGTCAAAGCTAGTGAAGTTACACTAAATCGAAGTTTGTATGTTTGCTAATTAGCGTTGCATTGTTATTGTTCAAGAGTGTGGTTTTGGGGAGAACTTGCAGAAACTGCTCAAAAGGAGATACAATGGGTTATATAATATGAAAGCAAGATTATGTCAACATTATTATTTATCAGTTGAATGTTGACATGAATGAAGACATCAGAGACAAAGTGGGAACAACATCAGTACTAAACTTCATCAAGAAACAACAAATTAAATGATTCGGGCACATAAGCAGATTACCAACAGACAGTGCGCCTCAAAGAGCAATGTTACTCTGATACAGTGGATAAAAAACAAAATGGTCCATGCAAAAGTAGACCTCAGAGAAAACAGATGCAATGAAAAACACTGTTTATGAAGCGCACACACAATTTGCATTTTTAACCGTTGTATTATCTTTGTCAATGTCTATATGTAGTGTGATGTGGCATTCGTCACTTTTGTTATATCGCTTGCTTGATAAAGACCTTTTTGGTCGAAACGTTGTTGTGTATTGCCATTGTTTGTGTATTTTGTAAAACTACAGTACTTTGTTATTACATGTTTCGCCATTCTGAAGTTGTGAGACAAGACTGGATTAGAGACAAATAGAAAGAGTATTGTCGTTATTTATGAGGAAGCGATGAAGCATGATAGTAGTGTGTGTGGGCGTCAAACATTCAATGAATATAGTTTCAATTTCTAGCACTATCGATTCCAATACTAGTAAGTAAAACAATGTGTATATATATATATATATATATATATGGTCTTTTCCTCTTACAGATGATCAATTGGCAAGTGTTTTACTGTGTTAACTTTTGAGTTATATACAGGGTGTTCAAGATAAAAGTAGCCCAATTGACAAATGAAAACTTGCCAATCGGGCTACTTTGATCTTGAACACCCTGTATAAATAAAACAAAGGTACTAGCTATCCTCTTTTTCTTCTTCCATCTGTTCTTCATCGCTTGCTCCACATCAACCACCTTTGAAACGAATCTTTGTGTGATTTGTAACTTGGAGCGGGAGTACCTTACGCCACTTAGGCGCCTACAGATCCGTATACCACAACATCCGGTTTCTGCGTGATTTTTGGATCGTGTTCATCTCCTGAGTAGTAGCAATCTGTATAAAAAAATATATATATATATATATATATATATATACCTCTAGTACCGTTATACGTTACATAGAGTCTACACGTAATTTATCCATACCGCTCTGTCCTAGGTAACTCGTTCAATATTTTCCATGGAATTGAGTGCGATATTTGTTGCTCTCTCTAATCAAATTTCGTTTCATGTTTCCTATTACGACTATTCTTTCCTTCTTTTTCCTTCTTCGTGCCTTCCTATTTCCTAATTTCTAATTCCATGCATAAATTCACTTTCTATATTTCATTTCCATTCTACTTCCTAATTTCTAATTCCATCATAATTTCACCTTCAATTTCTAATTCAATTTACTTTCCTAATTTCTAATTTCCTTCATAATTTCTACTTCCACTAATTTCTAATTCACCCCTTACCATCTTCTTCCACTATTCTCTCTAATTGTTCTTTCAGTAACTCTTTCTTTGACTTCCTAATTCATTTATTCATCTCCCACCTTCCTCTTCCATATTCAAACCCTTATTCAACTCGTAAATCTAACAAATGTTACAGTTAGTGCAACTCTAGATCGTTTTTTCCCTCGGACACATGCACAGCTCGTACTGCGATTTTACATCAACCACAGGAGGGATGGAAGACATGCCGAGCGTGTACTATACAAGATGTAAGCTGAAGCTGACAGTTTTGTTATTGTCAAGATTACCTGCTCACGGATGGAGAGAGAGGGAGAGAGAGAGAGAGATGCACGCACGCACGCATGCAATCACGCTGACTTGTCTTACCGACATCTACGTGAATATCTTTAAGTCTGTACTTGTTGAACTTTAACCCAATGTATCACAATTTTTCCCTCTTCAATCTTTCTCAAAATATAAAACTCAAACAGTGTTAATTATTCGGACCTTCGTTGCTCCCGATGGAGTATAAAACAGCAACTGTCAGTCTGTCGATTTATGTTCTGTTGCTAAGAAAGTATTTCTGAATATTCTGTAGCATGGAGGTATGTTATACGATGAATATAAGTCAAGTTAACAGTCTAATCTACCTGTCTTCTTACAGTCTAATCTACCTGTCTTCTTACAGTCTAATCTACCTGTCTTCTTACAGTCTAATCTACCTGTCTTCTGACAGTCTAATCTACCTGTCTTCTTACAGTCTAATCTACCTGTCTTCTACAGTCTAATCACTGTCTTCTTACAGTCAATCCTGTTAATTAATACCTGTCTTCTACAGTCTAATCTACCTGTCTTCTTACAGTCTAATCTACCTGTCTTCTGACAGTTCTAATCTTACCTGTCTTCTCGTTAACAGCTTCTACATCTTACCTGTCTTCTTACAGTCTAATCTACCTGTCTTCTACAGTTCTAATCTACCTGTCTTCTTACAGTCTAATCTACCTGTCTTCTTACAGTCTAATCTACCTGTCTTCTCACAGTCTAATCTACCTGTCTTCTCACAGTCTAATCTACCTGTCTTCTTACAGTCTAATCTGGTCGAATGGTTTAGAATGCGGCTCCCATGTGCGGACCGGGTTCAGTCCCGGTAAGGCTAATATGTCTTTCTATCAGGGCATAAAGAAATTATAACCTAAACAGTTTCCTGGCGACTGCACTAGCCATGAGGCCATTAAATTCCTTTGTTTATGCTCCTCTCTGTCCTACACCCCAAAACCGGTATTACACGGATAGTATCCACAGTTTTTTCATAAGTAAGAAGACATAAATAACCAACAGTCTAATCTCCTTTAGTAAGAAAAGACACAACAAACCAGTGTAATCTCTTTAAGTAAGAAAACACAAGAAAACAGACTAATCTCTTTAAGTAAGAAAACACAAGAAAACAGACTAATCTCCTGAAGTAAGAAAAGAAAAAAAAACAGATTAATCTTCTGAAGTAAGAAAAGACAAAAACAGACTAAATTCTTAAGTAAGAAAAGACAAAAAAACAGACTAATCTCTTTAAGTAAGAAAAGACAAAAAACAGACTAATCTCTTTAAGTAAGAAAGACAAAAACAGACTAATCTCTTTAAGTAAGAAAAGACAAAAAAAACAGACTAATCTCTTTAAGTAAGAAAAGACAAAAAAAAGACTAATCTTTTAAGTAAGAAAAGAAAAAACAGACTAATCTCTCTTAAGTAAGAAAAGACAAAAAAACAGACTAATCTCTTTAAGTAAGAAAAGACAAAAAAACAGACTAGTCTCTTTAAGTAAGAAAAGACAAAAAAACAGACTAATCTCTTTAAGTAAGAAAAGACAAAAAAAACAGACTAATCTCTTTAAGTAAGAAAAGACAAAAAAACAGACTAGTCTCTTTAAGTAAGAAAAGACAAAAAAACAGACTAATCTCTTTAAGGAAGAAAAGACAAAAAAAAGACTAATCTTCTTAAGTAAGAAAAGAAAAAAAACCAGACTAATCTTCTTAAGTAAGAAAAGACAATAAGACGGTATAACCTCCTTAAAAAAGAAAAGACAAGAAAACAAGTTAACATGTAAACCAAACACTTATCTTGAGTATATATTTATAGTGTTACAGTCACCTTGAGTTGTCCACTAATTACTCCCAAGCATGTATTTATCTTACAGGCAAGGAACGACCACTGTTGCGACGTAGGCTCTAGTAAACCTGTTAAAGCCAAAGAGTGTTGTTGTGTGTGGTGAAGAAGAGTTCAGAGTTCAGTTCTACTTGTTATGTACCTGGTAACTGGGGGCAACTGGTGCATATTTGGCTAAATAAAACATATCTAGATAATAACAAACCTGGTGCACGTGCACTCTACACATCCTGCGGTCGGAAAAGGAAATTACCGCGACTACGCGGAACAGACTTTCAGGAAGGGACTGTATATATTAAATGCGGGTCAGTTCAGCGCTATCCTGTAAACGGGGAAATAACTGTGGATACTATCCGTGTAATACCGGTTTTTAGGGCGGTGTAGGACTGAGGAGGCGGCATAAACAAAAGGAATTTAATGACCGCATGGCTAGTGTAGTCGTCGGGAAACTGTTTAGGTTAGGATTTTCTTTACGCCCCGGCAGAAAAAAAACTTATTAGCCTTATCGGGGATTGAACCCGGATCTCCTGCATGGGAGCTGCATTCCAAACCATTCAGCCAGACGCTTCAAGTCTGATATACATTTTTAACAAAACACCCAGAGGGACACTGAAGACATGTCAGACACACATAGGGACACTGATGACATGTCAGACACCCATAGGGACACTGGTAATGGACATGCATGTCAGACACACATAGGGACACTGAAGCCATCTCAGACACCCATAGGGACATTGAAGCCATGTCATACACCCATAGGGACATTGAAGTCATGTCAGACACCCATAGTGACATTTAAGCCATGTCAGAAGTTGAACTACAAACAGAAGTTATGAACACATGAGAGGAAACATAAGCTATGTTTGATAATCAACTTATTATTTCTCGCATAATCTACTCATTATTTACCCCAAAATCCACTCATCCTTCTCTTGCATAACCTACTCAATATTTTCTCCCATAGTCCATTCATTACTGTCTTTCATAATCTACCCATTATTACTTCTATAATTCACTCATCATTCTCTCGCATAACCGACTCGTTATTTTCTTGCATAATCCGTGCACTATTCTCTCGCATAATATGTTGATTATTTTCTCGCACAATCCACTCAATATTTGTCCATATAATCCACTCTTCATTCTCTCCCATTATCCACTTATTACTTGCTCGCACAATCCACACATTATTCCCTACATAAACCACTCATTATTTCTATATGCAAACAATTCATTATTCCTTTTATAATTCCCTCATTACTGTCATATATCATACATTTTTACTCTCTAGCACCTACATTTCCTCATTATCATCTCCCACACACCCACACTCTCATGACCTTTAATAGTATTTGAAAACAGACAAGGCAAACTAAAAATTTTGGAACATGTGTAGAATAATTTAGATTGGCTCCGTAGCTCTCTCTCTCAAAACTTCCCACAACGGAAAGTAAAATAACTTATGTCATTAAGTATATATTTGTTCTGTTATTTATTTATGTTCATTTTACCGCTGCCCTTTTTATTCAGTGCGGGATGAAGCGGAAGTTGCAAATATACAATATTTGACTTCCGGGCAAGTTTACTGAGAATGTGCTTGCTCACTCCTTGGTGCTCGTTTATAGAGAGTGATAAGAAAGTTTAGTACATGTAGGGAGGGGATTAATATAAACTCCGGGTGAAGAGTCACCAGGTGCATATACACTGACCTCCTGTTATACCTTACCAAATGATCACAAATGCGCATGCACACAGGTAAAAGAAACAGGTATGTGTTGCAAGTCATACAAATAAACATACACACAAATGAGACATTGTCTTATCGATAAAGGTAAGACAAACACGGTAACATATAGGTGAGGCTAACGTATCTGCTTACAGGTGAGACAAGGCAGTTTACACACAACGTGCACATACAGGTGAGGCAAACATACATGCTTACAGGTGAGACAGAAATTACACAAGACTGTGAGTACTGCTTACGACAAACACCGTGTGCATACATGTGCGACAAAGACACACATATACTGAATAGACAAACACACATATATACAGGTGAGACAAGTACAGATGCATACAGGTGAGTCAATAATATACTAATTCTTAAGTCTCTATGAGTATTGCAAGTGCTACGGAGTTCGTGCTTTGTGCAACATTTTCGGCCGATGACATGCTATTTCTGCCATCAGAAACAGATCCATATGGCGAAACCCGTTGCAATGAAGACAATTCTTCACTTTTAGAATCCTTAGACCAGTGTTGTGATCTTCGAGAGAGAGAGAGAAGACCAGGTTGGATTCGAGAGAGGAGAGAGAACTAGTGTGTGATCTCGCGAGAGAGAGAGAGAGACCAGTGTTGTGATCTCGCGAGAGAGAGAGACCAGTGTTGTGATCTCGGAGAGAGAGAGACCAGTGTTGTGATCGCGAGAGAGGAGAGAGACCAGTGTTGTGATCGGGGAGAGAGAGAGAGAGAGAAGACCAGTGTTGTGATCGCAGGAGAGAGAGAGAGAGAGAGACCAGAGAGAGAGAGAGAGACCAGTGTTGTGATCGAGAGAGAGAGAGAGGAGAGAGAAAACCAGTGTTTGATACTAGAGTTGAGAAGGGCCAGTGTTGTGATCTGGAAGAGAGAGAGAGACCAGTGTGGATCTGCGAGAGAGAAGACCAGTGTTGTGATTAAGAGAAGAACCAGTTTGTGAATCAGCTAGAGAGAAAGAGAGAGAGACCCGGTTGTGATCCGAGAGAGAGAAACCAGTGTTGTGATCGAAGAGAGAAGAGAGAAAGACCAGTTTGTGATCGCTAGAGGAGGAGAGAAGAGACCAGTTTGCATTTAGAACAAGAAGAGATAAAGCCATATCGCAGAGAGGAGAGAGAGATGCAAGTGTGATAGAAGAGAAGGAGACCAGTGTTGATCGACTAGGAGGAAGAGACCAGTCGTTGGATCGCATGAGAGAGAGAGAGACCAGTGTTGTGATCGTAGAGAGAGAGAGAAGACCAGTGTGTGATCACTAGAGAGAGAGAGAGAGAGAGACCAGTGTTGTGATCTGGAGAGAGAGAGAAAGACCAGTGTTGTGATCGCTAGAGAGAGAGAGAGAGAGAGACCAGTGTTGTGATCGCGAGAGAGAGAGAGAGAGAGAGAGACCAGTGTTGTGATCTCGCGAGAGAGAGAGAGAGAGTGAGAGAGAAACCAATGTTATACAATTTTTTTTATATTCGGGCTCATCTGACTTATGACTGTTGATACGCGGGCGCCATGTGGGAATTGCAATAATAATGCTAATAATAATAATAAATATTAATTGTAACAGTAATACAAATAATAACATATGACAATTTGATCCTGACTAAAGATTAACTTTTAAAATATTGTGCTTACGATAAAACTGAATCAGACAATGAATAGAGCTGACATTTTGAACGTCCTCTCGTGGCCGCAAAGAAGATTTGCATTTAAACCAAACTACGCCAACTAATAGCTTGCAGGAGCTGGGATTGAAGATTCAAGTAGTAAAAAAGGGACAGCACAACATGTATAATCGAACTGGTATGGTCAGTCGCTGGATACCGTTGAAGATATTACGAAGGAGATCGGAGCACCTATAGACATGTCCGAAGTGTAATGAAGATATTCACAATATATTATATAGGACTGCAGTAAAACTATTTGATTGGCAAAACACGTAATCAAAGTACTGTAGTTTTACAAATGACAAAACAATGACAAAATACAGCAACGTTTCGACCAACAAGGCCTTTATCAAGCAAACGAACAACAGGAGTGACAAATTTTAAAACAAAGGACGACCAAAAACAAACGTTTCTAATGAAAATCTGGAAATAAAAACCAGATTTCTTTCCAGATTTTTATTTCCAGATTTTCATTAGAAACGTTTGTATTTTGTCGTCCATTTGTTTTTTAAAATTTGTCACTCCTGTTGTTCGTTTGCTTGATAAAGGCCTTGTTGGTCAAAACGTTGCTGTATTTTGTCATTGTTTTGTCATTTGTAAAACTACAGTACTTTGTGATGATTACGTGTTTTGCCAATGAAGATATTCTAAACTGAAACTGAATGATACTCAGGAAAACATTTTTTAAAAAAAACAACGTTCTTAGGGGTCTCTGTGGTTAAATGGTTACGCCTTTGCCTTGCGTTCCGATAGTCGTGGGGTCGTGGCGCCGTTCTGTTCACCATTTAGACATTTTTTCAATTGAAATTCTGGTTAACGTTATATCCGGGGAATTAAAATAGGGCTTATGTATTTATCATGCATTTGAAAATAGATGTCTGCGAAAAATAATGAATATAAAATAGAACGAATTCAGGAGAAGTTATGAAATCAGAGACATGTCTGGTCAACCACTAGTGACAACTGTTATAAGAAAGAGAAGATGGAGATATGTTGGGCACACCTTGAGGAGAAATGATCAACGAATATCAAAGCAGGCATTGAAGTGGGATGCAAAGGGTTAAAGAAAGAGAGGTGGACCTAAGGAGACCCTGAAACGAACTTTGCTGAGAGAGGCAAGAAATATCGGTCTCAGTTCCATGGATGAGATTGAGAGAGTTGTCCAGGATAGAGCGGTATGGAGAAATTACTTGCAGGCCCTATGTAACGTATAACGGTACGAGAGGAATTATTATTATTATTATTTATCACACAGGCGACATATCATCCGCGGACACTGCGTCGGACTTTACACTAATTCCTAATGTTTCTGCAAATTTACGATACGGCTGGTTGTATTTCCACTCAAACACTGAATTTTCTTTCTTTTAGTATATGTTGAGTACATGATACATCTTCCAACACTCACCCGACCTTGACACCAGAGATCAAACAGAGTAGATAAGAATGTAAACTATCAAACAGTTGAAAGGAGGGCGTGTACACAGATGAAGAGGGACCAGATGAAGAAACTACAGATGTAAAGAGAGCAGATGGAATAAGCAGAAGTGATGCTCTTTAGATCAGTGTTTCCCAAACTACGGTCCACAGACCCCCGGGAGTCTGCGAGGTACTCACAGGGAGTCTTCAAGCGCTTGAAGAAATATAATGCTTTTTGAAATTGCAAGCATAAAAATAAATTGTAAAAACATGTTTAAAAACAGTAGTAAACTAGTACAGCTGCGAAATTAAAGGACCCGGACAGACCGGAGTCTAAATATTTGACAGAATAAAATGAAAGATCATTTGAAGTTTCCCCGCAGTTTGAGAACATTGTTTACTATTGTAGCAGAAAGATAATTCATTCCTGTCCATTTTCATATACACAAAGTTTTGGGGTCCGCAGCAGCAAAATGTATTTAATAGAGGGCCCGCTGTAATGCAACGTTTGGGACCCGCTGCTTTAGAGAGATGAAAGAGAGGATGTTAAGATAGGAGAAGGCCCGCCTGCCCAGCGTGTTCTTAGCGCGTTGTGCTACGGGTGACTAGCCCTCTGTGAGTGCCGGTTCAATTCCGCGGGATGGCAGAAAAGCCACAGATTCCCCAGATTTACGGTGTTCGTGGCACCAAACCGAACGGTTACGATGTCCATGGCACCGAGCAGAAGAGCTAAAAACTCAATTGCTTTTGGATCGGAGAAAAAGAAAGAAATAAAAGATAGGAGAATCGACGACATATGAAGAAAATAGAATCGACTACTTACAGATAATCTATATAGATGTTCTCTGCCCGTCTGTCCAGCGTGTTCGTAGCTCGTTGGACTACGGGTGACTAGCCCTCTGTGTGTGCGGGTTCAATTCCGCGGGATGGCAGAAAAAGCCACAGATTCCCCAGATTTACGGTGTTCGTGGCACCGAACCGAACGGTCACGATGTCTATGACACCGAGCCGAAGAGCTGAAAAGCTCAAGTGCTTCTGGATCGAAAAAAAAAAATAGATGTTCTCTGTGACGAAGTGATTAACTTAATACATACCCTTAACCCCTCTCTCTCTCTCATTTTTTTTATATATATATATATATATGTTTGTCTCATTCATCCCTCTGAGCCTATATAATGGCTCTAAGTACTATTTAAGACGACGTAAAGCCTCATACTGGCTAATAATAATAATTCCTCTTGTACCGTTATACGTTACATAGGGCCTGCAAGCAATTTCTCCTTACCGCTCTATCCTAGGCAACACGCTCAATCTCCTCCTTGGAACTGAGACCAATATTTCTTGCCTCTCTCAGGGTCTTCAGGGTCTCCTTGTGCTCTCTTTCTTGAACCCTTTGCATCCCACTTCAATGCCGGCTTTGATATTCGTTGATCATTTTTTTTCTCAAGGTGTTGAGAAGAAACACGGGCTAATATATTTAAAATATAAATGCTTCTGGTGGTGATAAAATATTACCAAATGAAAGGGATATATATATATATATAGTGTATCTATTCCTCTCGTACCGTTATTCGTTACATAGATCCTGTAAGTAATTTGCCCATACCGCTCTATCCTGGGCAACTCGTTCAATCTTCTCTATGTAATTAAGTGCAATATTTGTCGCCTCTCTCAGTAAATGTGGTATCAGGGTTTCCCTAGGGCGCCCTTTCTTTCTTGAACCCTTTGTCTTCCACTTCAATGTCAGCTTGAGGATGCTTTGATCAGTGCTGGGCTAGGGAATGGGTGCTGGGCCAGGGAATGTGTGCTGGGCCAGGGAATGGGTGCTGAGCCAGGGAATGGGTGTTGGGCCAGGGAATGGGTGCTGGGCCAGGGAATGGATGCTGGGCCAGGGAATGGGTGCCGCAAGAAATAAGGGTAAATGGTTCAAGTTGTGTTTTGTCATTTATTTTCCTGGAAGCTTCCTTGTCCACTGTCTATTTATTATTCATATTTCTTGGCTTCGGAGCTTCTCCTGGAGCTTTTAAAACTTATTTTTCTCATCTGTAGTGTATATCGATCAGCTTTCTTACGCACGTGAATGACAGAAAACTAAGCTAACGCACGAAACGCCACACCTGGTTCGGGACAGAAGGTGAAGGTTACTCCAAGGTCTATTCCTTGCGTACTATTTCTTAAAATATCACTGCACATGTAACAAGACATATATGTGGCCAGGTAAACGACGTACACCTGCTCACGCACGCACGTAGTCCAACTTTCCATCTGGCATTGAGAGAAACAATGCCTGTATTCAAAGAAAAAAATGCAACGGTAATGGAATTCCCTTAACACAAAGTGATGTATTATTGTCATGTGTTGTAGGCCTCACAGTACCAGACTAGTTGGAGGTCTCACAGTACCAGACTAGTTGGAGGTCTCACAGTTCCAGACTAGCATTTGAAGTTAAGTTACGTCATGTGTTGTAGGCCTCACAGTTCCAGACTAGCATTTGAAGTTGTTATGTCATGTGTTGGAAGCCTCACAGTACCAGACTAGCATTTGAAGTTAAGTTACGTCATGTGTTGTAGGCCTCACAGTACCAGACTAGCATTTGAAGTTAAGTTACGTCATGTGTTGTAGGCCTCACAGTACCAGACTAGCATTTGAAGTTAAGTTACGTCATGTGTTGTAGGCCTCACAGTACCAGACTAGCATTTGAAGTTAAGTTACGTCATGTGTTGTAGGCCTCACAGTACCAGACTAGCATTTGAAGTTAAGTTACGTCATGTGTTGTAGGCCTCACAGTACCAGACTAGCATTTGAAGTTAAGTTACGTCATGTGTTGTAGGCCTCACAGTACCAGACTAGCATTTTAAGTTAAGTTACGTCATGTGTTGTAGGCCTCACAGTACCAGACTAGCATTTGAAGTTAAGTTACGTCATGTGTTGTAGGCCTCACAGTACCAGACTAGCATTTTAAGTTAAGTTACGTCATGTGTTGGATGCCTCACAGTACCAGACTAGCATTTGAAGTTAAGTTACGTCATGTGTTGTCGGGGCTTGAAAGGGGAGCAAATAATAGCAACACTGGGACCTGCAAGGCATGTCGTAAGAGGCGACTGATAAGAGGACCTAGGAAGCTACCCTAGTAAATAAAAAGTGTCGCAGAAATCGAATGTGCTGGTCTACTTGTAGGCACACAACCGACACAACGTACAATTGCTCTTAGGCTCAGATCACATACAAATCACAAAGAGTGGTTAATAAGTGATCGATATGAAGCGTACGAATAAGAAGATGTATTGATTGATAGATTGAACCATCATCATTGCACTTCAGTTAGTAACCATGTTTGCTTCGATCTCTTTCTTACACAGAAAGATCTCAGCGCCAGTGCACGAGCTTCCTAGCACAGGCGAGAGTCCGTGACGTCATTTATAAGATGTTGAAAATAGTTTTTTTATAAACTTTTTTTTAAAAATCCTTCGACGAAATTTTGCAAGGGGCGTGGGATTCCCAGCAACTTTTTTCTTTATTTTCAACCGACAAGGGTTCTTTTACAGACTCAGCTTGAACGCGCTACCTACGTTTTATCGTCCGTCTCTGACAGAACTAGGAAGTCGATCTCACTTATACTGAGATTTATGGAAAAATATCCTGATGGCTCCCCCAGGGAGCGAACCGAGTACCTTTAGAACGAGAGGCAAGCACCTAAACTCTGCGCCACAAAGCCCCCATGTCTATATTTATGTATGTTTACAAGTAGCACCCTCTGCTCCGTTAGCAACAAGTCCTTGACTTACTTGTATGTATATAGTATCTATATATAAATATATTGTCTATATTTATGTACGTTTGCAAGTAGTATCCGCTGCTCTGTTAGGAACATGTTCTTGACATACTTGTATGTCTATATTTATGTATGTTTTTACATCTAGTACCCTCTGCTCCGTTAGCAACAAGTTCAAAAGAAATGAACATGATACAAGTACGTGACATAACATCACATAAATGTCAAGCTGATCCAGTTGTGTAGTAGTAGCTCCCACCGAAGCTGCGGACAAACGCAGCAGGCATAAATCTGTACATAAAGCAGTTTTTCATTTCCTTGTCTTAACCGCTCCAAGTTCACGGTTCAAAGAAGATGAAAGCGATAGAAATATATACAGAACAAGCTGGAACATTTTAGCCAACACTAGACCTAATATGTGAATATTTTATCTTCAACTAGGCACGTGTTCCCAGTTTCTAATAGGTCTTGGTTTAAATCTACCGTACAGATGGATGAGATAGATAACCAGATTTTTAAAAAGGCCGAAATATAGAAAAAACGGTCAACGGCCGAAGGATTGGCTGCATTGCATCGTGTTTTACCCAATATGGCTCGTCCATCTTCGCAGAAATGACAAGACATCTGCCAAGAGTATCACACTAAGCACGGACTTCGTATCTCCGGCAACAATGCGAGTGATCTCTTGAAAAATATGTATTCGTGAGGGTAGATTCAATAAAACTATGTAGCGATGACAAAATACGTGCTTCACTCATGAGCAGAACGACCAGGCCCGGATTCGAACACACGACCTTCGCAACGCAACGCAAGGGCTTAAGCACTTAGCAACAGAGATCCCCAAATGGTTGAAAGAATCCTCTCTAAATCACCAGGGATAAAAGACTGCGGTTAAACTAAATGTGCGGGTGATAAATCGAGAACAAGTAGATTATAGATTATATCTACAAGAAAAGCTTATAAAAACAAACATAAAAAAACTAACAACGTGTTAGCTAATAGAACTTAGTCAAAATAACAGACAAACATTGAGATTCAGTGTTTCCACGTTTCCACGAGGGAACGAACCGAGAAAATTTGGCACGTAAGGCGAGCACCTAACCTCTACGCCACAGAGACCCATAGATAAGTAGATAGTTTACGAGATTATCAAGATTATCCTTCACAACAGGTAAGATGAATCAACATATATAAGATAAGTAGATAGTTTACGAGATTATCAAGATTATCCTTCACAACAGGTAAGAGGAATCAACATATATAAGATAAGTAGATAGTTTACGAGATTATCAAGATTATTCTTCACAACAGAGGAATCAACATATATATGACTTGTTTGGTTTTTGTTACTAAACTGACGTCATTGCACTCTGTGCAGAACAATAGGTGCTTAGTGTCTCCAACAGATATCGAAAAGTATACATACTGATGGTTCCTGTGACTCGCTGGTTAAACACACTCTCACTTTGCCCTCGAGTATCTAGTTCTACCTTACAACAGGTAACTCCAAACTGCTTAAATCGGTAGATCGATTCAACATATATTTTAGTGTCTTCGTTCAATAGGCAGTCGCAAAGAGAGACCCTAACACCCCAACAAAAGATGATGTCGATGCAAGCCTGTCCGCTCTATCATTCCCGCAAACATCCGCATGTTCAGGACAATAAATCCATGTAAGCCGCTGGAGGTTAGAGACTTCTATAGGCTACATCCACTGATAAAGAAATCGGCTCTTTTTGGATCTTGTGAAGCATCGACTGAGAGTCAGATGCCAAATAGATAATGAAATCACATACTTTGAAAAAAAAAAAGCTATCATGGACATTAAAAAAGAACCTAAACCATCCAACGATGACTACCACATACTTGACAGACAAGGACAGACTATCATCTTCCGACTCAGGATAGGTAATAACAGACTGAACAAACACCTACACAGGCTGCGATTGTCCCCAACCCCACTGTGCCCCTGTGGCTCCACTGAACAAACCACAAAACATGTCCTGCAAGACTGCCCCTGTATGTCCTCCCAAGAAAGGAATGCTGGCCCTACAACACAACACTACATTCAAAACTATATGGCACTAGAGATGAGCTCCAGACAACAGTCGATTTCATCATAAGAACGCGTCTAACGGTATAATCATTAAAAAAGCGATCGCAAAGAAGAAGAAGAGTCAGATACAACAACAGTCCCAGTAAACTGAGTCCAAGAGAGTCAATGGAGAGCAGCAGGTTACATATTTGAGATCTGATAATTACAATTAAATTGTCAGTTTCTGATCTTTTTCTTCTTCTTTTACTGCGTTCTCGTTAGATTGGGATTCTCTAATAAAGGCAGTCGTCTGCTTCAGATTATCAGCAATGCCATACAGCTTGTCTTGGACGCTGGTGTAAGTGGGCCACCTCTTTCTTCTCATGTCTGCACACTGATGGCAGTTCTGTAGGATATGCTCTGTTGTCATACAAACACATGGAAAATAGTGCTTTTGACAGACGCATTGTCTGCTATCTCAACACTGAAATCTGAAAGGAACATGGAACTAAGTGATCTCAGTTTCTGGGTCTGAGAATCATTTTTTTTCTTTTTTCATTCAAGAAATGAGGACATAACATAGAAACAGAGAAAAGACGGAGAGACAGAAAGAAAGAAAGAAGAAATATTTGAATTTCGCGTCAGAAATATTATCAAAGATAATATATATATATATATATATGTGTACATCATAAAACGGATGTCTTCTGCGAAAAAAAAAGGAAAAACTATTTCCGGGACATGGCGCTGAAACTATATTGCGCCCAGATTTGGCAGCACATTCTTGTGTTAAACGATATTTTCTGACACATTAACATATACAACATGGCAAGTCAAAATAACAATTATGTAATTGTTTCATCTTACGCTCGATATCGTGCCAGATTTCACCGCATGTTCTAACCAGATGTAGGAAGTCTGAAATGCACTAAATAAAATAAATAACAACACATCAGCAAGATTTGGTTTTAGATTCAAGACCGGAAGTTTGACGAGAAGCTGTTTGTTTTTTATTCTGCGCTTTTAAACCTGCAAGGTGTTAAACCAATCTAAAATACTCCAGGGTGGTGACATATTTTTTCCAGCTTGTGCATAATATCAAAGATATGATTATTCATGGTGAGCGTTCTGTTTATTTTGAACAATAAATACAATTTTTTTCCTTTTGGGTATCGTTATCTTCGTCTTTGTTATGTCCGTCTTCAGATTACAGCGCCTGTAGCTTGATTACTTAATTGATTGATTGATATAATCATCATCATTTCACTTCGGTTAGTAACCATGTGTGTTCTGTTCTCTTTCTTACACAGGAAGATATAAGCGACAGTATAAAACTCCGTAGTACCGGCCAGGGTCCCCGGTGTAATTTGGAAAATGGTGAAAACAAATTGTAGGAATTCTATTTTTTTTACACTTTCTAATGAATTTTACCTGGGCAGTGGCGTTCACTTTCTAATGAATTTTACCTGGGCAGTGGCGTTCAATTGCTAATGAATTTTGCCTGGGCAGTGGCTTTCTAGCATGCTCTTCGCGTTTTTGAACTGCCAAGTTTTAGTTTACGTGCTACAATTGAGCACGGAACATACGTTCTATTATCCGTCTCCGATAGGACTAGGAACTCATCTTACCTACACTGAGATCAGGGATTTCTAGAAAAATATACCGATGGCTCCACGAGGGAGCTAACCGGGTAACACATTCTTGTTGTTGTTGTGGGTTGTTGATGTCTCAAGTCTTCTAGCTATGCTAGTAAGTACGATGTCTCAAGTCTTCTAGCTATGCTAGTAAGTACGATGTCTCCAGTCTTCTAACTATGCTAGTAAGTACGATGTCTCAAGTCTTCTAACTATGCTAGTAAGTTCGATGTCTCGTCTTGTACCTATGCTAGTAAGTACGATGTCTCAAGTCTTCTAACTATGCTAGTAAGTATGATGTCTCAAGTCTTCTAACTATGCTAGTAAGTACGATGTCTCAAGTCTTCTAACTATGCTAGTAAGTACGATGTCTGCAGACTTCTAACTATGCTAGTACGTACGATGTCTCAAGTCTTCTAACTATGCTAGTACGTACGATTTCTCAAGTCTTCTAACTATGCTAGTACGTACGATATCTCAAGTCTTCTAACTATGCTAGTACGTACGATGTCTCAAGTCTTCTAACTATGCTAGTACGTACAATGTCTCAAGTCTTCTAACTATGCTAGTACGTACGATGTCTCAAGTCTTCTAACTATGCTGCGATATTTCAAGTCTTCTAACTATGCTAGTACGTACGATGTCTCAAGACTTCTAACTATGCTAGTACGTACGATGTATCAAGTCTTCTAACTATGCTAGTACGTACGATGTCTCAAGTCTTCTAACTATGCTAGTACGTACGATGTCTCAAGTCTTCTAACTATGCTAGTACGTACGATGTCTCAATTCTTCTAACTATGCTAGTACGTACGATGTCTCAAGACTTCTAACTATGCTAGTAAGTTCGATATGAAAGCTTGTTACAAATTCTTGATGTCAATTACGCTGTATTTTCCTGAAGATTGAGAACTTTGGGATGATCGTTGACGTCAATCTTGTGTTAATAACATGTCACGATACAATAGCTGTTTGTAGTCGAGACGACAAGCGATAAGAGAAGGAAGGAGTGGACAAATTAGTTTACAGGGCTTAAGGCAGCGCCGCCCAACAAGGTTATAGATTCCTGGCTCCTTATTCTACCCTACCGGCTTCAATTTTAAATATAGTTTCAGAGTAACAAGTTTTCCTGGGTAGCTGTGTTTCAGGTTTTTTTTTAGCAACACTCCTATGAACATGGTCTTCTCGTTTTTCGTAACACTCCAATAACCACTGTCATCTTACGTCTACTGGTATGGCACTTGATGATGATGAGATCGATATTTTTATATTACTAGTACATAAATATATATTTATATATTGTTATATTTGTTATATTGTTATATTGTTATATTGTTATATTGTTATATTGTTATATTGTTATTTGTTATATTGTTATATTTGTTATATTGTTATATTGTTATATTGTTATATTGTTATATTTGTTATATTGTTATATTGTTATATTGTTATATTGTTATATTGTTATATTTGTTATATTGTTATATTGGTTACTAAATTCACCCGTGTGGTGCCGGAGTCCACAAGGGAAGCAAATAATAGTACCACTGCGATCTACAATGTATGTCGTAAGAAGCGACTGATGTAGGCCCTAGGGATGCTACTCTGGTAAATAAAAAGCAGCGCAGAAATCGGATTTGCTGATCTACTTGTATGCGCATAACTGGCACAATGTACAATCGCTCTTAGGCTCAGATCGTATACAAATCACGCAGAGTGGTTGACAGGTGGTCGATAGGGAGCGTTCGAAGAAGAAGTTTACTTAACTGACGTCATTGCACTCCAGGCAGATCTATAGGTGCTCAGTCTCTCCAAACGGATATCAAAGAGCATGATTTCTGATGATTCCCGTGGCTCGCTGATTAAACACACCCCTCACCCTGTCCCTCAGACATCGAGTTCTACCTGTAAACCGGGTAACTCCAAACTGCCTAAATCGGTGGATCGATTCAACATTCATTTTAGTGTCTTCATTCAACAGGCAGTCGCGAAGAAATCGAATAACATCCCCCTTATCCATCTTCAACTAATATGTTATATTACGACTACAGTAATCGAGATTGTTATATTACGAATACAGTAATCGAGATTGTTATATTACGACTACAGTAATCGAGATTGTTATATTATGAATACAGTAATCGAGATTGTTATATTACGAATACAGTAATCGAGATTGTTATATTACGACTACAGTAATCGAGATTGTTGTATTACGACTACAGTAATCGAGATTGTTATATTACGAATACAGTAATCGAGATTGTTATATTACGACTACAGTAATCGAGATTGTTATATTACGACTACAGTTATCAATACTGTTATATAACGAATACATAATCGATATTGTTATAATGCGGATACAGGTACCGATATTGTTATATATTCCAATGATTAAAGATATCTACATTGCTATAATATAACAACGGAAGGAGAGAGAAGAAGAAGAAGATGAAGAAAATCCGTGCTTGCATTAGTAGGGTTCACCAAGAACATGAACTGTGGTAGTTAATAAATGATGTTTATTCACGTAGAAAATCCCGTTCACTTAGCAATGACCTGTCGCATGATCACTTACCCCATGCTGATGCATTAGTCAGATGAGATCCCCTTGAAAACGCTTGATTTAACCTCTATAGTACATGAACTATCCTAGCATACAGACATCAATAACGTCATTGAGAAAATAGAACCGGATTACACTTTGACGTTTTTTTTAAAAACGTTATAAATACGTTGAAATAGATACCATAGCGTGCGTGTGGTAGTTGTGGAGGAAACGGTTAGGGAAAATAGGAATGTGTTGACAAAGGTCAAGAAAATAGGGTGATGTCGTAACCGGAGACCAAGTCTTACTAATACAATGTATGTCATTATGGGCATCTGTGTTGAGTGTCTGTCAAGGAATGTTCTAGATGAAGAGGTAGATGAAAGAAATGTGGAGCCAGTTGAAGCTTTCAGAAGTTAAAGAACTTTAATCTTCTTCTTCTTTTGTCGTCACATGTTACCGGTTGTTGCTAGTGTCGTCACACTGTTACCGGGTTGTTGCTTAGTGTCGTCACGCTGTTACCAGATTGTTGCTTAGTGTCGTCACACTGTTACCGGGTTGTTGCTTAGTGTCGTCACACTGTTACCGGGTTGTTGCTTAGTGTCGTACACTGTTACGGGTTGTTGCTTAGTGTCGTCACACTGTTACCGGGTTGTTGCTTAGTGTCGTCACACTGTTACCGGGTTGTTGCTTAGTGTCGTCACACTG
The DNA here is from genome assembly GCA_020796225.1 of Arion vulgaris. Taxonomy (NCBI): domain Eukaryota; kingdom Metazoa; phylum Mollusca; class Gastropoda; order Stylommatophora; family Arionidae; genus Arion; species Arion vulgaris. Next base: position 4,156,112 of record CM036772.1, on the reverse strand, counting down.
TTACCGGGTTGTTGCTTAGTGTCGTCACACTGTTACCGGGTTGTTGCTTAGTGTCGTCACACTGTTACCGGGTTGTTGCTTAGTGTCGTCACACTGTTACCGGGTTGTTGCTTAGTGTCGTCACACTGTTACCGGGTTGTTGCTTAGTGTCGTCACACTGTTACCGGGTTGTTGCTTAGTGTCGTCCCACTGTTACCGGGTTGTTGCTTAGTGTCGTCACACTGTTACCGGGTTGTTGCTTAGTGTCGTCACACTGTTACCGGGTTGTTGCTTAGTGTCGTGGCATTTTCTGTTTTTTGTCTTGCGCTGTTCTAGTGGCTTGAGTAATAATTATTTTTGTATAACTTTAATATTGATTATTATATGTGACATGTGTGTGATATAACGTGTATTCTGGTATTCATGGTTACTAGAGAGAGAGAGAGAGAGAGAGAGAGGGAGAGAAAGTAAAACATAAATAATCAAAGGTAGAACGAGTGAGAGAAAGGTGGACAGAATGGCAGAGAGAGAGAGCGAGAGAAAGAGACTGACAGACATACTGAAGGAAAGTACAGAGAAAGGCAGGCCTACATACAGAAAGGTAGGCAGAGAGAGAGAATGGCACACATAAATATAGAAAGGAAAACACAGAGAGAGAGAAGCAGACAGATAAATAGAGCAAGAGAGAGAACAGGAAATAAAAACAAACAGATACAGAATATATATATATATATGGAGATAGAGAGAGAGGGAGAGGAGGAAGAGAGAGAGGGATAGAGAGGAGCGAGGAGAGAGAGAGCGAGAGGGAGAGAGAGGAGAGAGAGGGAGAGGAGAGAAAGATGGGAGAGAGAGGGGAGAGGGACAGAGAGAAAGAGAGAGAGGAGAGAGAGGAGGGAGAGAGAGGAGGAGAGAGAGGAGAGGAGAGGGAGAGGGAGAAGGAGAGAGAGGAGAGAGAGAGAAAGAGGAGAGGGAGAGGAGAGAGAGAGAAGAGAGAGAGAGGGAGAGAGAGAGAGAGAGGGAGAGAGAGAGAGAGATAAAGAAGCAAACAGAAATATAAAAAGACAGATAGCGAGAGAGACACGTGCGAGGAGATATAAAGACCGTGAAAGAGAGAAAGAATCAGCTATAAGAAAATAACTAAAGGACAAAAGGCATAACTTTAGTGATCTCTATGCAGAAATTATATATCTATATATATATATGTGCAGATTTTTTTTTTAAATGAGAGAGAAAGAGGAATAGACAGAGAGAGAGGAGGTAATTGATTACACATTAAAAAAAATATCTTAAATATTGCTTCCAAAAAAATTATTCTGGAGAAACCGCATCCTTTGATGTACTGCTGTGAGAGATCTACAGATTATGTTAATGGAGTTGTGCATCAGATTAGCATGCCATACACCCATCGACGTCACTGATGTTCAACATTCCCTGTTTCTGGCAACCTTTTTGGCTTAGATCAAAGTGTAAAGCCCAATGCTTGATCGCAGCCAGAAGGTAGAAGCAATCATAACGCCAATATGTACACTCTTATACACAAAAACAAGCTCCGAGCAGTTCTCTCTGAAAGGATGAGACACTTGGAGTTTCTAGTTCAACGGGTACTGGGTACACACTAGTTGCGGAACTGCCAGGAAGGACTCATTTAAAAATAAATAAAAATCGAGACTGACTGTGTCCCGTCCTAGTAATGATGTTAGGACTCTCAAATGTATCTACCACAAAGCATATCGTATGAGGCGACTGAGGTAGGGACCTCGGGAAGCTACCTGGATTACCTGGAAAAGCTACGAAGCTTTTATGGATAGAAAAAAAATACGATTTCTTGTAAGACCGCAATTCAAGTCTTAGAATACTTTTGGCTAGTCAAGTTTCCTGAAGGAACCATGCATCTATCTCTCTCATGACGCATTCTGCAGCATATTGCTAACCAGGAGAGACAACATTGCACAGGTCGCGGCATTTGGTAGTTAATATGTTAATACATGATATCCTGTAAGATCGAAATTCAAAACATAAGACACTTTTGATTAGTCAAGTTTCCATAAGGGACCATGAATGGGATTCAGGTCGCATTCCGCAGGATATGGCTACACGGGTAAGACAAACTGGCGCATGCTGCTGCATTTGGTAGTTAATATGTTAATACATGATATCTTGTAGGATCGAAATTCAAAACATAGCACAAGCACAATTTGGTTAGTCAAGTTTCCATAAGAGACCATGAATGGGATGACAATGTTGAAATACAAGTCATATCATAGATGTCCTTCCTGACCTGAGGATAAACTTGATTTATTACGTACGTTCAAGTCTTGTGTTTGTCATAGACTTAACGAAGTAAGAGATACGTAGTTGTAAGCAGACGAAGTTAGTGAGGTCGCTCGTTATCTGTAAACCGGGCTAGGACATTATTAATTAGTTGTGTATTACGTCACACTCGTTAGGTTGTGTGTTGGTGTATGATTGCAAATGTGTCTATGTGTGTGTGTGTGTGTGTGTATGTACTGATATGTACACGTGAGATTATTGTCTCTTTTTGTGAGTGTATGTGTGTGTGTGTGTGTGTTGATAATGTACACGTGAGATTTTGTCTCTTTTTGTGAGTGTATGTTTGTGCGTTTAAGCACTTATGAGTATTTCTACATTACGTGTGTGCAAATGAAAGAAAGTGATCAAGAAAGGAATAGATAGAAGTGGAGGGAGGCATTAAGAACGAACTTTTGAAAGAAATGTGTGTCCTTAACTGCTTGTGTTTATGGTTCGTGTGGTTGCCTGTAAGTGTGGGTGTGTATTTTTGTGTGGGTTTGTTACTATCACAGATATGCTGTATGGTTGTAACTATCACAGATATGTTGTATGGTTGTAGCTTCATGTCACAGATATGTTATATGGTTGTAACCTCGTATCACAGATATGTTGTATGGTTGTAACCTCGTGTCACAGATATGTTGTATGGTTGTAACATCGTGTCACAGATATGTTGTATGGTTGTAACATCGTGTCACAGATATGTTATATGGTTGTAACCTCGTGTCCCAGATATGTTGTATGGTTGTAACCTCGTGTCACAGATATGTTGTATGGTTGTAACCTCGTGTCCCAGATATGTTGTATGGTTGTAACCTCGTGTCACAGATATGTTGTATGGTTGTAACCTCGTGTCACAGATATGTTGTATGGTTGTAACTTCGTGTCACAGATATGTTGTATGGTTGTAACCTCGTGTCACAGATATGTTGTATGGTTGTAACCTCGTGTCCCAGATATGTTATATGGTTGTAACCTCGTGTCACAGATATGTTGTATGGTTGTAACCTCGTGTCACAGATATGTTGTATGGTTGTAGCTTCATGTCACAGATATGTTGTATGGTTGTAACCTCGTGTCACAGATATGTTGTATGGTTGTAACCTCGTGTCACAGATATGTTGTATGGTTGTAGCTTCATGTCACAGATATGTTGTATGGTTGTAACCTCGTGTCCCAGATATGTTGTATGGTTGTAACCTCGTATCACAGATATGTTGTATGGTTGTAACCTCGTATCACAGATATGTTGTATGGTTGTAACCTCGTGTCACAGATGTGTTGTATGGTTCTAACCTCGTGTCACAGATATGTTGTATGATTGTAACTATCACATATATGTTGTATGGTTGTAACTTTCACAGATATGTTGAGCCGTGGCTCTCAGCAACATGGAGGCCATGTTGTCGGAGGCCATGTTGTCGGAGGCCATGTTGTCGGAGGCCATGTTGTCGGATGCCATGTTGTCGGAGGCCATGTTGTCGGAGGCCATGTTGTCGGAGGCCATGTTGTCGGACACACCTTAAGAAGACATTATCTTCTTCTGTGAACGCTCCATATCGGCCACTTGTTAACCACTTTATGTTATCTGAGCATAAGAGCGATTGTACGTTTTACCAGCTATGCGCCTACAAGTGGGCAAGCACATCCGATTACTGCAACGCGTTGTATTTACTATGGTAGCTTCCCTAAGCCCCTACCATTGTCGCCTCTTACTACACGTCTTGTAGGTCGCAGTGTTATTATTCTTTACTCCCCTTGTGAGTCCTGACAACACACTACGGACAATGCAACATATTGCAACAAAATATTGTAAACTTCTATTTACCCTTTCACTACGTAATGACTGTTAATTCCGGCCGTACACACATTGCAATGTATTAACTAGTAAATCGGCTTTGAGACATCGTAAAACTATATCGAGTCCGTATATCGACTTTGGGACATCGTAAAACTACATCGAACTCGTATATCGACTTTGGGACATCGTAAAACTACATCGAACTCGTATATCGACTTTGGGACATCGTAAAACTACATCGAGTCCGTATATCGACTTTGGGACATCGTAAAACTACATCGAGTCCGTATATCGACTTTGGGACATCGTAAAACTACATCGAACTCGTATATCGACTTTGGGACATCGTAAAACTACATCGAACTCGTATATCGACTTTGGGACATCGTAAAACTACATCGAACTCGTATATTGGCTCACTAAGGTTGAAGGGGTTAAGTAGTAACTTATATAGATTCTACTTCATGGAAGTGAAATAAAAACAACAGTAAACACACCATCTCTCGTGATAGAACAACATGGCCGATCCACTTATTTCTCAAGATCTCTTTACGCGATCTTTGATCTTATAGTAACAACGCCTTGTATACAAGATTCTATAGCTCAACTTCTGCCTCTTAGAATCTCGTTCACATGAAACTGAAATCTGAAACTTCGTGTCAATAGAATATAACAATTATATTATTCTGTTAACAAGAATATAGCAAAAGTTATTCTATATAAATTAGTTGTTTACTTCTTCTCATGTGTTCGCTGCAGTTGAGCACAAGTCGCTACTAACAGTAGTTCTCTGTGGTGTAGTGGCTAGGTACTCGTCTCTTGTGCCAAAGGTACCAGGTTCACTCCACCTGGATATTTTTCTAGTGATCCCAAATGAGATCGAATTCCTTGTCCTATCGGAGACCGACGATAAAACGTAGGTCCCGTGTTCAATTTTAGCACGTAAAAAAACCATTGGCAGTTCAAAAATCGAGAAGAGTAGGCTGGAAAGCCGCTGGCCGTACAAATTCGTTAGCAAAAATATTCCTATAAAATATCTTTGAAAAATGAAAATCGTGGCATATCCCAAAGGACGTAGCCATCAACCACAGTAAACAAGTCGTTGATTTTCTAGGCACCACTTATACGTTCAGTAGTTTGCCATTGCTTTCTGAACGGGTGGCGCCATCGTCCTTTGTTAAAATCAACGGAAACAATTTGCAAACAAACTGTCCGCAGCGTGATTCGAACTCAGAACGTCGGGGTTAATAGACAGAGTCACTAACCCCTAGGCCACACCATCTTCAAAATTAATTAGAGGACCCTCGCCGGTGCTATTGGGTTCGTGCACTGCAGCTGAGATCTTCCTGTGTAAGAAAGAGATTGTAGCATACATGGTTACTCAACGAAGTGCAATGATGATAGTCCTATCAATCAACCAATCAACAGCATCACCGCAAGTGTTCTCAAAATATTAGTCACTGTTAGAAAGTGTGTTCTGCGCCTAGATCTGCATTCAGAAGCAGTAGCAGAGTTAGGGTTGCTTAGTCACTGTTAGAAGTGTGTTCTGCGCCTAGCTCTGTATTCAGAAGCAGCAGAGTTAGGTTGTTAGTCACTGTTAGAAAGTGTGTTCTGCGCCTAGATCTGCATTCAGAAGCAGCAGCAGAGTTAGGGTTGCTTAGTCACTGTTAGAAAGTGTGTTCTGCGCCTAGCTCTGTATTCGAAGCAGAGTTGGGGTTGGTTAGTTACTGTTAGAAAGTGTAATTTTCGTGACAGTTATTCTCCATGACTATACCATGAGGAAGTGGAGCGTCTCGTAGAATGGCTTAGAGCACGGCTACCATGTAGGAGTGGAGCGTCTCGTAGAATGGCTTAGAGCGCGGCTTCCGTGCGGGAGACCGGGGTTCAATCCCCGGTATAGCCAAGGACAGTGGTGGCTCGTAATTAAGGGCCAGTGGTGCCGGACCCCACCAAAACTAATGTATAGCGTGTAGTTATTATTTTATAAGTTAAAATATAGCAAACCAAAAACCATGATTTATTCGGGGGAAAAATGTTTGGCCCCACCAACAAAAATGATCACGAGCCGCCACTGGCCAAGGAATTTTATTATCTGTCGGGGGCATAAATAAAACAATCCTAACATGAACAGTATCGCGTTGACTGCACTAGCCATGCTGTCATTAAATTCCATAGGATCATGTTTCCTGGTGTACACTGCTGTAAAAGTTGTATTACAGGTAGTTTGTTTGTTTTTTCTTTTTTTTCTTTTTTTTTCTTTCGTCCGCTTTCAACTCAAACGAAGTTTCATCTCTGAAACTGATTTGTGCGTGAAAATCCGTTTTCCAATTTCTTACAATGGCAGCAGCGTGCACATTGTAAATTACTTTACACTGGCAGCCGTGTGCTCAATGTACTCGTAATTAGTATTCCTCGCCATACAGGCAGATTTTCTCCGACTTCAGAGGTACTCAAGTTATCGTCCTGAGTAAGACCAGGGACTCGAACAAATGCCGGACAGTAGGTTCGAACCCGAGCTATGAGGCGTCTCACAGCTAGCAGGCCGAGCTACTATCAACTACTCTAGGCAGTCCCCCATTACAGGTAGTAACAACAGTAAAATGGTATAAATTGCGTTCAGAAATGAGAAACATCGCAAGTGAAGTAGATCGGCTTGATAACTATTATTAGTTATCTTTTGATTATTTTTCATCTTATTGATACCATCATACGTGCTGCTTATGTGATACCATACATACGTGTCTCTTCTTGCTTATGTGATACCATACATACATGTCTCTGCTTGCTTATGTGATACCATACATACGTGTCTCTGCTTGCTTATGTGATACCATACATACATGTCTTTGTTTGCTTATGTGATACCATACATACGTGTCTCTGCTTGCTTATGTGATACCATACATACACGTCTTTGTTTGCTTATGTGATACCATACATACGTGTCTCTGCTTGCTTATGTGATACCATACATACGTGTCTTTGTTCAAAAACGCCATTTATTTTAAGTATCACCGCAGCCTCCTCTCGGTTTTCTCCAGATCTAATCCGATCCGTTCTGAGCAGCTTAGATTTGTTATGTGTCCGTACCTCGGTTAACTTATATAATACAGATATGGTGTCCAAGACGAAGTATTGACTGATCTGTGCCGGGTATCGTTCGATCCTTCTCCGCAGAAAAGTCAAACCACTTGTAGAGAGTGATGCACAAAGCACGAACTCCATAGCAGTAATCAGATGAAGTTTACTGTATCATAAACTTTGACAACATTCGTAGGTACATTCGGAAAACAACTACAGTAGTGAACAGGACGACGTAGTCCAGATTGGAAACCACGATCTTTAGAACGCATATTTTGGCTGAAATCGGATGCACATGTCCTAAACGTGTAGAAATATATGCGATTAGGGGCCTACCAAACCAATATGCAACGTATACACGTTCTTGGCAAAGATCAAACATATCACAAAGAGTGATTAAAGCTGGTCGTAAAGAACGAACGCAATGAAGAAGAGAAGAAGATAACGCATATCTGGCTAAGAACAAAGTATAATGTCCCTTGATCACGGCCAAGGTGTGGGGTGGGGGGGGGGTGGGGGCCATCATAAAGCTAACTACATTTTAACTAAATTAAATACCGATCAGCTCTCAGTCGAAAGAAAGGCAAGGCTTGCAGTTTTCACATGTTTCAAACGCAACTTGGTTCACCCATAGCGACACAAGGCTTGCAGTTTTCACACGTTTCAAACGCAACTTGGTTCACCCATAGCGACACAAGGCCTGCAGTTTTCACATGTTTCAAACGCAACTTGGTTCACCCATAGCGACACAAGGCTTGCAGTTTTCACATGTTTCAAACGCAACTTGGTTCACCCATAGCGACACAAGGCTTGCAGTCTTCACATGTTTCAAACGCAACTTGGTTCACCCATAGCGACACAAGGCCTGCAGTTTTCACATGTTTCAAACGCAACTTGGTTCACCCATAGCGACACAAGGCTTGCAGTTTTCACACGTTTCAAACACAACTTGGTTCACCCATAGCCACACAAGGCTTGCAGTTTTCACACGTTTCAAACACAACTTGGTTCACCCATAGCGACACAAGGCTTGCAGTTTTCACACGTTTCAAACACAACTTGGTCCAGCCGCAGCGACACAAGGCTTGCAGTCTTCACGTGTTTCAAACGCAACTTGGTCCTCCCGTAGCGACACAAGGCTTGCAGTTTTCACACGTTTCAAACGCAACTTGGTTCACCCATAGCGACACAAGGCTTGCAGTTTTCACACGTTTCAAACACAACTTGGTCCAGCCGCAGCGACACAAGGCTTGCAGTCTTCACATGTTTCAAACGCAACTTGGTCCTCCCGTAGCGACACAAGGCTTGCAGTTTTCACACGTTTCAAACACAACTTGGTTCACCCGCAGCGACACAAGGCTTGCAATTTTCACACATTTCAAACGCAACTTGATCCACCCGTAGCGACACTGCAGGATAAGGACCCCAAAAATAAACCAAAAAGTATAGAAGACATACTAACCCCTTCGCCACATAGATCCCAACAGATATGGATCGTCTAAGAATATGAGCAGACATTGTTAGGGACGTAGCAACTTGTAGCAACAGAAGAAACATTCTAAAAATACTAAATAAAATATCCCAAGAACAACATAATTTTATACAACACTAGTGACATAATTAACTCTAATAAATGATTATAATGGCGGCCGATCGGCCTATCATCAAGACCACCATATTAACAAAAAAAACAAATAAAACTGACAAATTATTTTTTAAATCTCTGAGAGTAGTTTTGAAGCAATCAAGCAAACGAAAGTTCTTCTTCTTCTTCTTCTTCGAACGCTCCATATCGACCAAATGTTAAACCACTTCCTGTGATTTGTATGCCATTCGACCTATGTTTTTCTTTGATCTCAAGAGGAGCAAAGAATAGTACCACTGCAATCTACAAGGCATGCTGTAAGAGGCGATTGATGTAGGACCTAGGAAGCTACCCTAGTAAATAAAAAGCAGCGCAGAAATCGGATGTGCTGATCTACTTTTGACGCATAACTGGCACAACGTACAGTCGCTTTTAGGCTCAGATCATATACAAATCACATAGAGTGATTAACAAGTGGTCGATATGGAGCGCTCGAAGAAAATAAAGAAAATTTACTAGGGTAGCTTTCATACGCCCCTATTTCAGTCATCTCTTACGACATGCCTTGTAGGTCGCAGTGTTACTATTCTTTGCTCCCCTTGCGAGCTCCGGCAATACACAGACGGAACAAAACGAAAGTTCTAACGTGTTGATCATCAAGGTCTCCTTTTGGATATAAACAAACAAAAAGCTAACCAAAAAAAAAGCAACGTTCAAGACAAATTGTTGCTATATGTTGTCTAGATGGTTATATGGAAGTTTGAAGACAGCGAACAGGAAGTGGCATAGTTTCAAAGACCGGAAACGGAAGCTGAACCTTTCAGAAAATATGAACACGATTTTTTAAAAGAAAAGGTGAATTAACACAATGTTTACATTAATACAAAATAGTTGAAGGAAGACAACCAGACATTGATACAAGAATAGTGAAGAAGACAAACTCAGACATTGATACAAGAATAGTTGAAGGAAGACAAACTGACATTGATACAGAATATTGAAGGAAGACAACTCAACATTGATACAAGAATAGTTGAGAAGACAAACTCAGACATTGATACAAGAATAGTTGAGAAGACAACGGACATTGATACAAGAATAGTTGGAAGAACTCAGACATTGATACAAGAATAGTTGAAGGAAGACTAACGCAGACATTGTTATATGTTCAAGTCAAGAACGTCTAAAGCCGAAAGATTGACTTCATTGCAGCGGGTTTTATTCCATATGACTTGGTTCCTCTCCGCAGAAATTGTACGCGACCTGTAGAGAATATTGCACAAAACATGAACTCCGAAAAATACTGCCCACTCACGCGCACATACTACTCCCTCACGCGCACATACAGCTCTCTCACGCGCACATACAGCTCTCTGTCTATCAAAGACATTTTCTCACTCTCTCTATCTCTGAAAACACGCTCACCACGCACACATACTACTCTCTCCCGCGCACATACAGCTCTCTCACGCGCACATACAGCTCTCTCACGCGCACATACAGCTCTCTGTCTATCAAAGACATTTTCTCACTCTTCTATCTCTCTGAAAATACTGCCCACTCACGCGCACATACTACTCTCTGTCTATCAAAGACTCTCTCTCTTACACACCAACACACACACACATATACAAACACACTACTCACATGTATAGCTCGTAAATCTGTAATCCATAAATTCCTCTTCTTTCTCCACCGTTCCGTCCGATAGCCACCCCTCTCCTATCGACTGGTACGTCCATCCTTGACCGTTGATTGGTTTAACCGTCTTTGTTGCTATAGTAACAAGTATCAACACTAAAGCAGTGTATTCCATACCTTGAACTTGGATGTTTGCATCACCAAAACTATTGACGCGAACACTAAAACTGTTGACGCAAACACTAAAACTAATGACGCGAACACTACAACTGATGACGCGAACACTACAACTGATGACGGACTATAAATCGCTGAACAATATTTACAGAATAAAGGTTTGAACTGAATTCATCTCCTGCAACCCGTATAACGCCTTGTGAGTTGATCACAAATATATTGAAACTTCAGAGGTATCAAAATCTGGACAAGTTCTGCATTACATATTGTTATCTCAGCAGAATACCATGGATAAAATGCTTATGAAGGTAAGTTAGATATTTCTGGAGCAATGCCATTGTGATGGCGATGTGTATATGTCCTTATATGATTTCTACTTATATATATCCAAAGTTAGCTTAGAATTAGTTTTGTCAACGTTGCATGAGGCGATTGCCTGCAATGTTTCTAGATTCTGATTTCCAAATGTTTAGCAAATAAAATGTGTTTGTTTTAGCTTGTTTCTGCATTTTCTTCTCTGTTCTCTTTCTTGAATGACCATGTTTTACCTGAAATCAAAGATAATCAATAATTAGCAAAGAAATCAATCAGGATTGATTAATAAGTCGATCAACTTATCGATCAAAAATTGAATGACATATTAAATAAGTCATAACAGCAAGACATACATCACTCAATAAACTGACATCTTCTTCTTTGCGCTCGCTCTTTACGACCATTTTTAATCACTCTTTGTGATATGTTTGATCTTTGCCAAGAACGTGTTTTGGTTTGGTAGGCCCCTAAACGCAAAGACGCCCGTCTGCCCAGCGTGTTCGTAGCGTGTTGGACTACGGGTGACTATCCCTCTGTGTGTGCGGGTTCAATTCCGCGGATTGTCAGAAAAAGCCACAGATTCCCCAGATTACGATGCTCGTGGCACCGAACCGGAGGGTTACGATGTCCATGGCACCGAGCCGAAGAGCTAAAAGCTCAAGTGCTTCTGGATCGGAAAACACCCCAAAAACGTATAGACTTCTACAAGTTTAGGACACATGCATCCGATTTCAGCCAAACCTCCTTAGTCGCCTCTTACGACATGCGTGGCAGGTAAAGTGGTCCTATTCTTTACACCTAAATTTAAGCCCGTAACGACTCGGCGAATAAACTGACATTAGTTAGCTCTGAACACCCATGTGCCACCGGAGTCCTCAAGGGGAGTAAAGAATAGTAACACTACCAACTACAAGGCATGTCGTAAGAGGCGACTAAGGTAGAGGCCTATGAAAGCTACCCTAGTAAATAAAACAGCACTGCAGAAATCGGATATGCTGGTCTACTTGTAGGCGCATAGCTGGCACAACGTACAATCACTCTTAGGCTCAGATCACACACAAATCACAAAGAATTGTTTACCAAGTGGTCGATATGAAGCGTTAGAAGAAAGAATAGAAGCTCTGATGGCCTCTCTGTGATCTAATACCATGCTACAGTATATCTCCAGATGTGGTACTTTACATTGATATGTTTATGATTTGTTACAGTTACCTGAATGTACAAGATTGTGTGGCCTGTTGACTTAAATCCGTAATTATGCCTGCCTTTCATGCCGTATGGGTCTACCGTGGTCTTAACGTACTCATGTTCTCAACACATATCACATATCACATATCACACATATCACACATATCACACACATTAAAATATCACACAAACCACACATATCACAAAAAGTTATTAATGTAGTTAATAAGAAAAACAGAAGGAAAGCCAACATAAAACTCAATAAATAACCAAAATAATTATTGATTAAAGCACTAACCCATTCTATTTTTATTTTACATCACACAAAAACTCATATTTAGCAAAATAGAGATATAAAAAGACAAGAGAGAGAAAGAGACAAGAGAAGAGACAAAGAGAAGGAGAACGGAAAGCAGAGGGAAAAAAGAGACAAGAAAGAAAGAGACAAGAGGAGAAAGAGACAAGAGAGAGAAGAAAAGGATAAGGAGACAGAGAGAAAGAGACAAGAGAGAGACACTGGAGAAAGAGACAAGAGAGAGAAGGAGACACGGCGTAGAAAGAGAAAGAGACAGAAGGGACAGGAGAAAGACAAAAGAGAAGAGACACGGAGAAAGAGCAAGAGAGAAGGAGAACGACGGAGAAGAGACAAGAGAGAAGGAGACAAGAGAAATAAATAGAGAGAAAACTTTTTCCAGTTTTATCGTAGCAACCCCCCTTCCCTCAATCAACAACATGTTCCCGCTTTTACAGTCTCGATTGATTGATTGATTGAGTGATTGATTGATTGATAGGACCATCATCATTGCACTTCGGTGAGAAACCATGTGTGCTCCGATCTTGTTCTTACACAGGAAGATCTCAGCGGCAGTGCACGAACTATGTAGCACCGGCGAGGATTCCAACATTGTTTTATGTAGTAATCATTCTACCTCCTCCTAACTCAACCTTTTGTTGTTTTTTTCTTTCACCAAAGAAAGCGTAAGCATCTTAATTAGATAAACAAAACGATTGTTAATTAATATTAGTTGTAGTATTATTTCAACCATGACATGGCTCCCACGACTTTACAACCATCAGTGAGATGCTCGCCGATATATTATACAACGCTGAACAGCACCGTTCTACACGCTACACAACTTTATTTCATAACGTCGCATGGTAAATTATGCAATTGAAAGACAGCAAGAAAGAGAACTACAATGTACGGAAACATACAAATCTGAGGTGGTCAACACGGATCAGATCACATCTGGAGAAAACCGAGGGAGGCTCTCTCTCTCGATCACCGCCAAGACCGATGTACCAAACCTCCCCATAAATTCTATTCATGTGGAAATATGATTCATGCAGCCTTAGCATTGGTGTGTTTTACGTCACATCTTCAGCACCATTGGGAGCTCTGTTGCTTACCCTTCGGCGATCTGTCCGGTTTCAGCCAGCGTTTACTCGGTTCGCTCTCCGTTCTGTGGCCATCTAGATTTTTTTACGGTGTGGGGTAGCTAGCCGCACTTCCAACCTCCTTACTCGACTCTTACGACATGTGTTGCAGGTAACAGTGATTCTATTCTTTACACCCCAATTTGGGCCCCTGTAACCGCTCGAGGGGAGGCTGCAGTGACACGTAATAGATTTGCGTTTCAGGACAAAGACACGTATGGTATCATATAAGCAACCAAATATGAATAATAAAATCCTAAAACTAACACAAGAACTAGTCACCCTAACTTTAAATGCTAATTACTAGCATTGTGAGACATCCAACACTGGAGAATCCTACAACCCTATATGTTAGGAGATTACGTACAATCTTTGAATTTAGGAAGATATCTAAATCCTCGTTAAGTAATCTCGTCATCGGAGACTAAGGCGAGGAATTTATAGAAAACTGAGATAGCAAGATTCAAGATTTGTAATAATGGTAGGGAAGGTTATATTACGTGAATCAGAGAGGGTCAGTTACGATAACATGGTTCGCTTTTTGAATGGGTGTCTAATTGAGTTATATACCGCCATGTTGTAACGTAAGGTGTCTTTTAGAAGTATTCTGGAGAATTCAGGGCTATGATTTCATCAAGGACAAAGCAAAGATGAAACATATCATATGACGTGTTATGATGAACAAGAAAACAGACAACGTTTGAAATAATGAAAACCTAAATATGTGGGAGCATCTGGCCGAATGGGTTAGAGCGCGGCTCCCATACTGGAGATCTGTGTTCAATTCACGATAAGGCCAAGGATTTTTTTCTGTTGTAGGCATAAATGAAAAATCCGTCTTCTTCTTGCGTTCGTCCGCTATGTATTCAGACGTAGTCAGAGTGCTTGGCACTTCTGACTGATTTTTGCGTGAAGGCATGCTTTCCTTATTATCAGTGTCCCCGCCATACAGGCGTGCCTTCTCCGACTTCAGAGGTTGGAAAATCCTAACCTGAATAGCTTCACGGCGACTGCACTAGCCATGCGGCCAATACATTTCTCAGTCTCTCGTTCCCACCTGTCTTACACAGTCATAAGAAGCTGTACTACATGCAGTAACCACAGGTTTCTAAACATTTACTTCTTTAAATATTAAATGTGTGACTCAGTAGCAAAGTAGTTACGTCGTTTGACTTACGGAAGGTAGCATGTTCAAATCTAGACATCGTTGTTTGGTTTATGAATGCGAATTTTCTGGAACTATCTAATTTGTTGGAGGATATATATTCTTTCTGATGGGGGTCTCTGTGGTCAAGTCCATGCCTTGCAAGTCGAAGATCGTGGGTTTGAATCCGGACAGCGCCGTTCTGTTCACGAATGCATTTTTTCCAGAGATCCGTAAGATTGTTGCCGAAGCTACGGAGTTTGTGCTTTGAGCAATACTCGCGGCATGTGGCGTGCCATTTCTGCGGACAGGAAACGAGCCATATGGGGTAAAACCCGGTGCAATGAAGTCAATCCGACCGCTTAAAAAAACCCTTTATGTTTTTTATGATACATCGCAGGTATATACATCGCAGGTATATTTTACTTTATACGATCGCTTTAAGTTTCTATCTTTCTACAGGGTGTTCAAGATAAAAGTAGCCCAATTGACTAATAAAAGCCTGTAAATTGGGCTACTTTTATGTTGAACACCCTATATTTCTGTTGTGCCTTTCAGCGTTCAGAGTGCGTGAATAGTTCTCACAAGTGCATTGGAGTGCACCTCGTGTATAGTGTTTCCTACCGCCTCTCATATTTCTACGATCATCGTTTGCGTGGGTGACCCCGGTCGAAGAAACCAATGCATCTGAACAGTATTGTTGAGCAGTAATCGAGTTGCATGCCTGAACCATTAGGTTTTATTCTCTAGCACTGGTGTTGTTCATTCCAGTCTCTTGTCAGTTCAAAATCAAGAAGAGCAGGCTAAAAAGCTGCTGTCTGGTAGAAATTATTTAAATAAGGTAAAAATAAAATTCCTACGAATAATTTTTACCATCTTCTAAATTACATTGGGGACCCTGGCAGGTGCTACGGAGTTCATGCAAGGTCGTTGAGGTCTTCCTGTGTAAGAAAGAGATCAGAGCACTCATGGTTACTCACCGAAATGTAATGATGATGGTCCTATCGATCAATCAATCAATACCAGTCTCTAATAGTCACGTTTTTAATCTTATCTAATTATTGTCCAGAAGATACCAGTAAACTGGGGCGTATCAGGAAATGAGAGAGCAGATAGGCTGGCTAAGGAGGGAACAAAACTTATACAACACAAACAACTAGTGTCATTATCAGAAATCAAGACACATATCAAGCGAAATTACAAAGTTGTGGAGGTAACAAACCCACAGTAAATACCCACAAGATCCCATCAGCAGACTAAACAGAAAACAGCACACAACAATCTTTCGCATAAGAACAGGTCACTGCAGGCTCAACTATCACATGTACAGAATAAAGTCTGTTCAGACTGCACAGTGTGCATGTCAGACATAAACACAGACTCCAGAGCACATCCTGCAGTCATGTCTATCATACATACACCAACGAAACGAAACATGGCCTCATGAACAAAGTTTACAGAGCAAGCTATAGGGAACTTCTCGAGAAACACCAACTGACATGCAGCTTCATAGAGGCAAACCTTCTCATGGTTTAGACGAGCATACGAAACCGAACGTAAAGAAGAAGAAGAAGAAAGCTTACAGACCAAGCTATGGAACTACGAGAAACTCCAACTGGCATGCAACTTCATAGACGAAACGCATCTCATAGTTTAGAGAGCATGAAACCGAACGTAAAGAAGAAGAAGAAGAAACTTAGACCAAGCTATGGAATCGAGAAACTCCAACTGACATGCAACTCAGAGAAACGCATCTCATAGTTTAGACGAGCATACGAAACCGAACGTAAAGAAGAAGAAGTAATCTTGTCTCTCCTTGTTACCCCACTAGTTTCCCAAGCATTTCATCTCTATTATTCTAATTTTCCTTTTTTTTATTTGCTGTAAGTGTCCAATTTTAACACTACTGATAGCACACAAAATGGGATCAAGATCGTATTGCATAAGGCTAGATTTCTGTGTAAAAATGCGTGTAAAATTGCAGTGTCTAAGCTTACTAATAGAGTTGTAATTTAATCATGATATTAGCAAAGCTGAACAGATACAAACTTATAATTGAAAAATTAACTGAACAAAACCTTACGAGTTATGTGAAATACTTTAAATACCTTCAAGAGGTGAGGAGTGCATCGCCTCGGCGCGGAGACAATGTCAGGTCATGCGTCAGTGTTTATATATCTTGCTTTAAGAATGGAAATATGGCCAGGTTGGATTTCTAGATTTTCAGTCAAGATTATATTGTGTGTATATAACAATTCTCATTTCTCTCTTTGCGCCCGAGTGGTTACAGAGGCCCAAATATGGGGTGTAAAGAATAGAACCACTGTTACCTGCCACACATGTCGTAAGGGGCGATTAAGGAGGTTTGGTTGAAATCGGATGCACGTGTCCGATAGGGAATGCTAACTCGAAACAAATGCTTGCAGAAAAGGGATGCACCAGGCCGTAAGGAGCATAACATGGTGCAACGAACCCTCACAATGAGGAATGGAATAACGGATTCTACGGTCGCCAATCTGCCTCGAAGATTCAGCCACGCAATAAGAATGTGAGACCTATCATCACGAGGGTGGCCAAAACTTGAGCGAGAAGAGGTAGGCACAAACGGGAAATAAAATCATAGGAAGTATATCCTACAGAACTGCCCCCAGTATGCAGACTTGAGAAGAAATAGGTGGCCCACTTACACTAGTGTCCAAGACAAACTGTATCGTGCTGATAATCTGAGGCAGACGGTGCCTTTATAAGAATCAAACCAATAAGTGAGAACGCAGAAGAATATTTCTCTCTTGTATAGTTTCGATTTCATTGAGATCTTGTGTTTATGTAACAATTCTCATTTCTCTCTTGATATAGTTTCGATTTCAATGAGATCTTGTGTTTATGTAACAATTCTCATTTCTCTCTTGATATAGTTTCGATTTCAATGAAATATGAGATAAGCTTAAAACATAAATAATATGATAATCGTATGCATATACTACTACTACTAATAATAATATCAATGTTACGACCGTGTGTTGTCGGGGCCCACAAAGGGTCAAAGAGTAGTACCAATGCGACCTACACGGCATGTCGTAAGAGGCGACTGAGGTAGGGGTCTATGGAAGCTACCCTAGTAAATAACAAGCTTTTTCAGAAATCGGATGTGCTAGCGTACTTGTATTCACATAACTGGCAAAATGTAGAATCACTCTTAGACTCAGATCACATACACATCACAAAGAGTGGTTTAACAAGTGATCGATATGGACTGTTCTAAGAAAAATAAAAAGAAGAAGAAGAAGAGGATATTAATGTTACAAATAAAAAGAAGAAGTGAAGAAGAGTCACTGCGAAAGCATGGACTGGTTGACGTGGCAACACGTCTGGCACAAGATAGAAAACTAACTCTCCCACGTCGCTTCACGGCAAATGTGGTTAAGATAAGATAAGATAAGTGAACGAGCAGATATTTTAGAATGTAAATTGAAAAAGTTATGAATATAAATAACAGAGATCGAATGGATGTTGTTGATATGATTCCATGTTTGTGTTTAGATTTTAATGTCAGGTGTTGGATGATTTTCTAGTTGAAATGTTGACCATTTGTTTGCACACTTACTGTACTTTACAAAATGACTGTACTCTCAAGGTATAATCTTTCACAGTACAATGCTTTCCACACTCTAACGAACATTATCATCATTTGCCGTGCCGGCTGGCGTAGGCGATCATGAATTTCTCCAAATCTTTGTCCCTGGTGTTTGCTATCATCTCAGATATTATATTGACGCCCTTCCATACCATAAAGTCAGGCTGTCCAAAATTTTCTCTCTCTGTCTTAATCTTTTTCTGTCTCGTCTCTTCTCGATTTTACCAGTTGTCACAATGTGTTCTAAACCTCCCCTTCTCATTACATGTTCGACAAAATGATGAATACCTCTTTCTTATATTGATAATATGTTTACTCTGTGTCGTGGTCTCATTCAACACCTCCACGTTAGTCATTTTAGCAGTTCATGTGATTCTCATCATTCTTCTGTAAAACCACATCTCTGTGGTCTCCAGAGATTTTTCTATCTGTTTGTTTACCGTCCAAGACTTGCATCCGTATGTCAGTATTGGTTCTATGTAACACTGTATAACTCTCAGACTCGCATCCGTATGTCAGTATTGGTTCTATGTAACACTGTATAACTCTCAGACTCGCATCCGTATATCAGTATTGGTTCTATGTAACGCTGTATAACTCTCAGACTCGCATCCGTATGTCAGTATTGGTTCTATGTAACACTGTATAACTCTCAGACTCGCATCCGTATGTCAGTATTGGTTCTATGTAACGCTGTATAACTCTCAGACTCGCATCCGTATGTCAGTATTGGTTCTATGTAACGCTGTATAACTCTCAGACTCGCATCCGTATATCAGTATTGGTTCTATGTAACGCTGTATAACTCTCAGACTCGCATCCGTATATCAGTATTGGTTCTATGTAACACTGTATAACTCTCAGACTCGCATCCGTATATCAGTATTGGTTCTATGTAACACTGTATAACTCTCAGACTCGCATCCGTATGTCAGTATTGGTTCTATGTAACGCTGTATAACTCTCAGACTCGCATCCGTATATCAGTATTGGTTCTATGTAACACTGTATAACCTCTGCAGACTTCTTCTACGCTCACATTGACAACATGTTAACCACAACCAGTCTTGTGATTTGTATGTGATCAGCCTAATAACGATTGTATTTTGTGGCAGTTATGCACCATGTAGCCAGCATCCTATTTCTGCAATGCGTTTTATTTACTAGGTAGCTTCCTATGCCCCTACCTTAGTCGCTCTTACCACATGCTTTGTTGTAGCTCTGTTATATTCTTTGCATCCCATCGCCCGTAACACATGGGCGTCTCATTCTAACAAACATATACACTGATAATCATGCAGAGGGTACAACATGGCAAACGATCAGAACAGGAAGCGAAAAGTTTATACAACGTAATGGGTACAATATTGTACCAATTTAAGACCTACACCAGGCGTGTGTCTCCAGGCTGTTATTGTATGTTGATTATATTTATTATTTTGTTGATACAACAAACCAGTAGGCATGATGTTAAGCTTAGGCAACTAGAACAACATGTTGAACCAGCATATCGGTATTGTTTGTCATGTAAACATATCTGTGTGTTTAGATCGGAATCAAATATGTTAGTTGTGTATACATTGTTTTGTTCATAGAAGTAATAGTAAACATTGATTTCTACAACAGAACAAGACAGAAAACAGTGCAGTTAATATTTGTAAAAACAAAATGTGGTGATTGATTGAATACGAACTAAAGAAAATAGATCATAAAATAACGTGTTATGTCTTTTATTGAAACCAACTAGGTAAGACAAGAGCGAGGGATATGTGTGACTAATTGGTTGAGCTGTTGTCTTGCGTTCGGAAGGTCGTGGGTTTGAATCCGGACCTCATCATTTTGTTCACGTGTCATCTTATTGTTGCCGGAACTATGGAGCTCTTGCTTTGAGCAATACTCTGAGCAGGTAACGTACCATTTCTGTGGAGAGAGGAACCGAGCAATATGGGATTAAAAACTCGCGGCAATGAAGTCAATTCTTCGTCTTTAGATCTTCCTCTGACGACTCTTGTAAAGGACTAATTGATTGATTGCATCATCATCATTGAACTTTGGTGAATAACCATGTGTGCTCCGTTCTCTGTCTTACACAGGAAGATCTCAGTTGCAGTGCACGAACTCTGTAGCACCGGTGAGGGTTCCCGATGTAATTTTGAAGATATTTTTGTAGGAATTTTTATTTTTTAATCTTATCTAATGAATTTTGACCGGGGCAGCGACTTTCCAGCCTGCTATCCTCAAGTTTGAGCTACCAAAGATTCTTTTACGTGCTCAAACTGAACACGTGACTTACATTTTATCGTCCGTCTCCGATAGGACTAGACACTCGATCTCACTAACATTGAAATCAGGTATCCCTAGATGGATCCACGAGGGGGCGAACATGGTACATTTTTCACGAGAGACGAGTACTTAGCCTCTACGCCACAGAGAACCCGAATGGTATACGTCTGATGTAGGTGTAAAGGATAATTTTATTTAGCCTGTTTAAAAAAAGTGATATCGCAGACTGTACGGAATCTGAAAACTACAACCAGAGCCGTGCTGTGCTGTGATACAGAGAGGTGGTCGCATCGGGCGGAACCGTAAGGGTGCGGAAAAAGCAGCGAAATCAAAACATAATTTGAGCTATTCAATAATACAAAATCTGTGCGCACGCTTTTCTATATTGGTTTATGTTATTCCGATATTGATATATTATGACGATTTATGATTTGTCGCACGATTCTGCCTAAGCGCTTTCGGGTCCAGGTGCATTGTTGGTAAGCGTTCACTGAAAGCCTTTAAAGATAAAAAATTTAAGGAGCGACATGCCCATCTGCCCAGCGTGTTCGTAGCGCGTTGGACTACAGGTGACTATCCTCTGTGTGTGCGGGTTCAATTCCGCGGGATGGCAGAAAAAGTCACAGATTCCCAGATTTACGGTGTTCGTGCACCGAACCGAAGGGTTACGATGTCCATGGACCGAGCCGAAGAGCTGAAAAGCTCAAGTGCTTCTGGATAGAAAAAAAAAAAAAAGGAGCGACATTTCGAAGACGTGCATCATACTGAGAAAATATACCGCACTGTCCTGACTACGACATGCCCATTCCTATGTATCTGTTTGTAAGCATATCATAACTGGTGACTCATATGTTTTTTTTCTCTGAATGCGTATGTCTTCTGACAAACCTCTTGACCTTTCTGCATAATTTATGCATATGTCGGGTTAAGGTAGCGGTTTCCATTCCCACTCTGTTGTGTAGATCTGTCTGCTCGTCATTACCAGGTATGTTGAAATGATATGAGATCCAATGTATGAAATCCCTTTGAATGTCTACCACATCTTGTATAGTGTTTCATATATGTTGTTTACTTAGTGCCGACCGTAACTACTGACAATACATTCTTCTATTCTTTGAGGGTCTCTGTGGTTGAGTGGTTACGCCCTTTGCCTTGCGAGTAGAAGGTCGTGTGTTCGAATCCGGACCGCACCGTTCTTACGAGTGCAGTTTTTCCAAAGACCCATAGAATTGTTGCCAAGCTACGGAGATCGTGCTTTGTGGAATACTCTCGCCAGGTAGCGTGCAATTTATGCGGAGACAGACCGAGTATGGAGTAAAACCCGGTGCAATGAAGTCAAATTCTTGGGGCTTTAAACTCTTTAATACATTCTTGACAAGTAGTCCATGTCTTATATGTAGATCATAGCTCATGAGATGTTCTAAAGTGACAGTAACTTCATGTAGAGTAGAGGTTACATGCTAACCTCTCCTTCATGTAGAGTAGAGGTTACATGCTAGCCTCTCCTTCATGTAGAGTAGAGGTTACATGCTAGCCTCTCCTTCATGTAGAGTAGAGGTTACATGCTAGCCTCTCCTTCATGTAGAGTAGAGGTTACATGCTAGCCTCTCCTTCATGTAGAGTAGAGGTTACATGCTAGCCTCTCCTTCATGTAGAGTAGAGGTTACATGCTAGCCTCTCCTTCATGTAGAGTAGAGGTTACATGCTAGCCTCTCCTTCATGTAGAGTAGAGGTTACATGCTAGCATCTCCTTCATGTAGAGTAGAGGTTACATGCTAGCCTCTCCTTCATGTAGAGTAGAGGTTACATGCTAGCCTCTCCTTCATGTAGAGTAGAGGTTACATGCTAGCCTCTCCTTCATGTAGAGTAGAGGTTACATGCTAGCATCTCCTTCATGTAGAGTAGAGGTTACATGCTAGCATCTCCTTCATGTAGAGTAGAGGTTACATGCTAGCCTCTCCTTCATGTAGAGTAGAGGTTACATGCTAGCCTCTCCTTCATGTAGAGTAGAGGTTACATGCTAGCCTCTCCTTCATGTAGAGTAGAGGTTACATGCTAGCCTCTCCTTCATGTAGAGTAGAGGTTACATGCTAGCCTCTCCTTCATGTAGAGTAGAGGTTACATGCTAGCCTCTCCTTCATGTAGAGTAGAGGTTACATGCTAGCATCTCCTTCATGTAGAGTAGAGGTTACATGCTAGCCTCTCCTTCATGTAGAGTAGAGGTTACATGCTAGCCTCTCCTTCATGTAGAGTAGAGGTTACATGCTAGCCTCTCCTTCATGTAGAGTAGAGGTTACATGCTAGCCTCTCCTTCATGTAGAGTAGAGGTTACATGCTAGCCTCTCCTTCATGTAGAGTAGAGGTTACATGCTAGCCTCTCCTTCATGTAGAGTAGAGGTTACATGCTAGCATCTCCTTCATGTAGAGTAGAGGTTACATGCTAGCCTCTCCTTCATGTAGAGTAGAGGTTACATGCTAGCCTCTCCTTCATGTAGAGTAGAGGTTACATGCTAGCCTCTCCTTCATGTAGAGTAGAGGTTACATGCTAGCATCTCCTTCATGTAGAGTAGAGGTTACATGCTAGCCTCTCCTTCATGTAGAGTAGAGGTTACATGCTAGCCTCTCCTTCATGTAGAGTAGAGGTTACATGCTAGCATCTCCTTCATGTAGAGTAGAGGTTACATGCTAGCCTCTCGTTCTGAATGTACTTGGTTCACTTCCTCATTAAGCCATAGGGATATTTTTTTCCAGAGATTTATGATCTCAGTGTAGGTAAGATCGAGTTCCTAGTCCTATCGGAGACGGATGATAAAGCGTAGGAGCCGTGTTCAAGTTGAGCACGTAAAAGAACCATTGACAGTTCAAAATCGAGAAGAGCAGGCAGGAAAGACACTGTATCGGGCAAAATTCATTTAAAAATTAAAAAATAAAATATTTCCAACACATTTTCACTATCTTCGAAAGGACATCGGGACCATTGCCGGTGCTACGGAGTTCGTGCACTGCCGCTGAGATCTTCTATTGTAAGAAAGAGATTGGAGCACACATGACTACTCACTGAAGAGCAGTGATGATATTTCGATCAATCAATCAATTTATAGTCTCAGGTTTTTAGTTAATGTGACAGGCGTATCATGGCATCAACATCAATCAAGTATCATGCCTTCTGGTGTAGGCAATCATGTTTCTCCACAACTCTCTCTCTCTCTCTCTCCCTGGTAAGTTTATCAGTTATGACGTAGATCTCTTGTTCAGTAACGATATCAGACCATCCAATATCTTCTAAATATTCCTTTCTTCTTCTTCTTCTGCTCTGTGCTCACTAGATTGGGATTTCGGATTCTCTAATAAAGACAGCCGTCTACCTCAGATTATCAGCCACGCCATACAGTTTGTTTTGGACGCTGATGTAAGTGGGCCACCACTTTTTTCTCAAGTCTGCATACTGGGGGCAGTTCTGTAGGATATAATTCCTATGATTTCTGCTTCCCGTTTGTGCCAACCTCTTCCCGCAGTAAGTTTTGGCCACCCTCGTGATGGTAGGTCCGTCATTCTTACTGCGTGGCTAAATCTCCGAGGCAGATTGGCGACCGTAGAATCCGTTATTCCATTCACATTGTGAGGGTCGTTGCACCTTGTTATGCGCCTTACGCCTGGTGCATCCGTTTTCTGCAAGCATTTGTTTCGAGTTAGCATTCCCTAGCGGACACATGCATCCGATTTCATCCAAACCTCCTTAGTCGCCTCTTACGACATGCGTGGCAGGTAACATCGGTTCTATTCTTTACACCCTAAATTTGGGGCCCCTGAACGACTCGGGCGATATTCCTTTCAAGAACTCTCCTTTCCTGTATTTTTACCCATTGTCCCCAAATGTTCAAAATCTCATCTCAGCATCTCGTGTCTGAAGAACATTGATTGTCCAATTCATATTCTTTTGATTAACTTTCACTGTGTGCTGAACTCTTCAAATCTCATCATTTGCTTTTCTTTAACTGTTCATGGAATTTTCAGCATTTTTCTGTAAAACCACAGCTCTGTGGCTTCCATCGATCTTATTGATTGTTTGTTCATTGTCCATGATTCGCTTCCTCTTTTTTCCTCTTCTTCTTCTGTCGTCATACTGTTACTGGGTTGGTGCCCAGTGGCATGGTATTCTGTTTTTGTCTTGCACTGCTCTAGTGGTTTGGTTAGTTTGTTCCTTTAGGCCAAATGCGGCACATAGGGCAGAGGTTTTAGATCTCCATGTGATACGGTTCTTGCTAGCAGTTGGAGATCTTGTATGGTTTTACATCCCAATAGTTTACTTTCTTGTTGGATGGTTCTTCGAAGAGTGGTCTTTGGTCTTCCACGTTTTCTTTTTAGTGGTTTGGGTAATAGTTATATCTGCATTTTTGACAGAATTCTGCTATGTCAGCTATACATATTTGTTGTGGTCTTCCTCTCGCCTTCTTTCCTGATGTTCTGTTGTAAAACACATTTGATTCCTGAATCGCTGCTATACATAAGTATTGCTTCACTATAACATGTTGGGGTATTTTGTCCGCAGTTTCGTTGGCAATGTTTCAGTGTTAGTTTCGTTTGTAAGAGAGAACGGACAAACTTGCATCAATAGCATCAAGACGTCGGGAGTTGAAGATGCACTGAGAGTGATGGCGGAGGACGTACTTCTGTTTCTAAGAGATCGTTATTTCGATTAAGATATTTAAATTGTTATTGAATTGCGCCCGTGTGGTTCCGGGGTTCGCAAGAGGAGCAAAGAATAGTAACACTGCGATCTACAAGACATGTCGTCAGAGGCGAATGATGTAGGACTAGGGAAGTTACCCTAGTAAATAAAAAACATCGCAGATATCGGATGTGCTGGCCTATTTGTAGACGCACAACTTGCACAACATACGATCGATCTTAGGCTCAGATCACATACAAATTACACAGAGTGGTTAACAAGTGGTCGATATGGAGCGTTCGAGGAAGAAGATTAAGATATTAAAATTGCTATTGAATGTATCCAGCGATTGAATTCAGACTTTGAAACTAAACTTTGTACAAGCAGAAAGGGATTCCAGAAGAAGATAATGAGGACTGTGTTTAACTAGGGAGACACAGGAACAGTCAGCATGCACATCTTTCGCCGCATAGACTTGTAGTCTGTCCGGAGTATTATGACGTCCTCAGTAACCCAGTAACTACCTGGTATTTGTCTGTCAATCACATTTCCACCAGACTTTGACATCTTTCTTCCTTAAATATTCACAACTTCTTTTAGTCTATTTCTGACACGACAATCCATGACGCAATCACATCAACTCTTTAATCTTTCCTTTTCAAATATCATCTGTTTAATGAGAGTTCTAAATTGATTTACTTTTATATACACGTCTCTTCTAATTCTCTCTCTCGCTTCAAATGTCTTACTTTTCCTGCATAATATTATGTAGTTAATGATACAACATATTTACTCATTGCTCGCTAGACCAGCGTTTCCCAAACTGGTGTTCGTGGACCCCCGAGAGTCAGCGAGGTACTTACAGAGGGTCCTCAAGCACCCAAGGACCCCCGAGAGTCAGGGAGGTACTTACAGAGGGTCCTCAAGCACCCGATGACCTCCGAGAGTCAGGGAGGTACTTACAGAGGGTCCTCAAGCAACCAAGGACCCCGAGAGTCAGGAGGTACTTACAGAGGGTCCTCAAGCACCCGATGACCTCCGAGAGTCAGGGAGGTACTTACAGAGGGTCCTCAAGCACCCAAGGACCCCGAGAGTCAGGAGGTGCTTACAGAGGGTCCTCAAGCACCCAAGGACCCCGAGAGTCAGGAGGTACTTCAGAGGGTCCTACACAAGGACCCGAGAGTCAGGAGGTACTTACAGAGGGTCCTCAAGCAACCAAGGACCCCGAGAGTCAGGAGGTACTTACAGAGGGTCCTCAAGCAACCAAGGACCCCGAGAGTCAGGAGGTACTTACAGAGGGTCCTCAAGCACCCAAGGACCCCCGAGAGTCAGCGAGGTACTTACAGAGGGTCCTCAAGCACCCAAGGACCCCGAGAGTCAGGAGGTACTTACAGAGGGTCCTCAAGCACCCGAGGACCCCGGAGTCAGCGAGGTACTTACAGAGGGTCCTCAAGCACCCAAGGACCCCGAGAGTCAGGGAGGTACTTACAGAGGGTCCTCAGCACCCAAGGACCCCGAGAGTCAGGGAGGTACTTACAGAGGGTCCTCAAGCACCCAAGGACCCCCGAGAGTCAACGAGGTACTTACAGAGGGTCCTCAAGCACCCAAGGACCCCCGAGAGTCAGGGAGGTACTTACAGAGGGTCCTCAAGCACCCAAAGACCCCGAGAGTCAGGGGGGTACTTACAGAGGGTCCTCAAGCACCCAAGGACCCCGAGAGTCAGGAGGTACTTACAGAGGTCCTCAGCATCCAAGGACCCGAGAGTCAGGGAGGTACTTACAGAGGGTCCTCAAGCACCCAAGGACCCCCGAGAGTCAGGGAGGTACTTACAGAGGGTCCTCAAGCACCCAAGGACCCCTGAGAGTCAAGTATTACAGAGGTCTCAGCACCAAGACCTAGTCAGAGGTTTAAGGGTCATCAAGCACTTGAAGAAATATTAAGATCTTTGACATTTCAAACAGAAAAATACGTTTTAAAAATATGTATAAAAACAGTGGTAAACTAGTTTCGCTGAGAAATCAAAGGACCCGGACTAGACCGGAGTCGTAATGTCTGACAGGATAAAATGAAAGATCATTTGAAGTTTCCTGCAGTCTGAGAACATTGTTCACTATTGTAACTAAAAAATAATTCACTTCCGTTCATTTTCATGTATAGAAACTTTTGGGGGTCGCCGGTAGCAAAATGTATTTAAAAAGGGGTTCACGGTAAAGCAAAGTTTGGGAACCACTGCGCTAGTCTATCACAGATCATATACACTGAAGCAGGGATGCCCAACTCGGTACCTGCGTATCCCCTACCATCAGTCAAATGTCCTCAAGTATACACACAGTTTTGACAGCACTGCACTGAGCTATTAGATAAAAATTGAAGTGCTTAATCAGGTCCTGGGGATTCTTAGAGTAGGCTCAGAGCATACGATCAGGTCACGTGGGTCAATATTGACCTGAGGATACCTGGAATGTGAGTGTTCAATATTGGATGTTCTATTAATAGATTCGTAATAGGATTAGATGAAGATAAGATGTTTGGGTTAGCAGATGCAACACTTTCCATGCAGTTGTAGGTTTTCTGTTATACCAATTGTTATATATATACTAGCAGATGCAAGTTTCCAGTCAGTTGTTGTTTTTCTGTTATACCAATTGTTATATATATACTAGCAGATGCAACACTTTCCATGCAGTTGTAGTTTTTCTGTTATACCAATTGTTATATATATACACCAACAGAGGCAACAGTTTCCAGGCAGTTGTAGGTTCTGCTATAATAATAATAATAATAATTCCTTTCGTACCGTTATACGTTACATAGGGCCTGCAAGTAATTTCTCCATACCGCTCTATCCTGGACAACTCGCTCAATCTCCTCCATGGAACTGAGACCGATATTTCCTGCCTCTCTCAGCAAAGTTCGCTTCAGGGTCTCCTTAGGTCGACCTCTCTTTCTTGAACCCTTTGCATCCCACTTCAATGCCTGCTTTGATATTCGTTGATCATTTCTCCTCAAGGTGTGCCCAACATATCTCCATCTTCTCTTTCTTATAACAGTTGTCACTAGTGGTTGTCCAGACATGTCTCTGATTTCATCACTTCTCCTGAATTCGTAGGTTCTGCTATACCAATTATTATATATAAAAATATGTGTATGTGTTGTCTGTTGTTAAGTCGTTGGGTTGCGTTTCAAAGGTCGTGTGTTCGAATCCAGACCGGGCGGTTCTGTTCACGAGAGCCTTGTTTCCGGAGATCCCTAGAATTATTGCCAGAGCTAATGAGTTCGTGTTTTGTACAGTACAAGGATCGAGTTATATCGACAAAACCCGATGCAATGAAGATAATACTTCGTATTTACACCCTTTGTGTGTGTACATATAAAAGATGGACCTCAGAGATAACAGAGGCAACGAAAGACACCAAGAAGAGCACGAAAAGGCCCGTTTTAGAAATCTCTCCTTGACCTGACGCTGTGAGGCAAAACAAGATTGGGGAACAGAAAAGAAAGAAAGTGATATATATATCTATGTGGGTTTTTGTGTGTGTGTGAACAAATGAAAATCGTGGCATATCCTAAATGATGTAGCCATCAACCACAGTAAACGAGTCTTTGATTTTCTATGCACCACTTATACGTTCAGTAGTTTACCATTGCTTTCTGAACGGTGAGGGATTTTACCTTTGTAAAATCCCACGGAAACGAACTTGCTTCCAAACTTGCCCACCGTGGGGTTTGAACCAGGTACGCGTGGGTTCGTGATCGAGTTAACTACCGCTTGAACTACAGACGCTCACATATATATATTGATAGATAAAGAACAAGCTGACTATGAACAGTAAAAGAGGTTGGATAAGTTGGGACAAGCACGGACTAGATAAAGAACAAGCTGACTATGAACAGTAAAAGAGGTCGGATAAGTTGGGACAAGCACGGACTAGATAAAGAACAAGCTGACTATGAACAGTAAAAGAGGTTGGATAAGTTGGGACAAGCACGGACTAATCAAATAAAATACTTAAAATATAATGGACATATGAAATAACAAGTAAATGTATCACAGAAGAATTCAACATTGAAAACCGATAGATATTGAAAGAAAAAAATAAGATAGCAAATAAGGAAGTATATTTATATAAAACGTCATGAAGGCGTGGAAGAGACAATAATAGATGGAAATAAACCAAGAAAGAGAGAGGAAAGCCAAGAAGAAGATGGATGCAATATGTGAAAGGTAAGTTGCTAATTAATATCAATCAAATGTGCGGCCTTTTTATTATGCTAAAGAGAATTTTAAGAAAACACAAACCACTAGAGAAGTGTAAGGCAAACACAAAACTGCAACACTTGGCAACAACCAGGTAGCAGTGTGACGACAAACGAAGAAGAAGAAGAAAGAGAATTTTAAGAAAACACAAGCCACTAGAGAAGTGTAAGGCAAACACAAAACCGCAACACTTGGCAACAACCAGGTAGCAGTGTGACGACAAACGAAGAAGAAGAAGAAAGAGAATTTTAAGAAAACACAAACCACTAGAGAAGTGTAAGGCAAAAACAGAAAACTGCGACACTGGGCAACACAGCTTGATAGCGGTGTGAAGAAGAAGAAGAAGAAGAAAGAAGTTATCCGAAAAGCTGTCGTGAATATCAAATTTCTTAATTAACTCTTAAACGTTCATGGGTTTTAATGTTTTTTGTTATTTTTGAATGCATGCTCTTTTACTAGAAGTCATATGTACAATAATTGAAAATAGGCATATTATATATGGTTGGAAAGCTAATTGAATGTACTATCAAGATATGTAATTTTAATATCAGTGTCATGTAATGTGTGATATCAGTGACCTAATTATTTTGGTGATGCTAAAAATAGATTTTCCTACAAATTTCAAATAATTATACAGTCACAAAGAAGAAAAAAATAAGTATGAAATATATCATGAAAACTATTAACATAGTCTCTTAGTACCTTCATATTTACACAATATATTCAAACATGAAGTTGTTTGAACAATATATAAAAGAGTAATCACGAAATTTGTAACTTCTAAATATTTCCATATTATGGAGACACCAGTTAATAAATAATAAATAAATAAGAGAAAATGATGCAAAACTGGTCTAGTAAGCAGCCCATAAAGAACTAACACTTATAGTCTTTATCAGGACAGTAATCTGAGTCATTAGATGTCATTTTATAAGCAAATGTTTGGTTTTTGACAAGAGCAGGTGAAAAAAAGTCTGCAGAGATTATCCAACATGGCGCCCGATCGGAAATGTCGGTGTAATAAAGGCATGCTCTTACCACTGAAGTCGGAGAAGGTTCGCCTGAATGGCTAGGGGCACCATAGAAACGGTAAGTAGGCTTTCACGCAAAAATAAGTCAGATGTGCCATACCAGGCCCCTGACTACGCATGAATTCATAGCGGGCGAACACAGAAGAAGAAGAACAAAAAGCATGCTTTAATCAACGAGATTAGACATCTTAAAAATAAATAATATATTTTGTTGTTAATTTATTATGGTAATATCATATGTTTTGCATGATAAAAAATATATTATATGCATTTAAATGCATAAATAATACACAAATATGGCTAGTTCCGGAGTCATGTAGCCATCGCATTTATAAATGAGATTTTCTTAGTACCCGAACGTTACAGGGTTAACATGAGCTACTCAAAAAATGAATGAATTACAGTGGCGGCTCGTCATTAACGGCCAGTAGGGTCAGGCCCCACCAAAAATAATGTATAACGCGTATTTATTATTTTATAAAATTAAAATATAGCAATCAAAAACCATGATTTATCCGAGAAAAAATGTCTGGCCCCACCAACAAAACTGAGCACGAGCCGTCACTGATGAATTATATCAGAAAAAATATTTATCATCATCATAATCAAGTGCTGTGTCGACTGGCGTAGGCGTAGGATAGGTGTAAAACGGTGCTTGACTTGTCATTGTTAAAATTAGTAAACTCTAAATTAGACACGGTGTGTAAGGTAACTAAACAATAGCCAGATTTTTAGTGCAAATAATGACATTTATTAACATTTTTTACGATAACTTGTAGGTGGATGGAAAAAGTAGAGTGTAACGGTGATAATGTTGAAGTTTGTGGAGAATGTATTACGCAATGTTTGTGTTGTGTGTTGTACACGTTTTTGGTTGAATTGCGTTATACAGATCAGAGGCTTGACAGCTGTTAGATATATATGTGAATAAATGGGTGGACATCATTCCGAGATGACATCTCAAGACATTGACTTGGCTGTATACAGCAGGACATGCTGGAATGCAGGGTAACGAGCGTGCTGGCTTTCTTGAAAGCAATGCCCCAACTCAAGTTGGCAGGAGTGTGGACAGCGCTGATGACATAAATGCATTACGCCCTCATTTATGTGATATGGTAGAGTCTCAGACACTGGAACGAGTGCGAGAATTAGGAGCTAAGTCTGGACATGCCAGAGAGTGTCGTCTTCGTGGTAGAGAGAGAAGGTATACTAATCAACTTCTCATGGGTACGGTGAACAAGTGGACTTTAGGATGGATGCTGCAGTTAAGGACAGAGCACACATGGGATACCCAATGTGACATGACTAATTTTGGATGATGGTGTTCATATTCTCTTGTTGACACTGTGCAAGCATTATTTGTTAGAGATAGTAGTCCCCCAAATAAAAAAGTAATCGGTGTTCTCAAGTCAGTTTCTAAGATATCCCTAGTATTGTTATCAAGCTACGAAGCTCGTGCTTTGTACAATATTCTCGGCCGGTGGGGTGGTGTATATTCCTGGGCAGAGGGGCAGATCTATACTTGGAAACCCGTGGCAATGAAATCCTTCCTTCGTCTTTTCAGACTGAATCACAGACTCATAAGCTCATCCTGCAATCATACCCATCATACAAACACCAACGAAACGAAACATGGCTTCATTAACAAAGCTTACAGAGCAAGCTATGAGGAACACACAAGGAAATTCAATTGACATGCAGCTTCATAGTAGCAAGCTATCTGATGGTTTAACAGACGAGCTTATGAAACCGATCGCAATGAAGAAGACTCCATATCAATGTGGTACGCTCTCAATTATGTGACATGGGCACGTCTCAGACACTGAAACGAGTTCGAGAATTAGGCGTTAAGTGTGGACATGCCAGACAGTGTCGTCTTCGTGGTAGAGAGAGAAGATTAGTAATCAACTTCTCATGGGTACGGTGAGCAAATGGACTTTAGGATGGCTGCTGCAGCGGAGGACAGCGCATGCATGGGAATGCCCAATGTGCCGTGACGTCGATCGCATAACATAACATAACATAACATAACTCCATAACACACGACTTAAATAACATATAAATCAAAAACATACATTTTGATTGTGTGGAATAGCTTAGCGGAGTGCATAAAGCTCTGGCTTTCTGAATCAAACACAACCCGGTGCCTTGCAGGTCGGCTGGGGACAGCTAAAGGCTGACGGAGAGCGAACACAGTCAACGCTGGCTGAAATCGAACACATCGTCGAAGGTTAAGCACAAAAGCTCCAAATAATGCGAAGATGTGTCAATTCGTAATGGTGTCACACTCTTGTTCTTGGTGTCACACCTCTGTGTCTCTTGGTGTCACACCCGTTCTTGGTGCAGGGGCAGGCTGTTTATATATCACAATAAGAATGATCAAAATGGCCGAAAAGAACGATCGAGAAGAAGAAGAATCAAAAGCAAATGGGTGTGATTTCATTTCACGAAACAGACGCACCAAGAAAGGAAATGGCCCTTCTATCTTTTGAATGCTTGGTTATGTGATGAAATAAGCACTTCATTTCATACCTCCTGAAAAACTACAGGACATTTTCGTTTATGTAAAACACTCTCTAACAGAGTCATATAACTATTGTATGACCCGTACTAACAACTTCCGATGTCATTAACGTGTGTGGTAACATCACATACAAGTTCTGAGGAAATGCTAGAAAGTCAACAAAACTGTAGAGAGATCATGAGAGGTTAGCAATTAACACTGTATACAATAAACTACACTTTGATCTTAGTATTGAAAAGAAATGCGACGAAGCGGACAATAACTACCAGAAAAAATGTCCAGATGTTAAGAGCTTCAAGGGGCAACTGAAAAGTCTTCAAAAGATTAAAAAGGTTGGGAAAGGTATATATGACAAAGTGGTTAAGTTGTTTGCTAGTTGTACTGTGAAGGTTGCGGATTCGAATCAGGACCGAGGCACATGTGCAATTGTTTTAAAGAGATCGATACGATTGTTGCTAGGATTGTTGCTAAGATTGTTGCTAGGATTGTTGATACGGTTCTTGCTGGAATTGCTGCTAGGATTGTTACTAGAATTGTTGCTAGATTGTGCTAGGACTGCTACTACGATTGTTGGTAGGGTTGTTGCTAGGATTGTTGCTAGGATTGTTGTTAGAATTGTTAGGATTGCTGCTATGATTGTTGTTATTTCCACCGACAGGGACGTGGTCATGTGAGAGAAACAGGTGTAATAAGGTCAACCCTTCATCTACATGCCCATTAGACTTCAAAATCAGAAAACAGATCATGAGGAAAACATTGGAGAGAGAACAAGTATGAAAGAAGATGGATCGATGGCATTACAGAATCCTATCAAAAGCAAAAATTAACAATCACCTAAGCCACAAGAACAGCTCAAGATAAAAACAGAAAACCACGACACTGACCAACAACCTGGTAACAGTGTGACGACAAAAGAAGAAGAAGAGGAGAGACTTAAAAATCAATGTAATTTAATATTTGTTTGTTAACTTTGCTGATCATGTTTTGGTAGACATTATGCCCATGCTTTACACAAAATTAAACAACTAAATAACAGTATGGAACGGAACTGATAAGAAAACAAAGATCAGAATACTAAGAGCATGCATATTCCCAGTGGCAACGTATGGGTGTGAATCATGGACATTTAACAAGGCTGTGGGAAAATATAGATTTGCTTTCGAATATAAGTGTTACAGAAGAGTCTTCCGTATATCATGGACAGAGAAGAGAACAAATTTTTCTTTTTTCCAGGTCCAGAAGCACTTGAGCTTTTCAGCTCTTCGGCTCGGTGCCATGGACATCGTAACCCTTCGGTTCGGTGCCACGAACATCGTAAATCTCGGGAATCTGTGGCTTTTTCTGCCATCCCCCGGAAATGAACCCGCACACACAGAGGGATAGTCACCCGTAGTCCAACGCGCTACGAACACGCTGGGCAGACGGGCAAGAGAACAAGTATATATACAGGGTGTTCAAGATAATTGCAGCCCCATTGACAATTCGAAAGTTGCCAGGTAAAAATTGAGTTGTGTTTATTTACTATTTAAACCGGTTCTGACTAGCTTGTCCTTCGTCACATTTGTTCATCGCCCCTTCCGCACTACAATTACACACCGTCACACAACCTTTGACCTATAGTACGTCATAACTGAACCTTCTCATTTCCATACATATATGCCAGATTAGCTCCATTCATGGGCTGCTTTTAAGTTGAACACCCTCTATATATATATCCAGAAAGAACTCAAAATAAAAAAAATAAAAACTGGCTGATGCTACAAATAAGTAAAAGAAAATTGAAATATTTTGAACATATAAAGAGACAGGAAGAGCTGGAGAAGACCATCATGGAATGTGGCATCTCGGCAAAGAGGAGAAAGGAAGACCCCGGAGAAGATAGATTCAGGATGTAACTGATGGTTTGAACAGGGCAGCTGAAGATGCGGGACATCTGGCCTAGGAAAGAGAGAGAGAGAGTGAGAGAGAGACATTCCAAAAGACTGTTAATGTGACACAGTTTTGCTCATGACAAGCTATTTGATGATGATGATGACAGTACATGTACAAACTCTGACAAACAAGAAAAATAAATATTGAAGACTGGTTGTGATTCTGGGTATCGTGACATTTTCGTGATCATTATCTTAACTTAACGTTTAGTTGTTGGACAGTTTCAAGTATTAAATCAGGAAAACGACATCCATCTAGATGTCTACGGCTACAGCACGTTTAAATGATGACACAGATGAGTGTACGTGAAGTTGTCTATTTGTGACATTGGCAGAGATTGTGGAATTTGGGGTCACTGTGATTTGGGGTCTGACACGTCACGTGATACCGTTTTATCTTGTACTGTTTCCGGTAGAACGGATAATATAGACACTTTCTTCTTAGCCTCAACTAAAACAAGTAATTGCTATTTTATTATATTTGTTGTGATACACTCCCTGGTAATGTTGTGATACATCCTGGTAATGTTGTGATACACTCCTGTAATGTTGTGATACACTCCTGGTAATGTTGTGATACACTCCTGAATGTTGTGATACACTCCCTGGTAATGTTGTATACACTCCCTGGTAATGTTGTTATACACCCTGGTAATGTTGTGATACACTCCCTGATAATGTTGTGATACACTCCTGATATTGTTGTGATACATTCCCTGATATTGTTGTATACACTCCCTGATATTGTTGTATACACTCCTGATATTGTTGTGATACACTACCTGATATGTTGTGATACACTACCTGATGCTGTTGTGATACACTCCTTGGTATTAGTTTAGTTATAAAAGACTTATTCTTCGAGTGAAGAGACGTGCTTTGACGTGAAAACCGTAATTCCTAATAAAATCAACAAACAAATAAACAAACACGACCTCTTGTTTATAAACATCAACTTTATCGTTAGTTTTCCTAACATTTGTGCTCGTCACATTCGCCCAGATACCATGTTTTTCTTCTTCCTTCTCTACTTCTTCGAACTCTCCATATCAACCACTTGTTAACCAATCTTTGTGGTATATATGT
This sequence comes from Arion vulgaris, assembly GCA_020796225.1. Classification (NCBI taxonomy): domain Eukaryota; kingdom Metazoa; phylum Mollusca; class Gastropoda; order Stylommatophora; family Arionidae; genus Arion; species Arion vulgaris. The sequence continues at coordinate 4,120,038 of CM036772.1, read as the reverse complement.
GATCCGAGCCTAAGAGCTGCTTTCTAGGCCGATCTTCTCCATTATGAACTGCCAATTGTTCTTTTACGCTCTCAGCTAGAACACGGACCTAGGTTTTTTTGTCCGTCTTCAATAGGACTAGAAACTCGATCTCACCTACACTGTGATCAGAGATATCTGGAAAAATATCCCGATTGCTTCGATGAACTTTGAAACGGAGGCGAGCATTTTAACTTCTATTGATGGGGCTAGTATATTCCGATTACAGGGTGTTCAACTTAAAAGCAGCCCGTGAATGGAGCTAATCTGGCATATATGTATGGAAATGAGAAGGTTCAGTTATGACGTTGTATAGGTCAAGGTTGTGTGATGGTGTGTAATTGTAGTGCAGGAAGGGCGATGAACAAATGTGACGTAGGACAAGCTAGTCAGAACCGGTTTAAATAGTAAATAGACCAGATGCAATGCGTACCTGGCAAATTTCTATTTATCACTGGGGCTGCTTTTAAGTTGAACACCCTGTATAATGCAATCCATACCCCTCCGAATTCTATCACAGATTTAACTTCCAATATTTTCAGTCTAAATATTCATTTTCTGAACTGTGTTTTAGTCTGGTCGAATGAATTAGAGCGCTGTCCCAAGCAGGAAACCGTGTTTAAGTCACGGTAAGGCCATCGACGTTTTTCTGTTGTGTGCATAACTGAAAAATGTTAACCTGAACAGCTTTCCGACGACTGCATTAGCCATACGGTCATTAATTTCCTCAGACTCTTCTACCTGTCTTACACTGCCTTAAATAGCGGCCCTGCAGGCAGTAACGACCGTTTGTTTGTGGTTTCAAGTGCAAGAACTCGCTATGAAAATATACATGCGGGAATTGAAGAAAAAAACACCAAACAAACTATAAAGACGGAATCAAAAACTAGGACTCTTAAACGATTCAGTTAAGCATAGCATAAAGCACCCAAGTGCCAATAAAACTGGAATTTGGTGTGCAGTGAGACGTGTAGACACTTGTGTAAGGTTAACAGGGCAAGAATTCATTCATAAACATCGTTCATTCATACATATGTGTGTATACAGCCTGGCCATTAGTTTACACAGCTTTATCGTCTTGTTAGTTGGTGGTGTTGGTGAAGTCAATGAAGAATAACTGTCCTCCTCACAAACCCCATGCTTGGAAATAAACACATGTTGTAAGAAAGTTTGATTTAACTACGGTAACGCTGCAAGAAGTGAAATAGGAATGAATTCAAGCAATAAACGACAATTGCCTAGATTATCACCTGTGATAGACAGGTATATGTGAGCCTTGACAGAATGCGAGCCTTGGTAGAATGCGAGATGTCTATGTTTAACTAGCGAGCCATGGGAACCATCAGTATTTATCTATCTATATCCTCTTTATGTTCGGTTTGATACCTAATTATCTTCTGGTAGAATGGATTAGGGCGCTGCACCCATGCGGGAGAACAGTGTCCGATAGACGGTGAGGAGAAGAATATTTTTCTGTGGGGGCGTAAAAGAAAAATCCTAATCTGAACAGCTTAGCGACGACTTTTTCACTAACTCAGGCTCTCGTCCCCATTCTTTCATCACTTCTCTCCTAAATACGTCCCATTTTTAATTCAGGCTTGTCCATTCTTTCATCATTTCTCAAATGCTCCAACATTAAATTTCTCTAATTTGTCCATTTTCATCACTCTTCTGGCATATTCAGTAAATTAAATTCCAATCTGCACATTCTTACAATTCTTTTTCAATTAAACTTCAGGCTCTGTCCATTTTTTATAGCTTCTCTAAATACGTCCCAATGTTGTTTTCATATTTTTAGCAATATCTATTTTTCAATGCATTCAACTTCTTTCTATATATTAGTCATTTCCAACTAATGATGGCATATTTCAGTATTATAAACATAGGGAAATTTGCTTCTTATTTAATTTAAACGTAGCAGTTCTGATTTTATTTAGACTTTTAAAACTGATGTTGTTTGACAATTCGTACATGATTTATGTTTGTTTATTAGTTCTTTCAAGATTGCTACAAATAAGTGAACTGTCTTGGTTTAACAGATAGCCTCTGTATTCTGGGATTCTGATGATTATGAACCTAAGACCTAAGAACAACCGTATATTTCAATCACGAACTGAGACTCAACAACATAAATCAATAAGTCAAACAGCTCTTTGCCAGTGTCAGCAGGCGGAGCATACCCTGCAAGACTGCCCTCTCCTATGTGAGCTGAGAAGCAAAATATGACCACACCCAGTCGACCTGAAAACTAAGCTTTGGGGAAACCTGACAGACCTGAAGATGACTGCCCAGTTTGTGGTCCACAGTAAATTAAGCGCATGGCCAGAGATCGCTGAAGAAGGAAACCTGACAGACCTGAAGCTGACTGCCCAGTTTGTGGTCGACAGTAAACTAAGCGCATGACCAGAGATCGCTAAGATGGAAACCTGACAGACATTAAGCTGACTGTCCAGTTTGTAGTCCACAGTAAATTAATCGCAAGACCTTAGATCGCTGAAGAAGAAGAATTTCGGTACGTTTTATGTGGCTTTCGGTAAGATTAAGATAATTTTCGGTAACAGTAACGCAAACGTAGGTAAGGTTAGAATTTAAGTTATATAAATCGAACGTGACTTTCGGTAAGTAAACGGGCTATCGCAATTCGACATGGTCTTCGTAGGATGGAAGTGCGGTACTCTACACTAGTTCTTCGCTTCTGCATTTGCCTGCTATGAATTCAGGCGTAGCCATGGTAACTGGTGTAGTGCTTCTGGTTGAATTTTGCGTGAAAGCCTGCTTACCATTTTATTGGTTTCCTCGCCATACAGGCAGGCTTTCTCCAACTTTAGAGGTTCTACACAAGTTTCAACGGTACTCAGTTCATTTCCAGCCTGGAGCAATTTGATTATTCTTCCAGAGATCTCCGAGCCTAGATGGAAAGCACATACTCCACTGTGTGAAATCCACCAGTCTGCAAGTTAAACTACATTTTGTGATACCATATATACGTGTCTTTGTCCTTAAACCATTTCCACACAAGCTGTCTACGCAGAATACTAAAAATAAACTGGCAGGACAAAATTCCAGACAGCGAAGTCCTCACAAGAGCAAAGATCCCAAGCGTCAACACCCTGTTGCAGAAGGCCCAACTGAGATGGGTCGGTCACGTTGCTCGAATGCCTGATAAACGCATCCCAAAACAGTTGATGTATGGCGAGCTTGAAGGGGGCAGACGTTTAGCAGGTGGACAGAAAAACGCTTTAAAGACACTCTTAAAGTGTCTCTGAAATGCTTCGATATAGACAATACGTGCTGGGAATCCTTGCGCAAGATCGCCAAATGTGGCGCTGTACCAACAAAAGAGGAACCCGAATAGCTGAGAATCATCGTATTGTTGAGTCACAGAGAAAACGAGCAGCGCGAAAAGACAGAGCACACAACACGCACATGTCTAACCTTGATCATGTATGCCCTACCTGTGGTCGGGGATTCTGTTCTAGGATTGGACTCTACAGTCACCTCCGCACACACCAGAGAGGTGCAACAGTACACGTCTGAGATTGTTGTCATCATCGCTTGCGATGGACGGCTATTAAACGCCAATTTATTATGTATCACCGCAGCTTCACCTCGATTTTCTCCAGATCTGTTCTGATCCGCTCTGACCAGATCAGATTTGTAGGTTCCCGCACATCGCATACACCACTACAGGAATTCCAACAGCCTGAAGACACAACTACACAGTCCGCTGTCTGGCACAATGAACAAAATGAAAATAGTGGCATATCCTTTTATAGGACGTAGCCGTCAACCACAGTAAACGAGTCGTTGATTTTCTAGGCACCACTTATACGTTCAGTAGTTTGCTTTCTGAACGGTGAGGTCTAATTTTACCTTTTGTAAAAATCCCACGGAAACGAATTTGCTTCCAAACTTGTCGATCGTGAGATTTGAACCAGGTACGCTTGGGTTTGAGATCGAGCTAACTACCGCTTGAGATACAGACGCTCACTACAATGAGCAAGGTGCCAACCTAATACTTCCTTGGTGGAGTCATAAGAACTAGTACACACGTAATACACGTAATAATATAGTATACAGGTAAATAATACTCTGTGTACTATTGGTTATTGGTTACTAAACTGACGTCATTGCACACCGGGCAGACCCATAGGTGCTCAGTCTCCCCAACAGATATCGAAGAGTATGCATACTGATGGTTCCTGTGGCTCGCTGTTTAAACACACCTCTCACTCTGCCTCTCAGGCATCCAGTTCGACTTGAATAACGGGTAACTCCAAACTGCTTAAATCGCTTGATCGATTCAACATCGATTAGTGTCCTCATCCAACAGAGAGTACTATAACCAAACACCTACTTCTTGTCATGTCGTGGGTTTGATTCTGAAACCAGCTGCGGCGTACAGTAATACGGATTGACTTGCCCGAGACCTCACAGAAAGCATAACACATGAATGAGCTCAAACGTCCCTCGCTGAACTAACGAGTTCACTCAAACGCACTGTCATCCAGTGGATACCGTCACACTGCAACATTAAGGGAAACGAAGCGGCCGACAAGCTAGCCAAAGAGGGCGGGCGACTACCCCAGACTGATCTCGAGATCAGCTCTGAGGAAGTCAAAACAACCATCGGTTCGCACTATCGAAGCAAGTGGGCAAAAGACCACCCGCAGTACACAGACAGTGACGGATACTATGGTCTCTCGCGCAGTGAACAAGTTACCATATTTCGCCTCCGTACCGGCCACAACAAGCTCAGAGCCCACATGTTCCATAAATTTAAAATTGGCACAACTAGCCTGTGCCCATGCAATATGGCAGACATGACGGCAGAACACGTCTTGCAAGACTGTCCACGTTTAGCAGGTATACGGAAAGAGTACTGGCCCCAACACACAGAGCTTCGCGAAAAGCTGTACGGAGGAACGGAGTCCCAAAAACAACAGTTAAATTCATGATAGAAGTTGGTCCATCAGGCTAGGCCGGGAACGCAAAGAAAGAAGAAGATAACACAAAGATCAAAGTTTGTGAAAATTCAATATTCATCTTTTCATCTTTGAATGCCCCACATCGACCACTTAAATTAAATAAACAATCACATAAACTAGGAAAAATGTGAAACGATTTTTGTTAACCCTTTCGCACTCTGAGCCGATGCACCGGCTTGCGTTATTTGTTAACATGACGTAAAGCCATGACGCTGTCTAATTCTGTATACACTGCAATATAAACGCATCAAAAATGTAGAGAAAAAAAATGTACGGAGTAAAATGGTTTAGTATATTTTCTGACGGCAGTTTACTGTTGTAATTCAAGCGGAACTTGTTTGTATGGCTCTGTTGGAATATTCACGTTTCGAAAGAGAACATAATTGCCCTCGCATAAATACGGTCTCGGTCTATGATTTCTATTTTTCGCATACCTTTACTGACTTCGTTTCTTTAGTTTTCTACGGGACCTGGGACAGGAATTTGGGACTTCAACTGTCACTCTACGTCAATTTTCATTCTGTGACTTTTTCTAAGTACGCCCATGTGGTATTGACTTATATTGTGATTTCTAATATCGTCTACAGCCTTCTTGTTCCCATTTTTACCATGTCGCTTCCAGTAATCTTTATGTCTGGCTATTATTAGAATACAACGCGAGGGTGTTTCCAGTACGTTATCATTATTTTTACTTTAATATTCATCTGTATTGGTATACGCCGCTGATAGTAAAGTTACATCTGTATTGTTAGACGCCGCCGCTGATAGTAAAGTTATATCTGTATTGGTATACGCCGCTGATAGTAAAGTTACATCTGTATTGGTATACGCCGCTGATAGTAAAGTTACATCTGTATTGGTATACGCCGCTGATAGTAAAGTTACATCTGTATTGGTATACGCCGCTGATAGTAAAGTTACATCTGTATTGGTATACGCCGCTGATAGTAAAGTTACATCTGTATTGGTATACGCCACTGATAGTAAAGTTACATCTGTATTGGTATACGCCACTGATAGTAAAGAGCATCGTCCATATGTTGCTGGTGTCCACAGAGGGAGCAAAAGTAGTAACATAGCGACCTACAAAGCATGTCTTAAGAGACCACTAAGGTAGGGTCCTAGGTAAGCTACCCTAGTAAATAAAAGCGTTGCAGAAATCGGATTGCTTGTATGCGCGTAACTGGCACAACGTGCACTCGCTCCTAGACTCAGGTCACATACAAATCAAACAGAGCGGCTTAACAAGTGGTCGATGTGGAGCGTTTGAGGAAGAAGAAGAAGAACATTATCATTATCCTTCTTTAATATTCATCTGTATTGTTAGACGCCGCCGCCGACTTTAATATTTATCTGTATTGTTAGACGCCGCGCCGACTTTAATATTTATCTGTATTATCTAGATCGCCGCCGACTTTAATATTTATCTGTATTGTTAGACGCCGCCGCCGACTTTAATATTTATCTGTATTGTTAGACGCCGCCGCTGATAGTAAAGTTACAACTGTATTGTTAGACGCCGCCGCTGATAGTAAAGTTACATCTGTAATGTTAGACGCCGCCGCTGATAGTAAAGTTACATCTGTAATGTTAGACGCCGCCGCTGATAGTAAAGTTACATCTGTATTGTTAGACGCCGCCGATAGTAGCAATGTTCTAGGTCGCAGATAGCTAAGTTGATAACCCCCAGCAGTAGGGAGCACGTGTTGCAAAATGTCGGTGTTCCAAGCACGTATAGGACCCAAAGTGCCGATATGCTCAGAGTACTCGGCTGAACTACAGGACACAATGATCCATTACTTGGGATCTCTGACTCTCGGTCCCCGCCTAGACTGATGAACCAAATTTTCTCATACATTCTGCTGTTGTTTTTAGGGACTCCGTCCCTCCGTACAGCTTCACGCGAAGTTCTGTGTTATCGGGCCAGGTTTCGTTTCTCAGGCCTGCTAACACTTAGGAGCTAAATTACAAATACTACTGAAGATGAACTAAGGTTCGCCTGAATTGCTAGGAATACTGGCAATAAAGAAAAAAGTCTTCACGTAAAAATATGTCAGATGTATCATATTAGAAGCCATATGTTGATGTATAGCGAACTAGATGAAGACAGACACTCAGTTGGTGTACATACAGAAACCTCTAAAGTCTAAAGACACTAAGTGTCTATAAAATGCTTCGGTATAGATACCACGTGATGGGAGTATCTTGGGCAAGATCGCCAAATGTAGCGCTGTAACAAAATTTGCTTGACAGAGAAATTGCACGCTGAGAACGTCGTACTACTAGAGGAAACGATACAGTCACAAATTATTTGACTAGCCAGTTTAAGTAGCATCGATACTACCACGATACAATCAGATTTGCTTGACGAGCCAATTTTCTAGTATCGATACTACCACGATACATTCACAATTTGCTTGATAGAGCCATTTACTATGCATCGATACTATGACGAAACAGTCCAATTTCACTGACGAGTCATTTTACCTTGCATCGATACTATCACGAAATAGTCACAAATTTACTTGACGAGCCAGTTTACCTAATATCGATACTACCACGATATAGTCACAAGTTTACATGAAAGCCAGTTTACCTAGTATCGATATTACCACGATATAGTCACAAATGTGCTTGATAGATCCAGCTTACCTAATATCGATATTACCTCGATACTGTCACATATTTACGTGATAGAGCCAGCTTACCTAGTATCGATACTACCCCGTTGCACTGAGATATTTACTTAACAGGTCATAAAGTTGGCATACCAGACCAACTTCTGCTAATAATGTTATGTGGTTATGATGATATGCAGAAGGTAAACGCTTCCATTGTGATCAAAAGACTCGCTTCAAAGACTCGCTTAAACCTTCATTAAAAGTCGTATCATACACACTACACAGACATATTAGAAGGTGTTCTACAATACTGAATTGTTTGGGGCACATTTCTGTGTAGAATACATCAAAACGTTTGTTATAAAGAAAAATTGGGAATAGTTGACAAAAGACAGACAAGCATGGCGAATTGCAGGGAGGGGTGGTTAAAAAAAAAAGACAAACACCATCACGTATGGAGGCAAACGAGAGGGCAGAGTGCAGAGAGAACATCCTATGTATAAGCTCTAGTATCCAGTTTCACATGCAGCAACTGTGGCAAGGATTGTCAATCCAGAATAGGACATTACAGCCATAACAGACGATGTGATTTAGCGCAGAACAAACTCAACATCGTCATCAAGTGTCCATTCTGGAACTTATTTCCCATGACAGTAGTCCTAAAAAACTCTTTGTTTTGTGCAAGTTTACCGGCATAAGCAGCAGTCATTCTCAGATTGTCAATGATATCTTGCCCTTATTGTCTTCTAGGTCTTCCTCTCATTCTTTTTTCAGGCATCATTCCCTTCAAAATGATCTTCTCTAGGCATTTATGTCTATTGTTGTGTCAGAAATATTTCATTTTCTTGGATGGTATGTTCTTTAATAACCAACTCTCGTTAATATTGACATATAAAATAATGAAACTAAATGTTTGCTTACTTATGTGATACCATACATTCGTTTCTTTGTTCTGAAACGCTAATTTATTTAGTATTACCACAGCCTACCCACGGTTGTCTCCAGATCTGGTCTGGTTTGATCACCTCAGATTTGTAGATTTCCGTACATCGACCTGGCATACATATATCAGACTCTAGCAACCCTTCAGATAAATGAACTCTTGAACAGAACAGCGTGGTCTGGATTCGAACTCACGATCTTCGGAAAGTAAGGAAAAGGCTTAACCTCTTAGCCACAGAGATACTTTTACTAGCACACATATGTCACACACTAGCAACGCTTCAGATAATTCATTTATAAACTTGTACTATACTGCGATGTATTTCTAGCAATCACTATTATCAGATTCTTAGCTTTCTCTATAAATCCACACTCGGGACTTTAACCACTCGCCAATCCGCCTCGATATATAATTTGTTTAAAGAGCATTGTTGTGAGAAACTCGTGATGTGTCACACTTTGAGTGCTATTAAAATTACTGAAATCCCAAACATTCGCGGGAGATCTCACCACGAGGGTCCTGGACGACTATCTCAAGAGTGTCTGGGTACTCTAGAAGCAGTATCCCAGATGTCTGACTGATTTAAGTTCGGATCTAGGAGTATGTGACTTAACGTGTGGAACAACAAACAACACATGTCAATCCGAGTTAATACTTTAGCTTTAAGAGGACATAAACCTCTCAATCGTCGAGGGAACATAGTTTATTGCAGTTAAACAAACAGAAGACCCACCTCTACAAAATCAGGCGTATGTTGGCTTGTACAGTGTTCATTCGCTGACTATATTGACAGCTGTCTTACTTTGTTAGTCAATATCTCTATAGCTCTGTTACTTTATCAATTTCTCTCTCTATCAATAGCTACTCTCTCTATTACATCATCTCTTTATCAACTACTACTCTTTTCTTTCTCTCTCGTCTTCCTCTCTCTCGCTCAACCACCCTGTCACTAAACCAAAAGCGAAACACGTATTGTTATTGGTTATTGGTTATTAGTTACTAAACTGACGTCATTGCACTCTGGGCAGACCCATAGGTGCTCAGTCTCCCCAACAGATATCGAAGAATATGCATACTGATGGTTCCTGTGGCTCGCTGATTAAACACGTAAAAACGAAGTAATTTAGTTTCACAAAGTATAAAAACAAGAAACTGCAACATTTCGACCAAAAGGCCCTTGTTTTTGTTCTATCCTCTGGTTTTTTTTCTGCGGAGATGGACAGAGCCATATGGGGGTAAAACCTGGTGCAATGAAGTCAACCTTGCGTCTTTAGACCGTTTAGAGATGAATGTATGCAGGCATTACCTGACTGTTTGTAGACTTCGTCTGGCTCTTTCTAGACTTACTCAGCTGTAATTGGAATCTTCCTGTCTGACTAAAACTTTACAGGATCATTCTCTGCATTCAAATAAAAGAATACACAAGGACCTTTTTTTTCCTGGTGTATTGTAATGCCAACTTCTGAGCCACAGCAGGGAACATGCAATACAAATGCAAACGAGGTGCCCACCTACTCATTTAGCAACGTCTTTACTATCGGTATCATCTTCATGTTCAGTAACATCAAGCTAACACTGACTACAAAACAAGATCGATTGTCACTTGTGAAACGTTTTGAAAGTTCAAGATCATTTTGCAATGTCTCCCATGGAGTTCTAAACATTATTCTTCGACTATCCGTTGTTATGCTAGTTTTTGTTTCGTGCATCTCATGTGTTGTCATGTAGTGTGCTTAAACTACAACCAGGTAAAGTCTACACAACAAGGTAAAGCTAGGTAAAGTCTACACAACAAGGTAAAGTCTACACAACAAGGTAAAGCTAGGTAAAGTCTACACAACAAGGTAAAGCTAGGTAAAGTCTACACAACAAGGTAAAGCTAGGTAAAGTCTATAAACAGGCAGGTAGAATCTGCACACAGTACGGTCACAGTCTCAGTAAAGAATTGATGTAAACTTCCCTTACAACATTCATGTAGAGTTTGCATAAAGTCCCCGATACATAAACTATGCAAAGTCCCCAAACAGCAACCAAGTAAAACTCCCACGCAATAATCAAGCAAAGCTCACACACACAACCAAGCGAAGCGTCCAATACATTAACAAAACAAAGCCCACACAAACAGCCAAGCAAAGTCCCCCCACCCACCACAACAACCAAGCAAATCCCTCACACAACAACCAAGCAGTTTCCCACACAGCAAATAGTCGCAGTTCCTCGCACAGCAAACAATCGGTATGAATACTCTTAATCATTTGCTGAATGTTACTGAGCACTTATAGGCACGTCTAAAGCGCAACAATCAGGTACTTTTTTCCGATCCAGAAGCACTTGAGCGTTTAGCTCTTCTGCTCGGTGCCTTAAACATCGTAACACTTTGGTGTCACGAGCACCATGAATCTGGAGAACCTGTGGCTTTTTGCCAGTCCGCGGAATTGAACCCGCACTCACAGAAGGCTAGTCACCCGTAGTCCAATGCGCTACGAACACGTTGGGCAGGCCGGCAGCCGATCTAGTTAGTAACGGTGTGTTCTTCCTCCTACCTTGCTCTAAAAAAACTATACATATCTGTCACGTTAGCGATTCAAATTCTAATGTTGTACATCGTATATCGTTCAGCTCTTCTGTATCTAACCCAGCGGCTGTCCAGTTGAATGTGTTGGTATTGTCTAAATATGAAACTTAAACAACACTTCAGTTCATCTCCCATCTGTCAGGCTAAACATATGTTAAGGCAGTTCATCTCCCATCTGTCAGGCTAAACATATGTTAAGGCAGTTCATCTCCCATCTGTCAGGCTAAACATATGTTAAGACAGTTCATCTCCCATCTGTCAGGCTAAACATATGTTAAGACAGTTCATCTCCCATCTGTCAGGCTAAACATATGTTAAGACAGTTCATCATCTTAACAGCTGTCTGAAAATATAATAATATATATATATATATATATATATATATATATATGTATACTTATTAGCACATCATCAGTGCCGAGTCTGCAGCCTTGACGATCATGGATCCGTATTATTCGTCCGTATAGCATGGATAGGTAAGAGAGGAAATAGATATATCCAGATAGAAAGAAATTAAAGAAAACTAGCTGATGATACAAATAAGATTGAGAAAATTGAAGTGATTTGGACATATGAGAAACGAAGGATTGAAAAAGACCATTATGACAGGAGGCATCCCAGCAAAGAGGAGAAGAGGAAGACCAAAGAGAAAATGGATTCAAGATGTAACTGATGACTGGAGCATGACGTTTGCATGATTTGAGCATCTGGCCTATGAGAGATATTTCGATAGACTATTAGAGTAACAAAGTTCTGCTCAGGACAAGCTATTTGATGATGATGATTAATACGATACCTACCACAGACAATGTAAACACATAATCTATGAATGATAAAATTTATAAAAGTAAAGTAAATGTAAAGAAACCCGTTTTATACCACGTGATATATTACAGTGTTAGACTCGTATTTTTCATTGACCGTCGGCACACGATGAGTGATGTGGTCATTATCACGCTGGCCACCTTTACTTCCCAGTGATTTTTCTGGTACCGAATTGAAGCTGGATCGACCTGAAAGCTGTTACGATCGGAAACAATTCGACACTCACTGTAGAATTGAACCAGGACCACTAGCCTATGAGAGGAGTTCCCTAACAACTACACTACTGCGGCTCCCTACACAATTGTATAGTCTCATAAACAGTTGAGATCAGACACAGGACATCTTCTTCTTCTTCTTCTTTAAGTTCGTTCTTTACAACCAATTTTAATCACTCTTTGTGATATGTTTGATCTTTGCCAAGAACGTGTATACGTTGCACATTGGTTTGGTAGGCCCCTAAACGCATAGACTTCTACACGTTTAGGACATGTGCATCCGATTTCAGCCAAACCTCCTTAGTCGCCTCTTACGACATGCATGGCAGGTAACAGTGGTTCTATTCTTTACACCCCAAATTTGGGCCCCGGTAACCACTCGGGCGCTTTACAGGACATACCATCAATCCCAGTAAACGAGTCGTTGATTTTTCTAGGCACTACTTATACGTTCAGTAGTTTGCCAGTGCTTTCTGAACGGTGAGGTCTATTTTAACCTTTTGTAAAAATCTCACGGAAACGAATTTGCTTCCAAACTTGCCCACTGTGGGTTTTGAACCAGGTATGGTTGGTTTAGTGATCGAGCTGACTACCGCTTGAGCTACAGATTCTCACACGTTCTTGGAATAGAAAGGGCTAATCTTCTTCTTCTTCGAACGCTACACATCGACCACTTGTTAACCACTCTGTGTGATTTGTATGTAATCTGAGCCCAAAAGCGATTGTACGTTGTGCCAGTTATGCGCCAACAAGTAGGCCAGCACATCCGATTTCTGCTTCACTTTTTATTTACTAGGGTATTTTCCCTAGACCCCTACCTCAATCGCCTCTTTCGACATGCCTTGTAGGTCGGAGTGTTACAATTCTTTGCTCCCTTGAGGAACCCCGGCAACACAGAGGTGAAAGGTTAATCGATGTCCCTATTTAAATAATTTGCCTTTTATAATACTTTTCTAACTATATTTTACTGATCAGATTTCTCATACTAAACCCAACTGCCTATCATTACATTTCTCATGTCATTGTTGGAACTCTATGATCACCCTAAACCATAATTTCCTCTTCTTCGGGGTTTTATTTCTCATTAATTCTCCGACCCCTCATTCAAGAACTGTTTTGAAAATTAATGGAAATTCATGTTCTCCCTCGTCGTGGTACCAGTGTCTTCTTATTTTCAGGAAATGTTATCTTTTCTTTGTCTCTGACATTCTCATAATTGATGTCTGTGAGTCACTCACTTGTGTTTTTTTGTTGGTTTTACTTCGATAAATTTCTCATAGTTGTTCATATTTTCTCTGCCAATCCCATCTTAGTATCGTCTTCCTACAGACAAGTGAACATAGAAGGGAACAGACAAGTGAACAGACAAGTGAACAGAGAAGTGAACAGAGAAGGAACAGACAAGTGAACAGAGAAGGGAACAGACAAGTGAGCAGACAAGTGAACAGACAAGTGAACAGATAAATCTCTCATATTGCCTTCAATGAAAACCCTATTTTCAACAATCCCTTGCGAGTCTCTGTAGCGAATAGGTTATGTATTCATCTCTCGCGCTAAAGGTACCAGGTTCGCTTCTATCGGAGACCGATGATAAAACGTAGGTCCCGTATTCAATTTGAGCATATAATAGAACCCCTGGCAATTCGAAATCGAGAAGAGCAGGCTGGAAAGTCGCTGCCCGGGCAAAATTCATTAGAAAATATTAACAATAAAATTCCTACAAAAATATCTTAACCATCTTCAAAATTACAACGGCAACCCTCGCCGGTGCTACGGAGTTCCTGCACTGCAGCTGAAATATTCCTGTGTAAGAAAGAGATTAGATCACACATGGTTACTCACCGAAGTGCAATGATGATGGTCCTATCAATCACACAATCAGTCTCAATATCGTCTTCCTACAGTCAAGTCAACAGGGTTATCTATGACATTGTCAGAATTGAATACTACAGGGTGTTCAAAATAATTGCAGCCCCATTGACAAATCGAAAGTTGCCAGATAACCTATCGCGTGGTGTATATTTACTATTTAAACCGGTTCTGACTAGCTCGTCCTACGTCACATTTGTTCATCGCTCCTTCCCGCACTACAATTACATACCGTCACACAACCTTGACCTATACTAGGTCATAGCTGAACCTTCTCATTTTCATACATATATGCCAGATTAGCTCCATTCACAGCCCTGCTTTTATCTTGAACACCATGTATTTTATGAACAATCCCTACACACAGCTACAGACAATTAGCCAGCTCGTGTGTTGTAATCTTAATTAATACTCATTTATTGATTGATTGATTGATTGATATGACCATCATCATTGCACTTCGGTGAGTAGCATTGTGTGCTTCGATCTCTTTCTTACACAGCAAGATATCAGTTGCAGTGAACCAACTCCGTAGCACCGGCGATTGTACCTGGTGTCATTTTGAAGATGGTGAAGATATTTGTGTAGGAATTTAATTTTAATTTTTTTTAAATGAATTTTTCCACGGCAGCGGTTTTACAGCCTGCTCTTCTGGATTTTGAACTGTCAATGGTTCTTTTACGTTCTCAAATTGAACACGGGACCTGCGTTTTATCGTCCGTCTCCGATAGAACAAGGAACCCGATCTCACCTACACTGAAATAAGGGGTCTCTGAAAGTATATCCCGAGCGCTCCACGAGGATGAGAGCCTAGTACTTATGGAGAGAACAGAGAGGCTAGAGCAGGGATAACCTCTACATCACAAGGATGAGAGCCTAGTACTTATGAAACGAGAGGTGAGCATGTAACCTATACATCACAAGGTCACTGAATATTTTCTGTTACACATTTCTAAGAAGCGCCTGACCGAATGGATAGAGCGCGGCTCCGATGTGGGAGATCTGTGTTCAATCCACGGAAAGACCAATGATTTTTTTCTGTTGTGGGAATAAAGGAAAAATTATAACTTGAACAGCTTCGCGACGACTCCACTAGCCATGTAGCTATTAACTTTCCCAGGCTTTCGTCCCACCTGTCCTACACTGTCTAAAAGCGTTACTACAGATAGTAACGACAGTTTGCTAATGCAATCTCTTCCCCCTGAAGAGATCATCTCTCCTGAAGAGGTCGGATCAGTAGCAGAATGAGAGTATGAGATTGATACGTGAATGTACAAGAGACACTTCATGCCAGGCTTTGGGATACATGATTGACTTAACCAGCCTTGTATAAGTGACACGAGATTGTCCAGGTGAAGGTGTAATTACTTCTCCCTGGTGATAGATGACATCCACTACACTGCTATCTATCTAGCAGAGGGTAATGGCGGAACACTAAGTAGGGGACTCTCTTGGATGACGGAAGCAGAGAATGTTATCTTTAAGATGTGTCCACTTGATCATATCATCCGAGGCGATGAATGGGTTGACACTGCAGGGACGTTGCATGGAGGGGATAGTCAGCTTGGGCAGGTCATGCAGGGAATGGCCCCGGACAGATACAGAGCGAGATAAGAAATGTTATTGATAGACACACCTGTCCAGTTGACTTTGTCATTGATAAAGATGGGTCAATGTTTCACAGAGTTCTTCTTCTTTGAACGCTCCATATCAACCACTTGTTAACCACTCTTTGTGATGTGTATGTGATCTGAACCTAAGAGCGAATGTACGTTGTGCCCAGTTACGCGCATACAAATAGGCCAGCAGATAATATTTCTGTAACGCTTTTTATTTACTAGGGTAGCTTCCCTGTGCCACTTCCTCAGTCGCCTCTTACGACGTCACTTGTCTTTGCTCCCATGTGCCCCGACAACACAGGGGCGAATCCTTCTCCACTAAAACAAAGTTCATGGTATTTAGCTTATTTGTGAAACCTGTGTGGATCGGAAGCATGGGGTCCCAATTTAAATATAAATAAGATTCAGACCTTTGTCAGAGGATGTCTATGGCGTATTCTCAGACTGAGATGGTATGACAGAGTTGCAAACACAGAACTGTGGCTAAGAACAATATAGGAACATATGATGACACAGGTTAAGAGAAGAAAATGAGGATGTGTCGTGTACATCCTGGAGGGTGGGTCGTGCACATCCTGGAGGGTGGGTCGTGCACATGCTGGAGGGTGGGTCGTGCACATCCTGGAGGATGGGTCGTGCACATCCTGGAGGATGGGTCGTGCACATCCTGGAGGATGGGTCGTACACATGCTGGAGGATGGGTCATGCACATCCTGCGAAAGACACAGTCTAGTATCACGAGACAAGCACTTGAGTGGAACCCGCAATAACAACCTGAAAGTGGATGTCAAAAACAGATCTTGAGACGGAGTTGTCTTGAAGAACTACAAAATGATGGACTATATTGGGAAGCCATATAAAGTAAATTATCAGAAACCAGGAAAACTGGAGAACAACTGCTGGTGCCCTATACTCCACAAGGAGCAGAGAGGAGTAAGTAAACAACTTACACAGCAACTATGATAACAGATTTTTTTTCTTCAGCTCAAATAAAATCATAGTCACTTTCAGTTGTAGATGTTGTGAAGTCGACGATACCGGAATGTAAACCCTTTCAAATTTAAGTATGAAGTTCCGTGACAAACCACTGAACCACACTGTCGCCCGAGTGGTTACCGGGGCCCAAATTTGGAGGGTAAAGAATAGAACCACTGTATACTGTCACGCATGTCGTAAGAGGCGACTAAGGAGGTTTGGCTGAAATCGGATGCACATGTTCTAAATGTGTAGAAGTCTATGCGTTTAGGGGCCTACCAAACCAATGTGCAACGTATACACGTTCTTGGCAAAGATCAAACATATCACAAAGAGTGATTAAAATTGGTCGTAAAGAACGAACGCAAAGAAGAAGAAGATCAAGAATCACGCTGCTTCACCATTAACCAAATGTATATCAACCAATGTTATTTAATATCTACAGCAATATCTGCTGTCAATCACAGAAAAGTCAAACTATAGTCTGAGAGACCAAGAGTCTGGTATTGTAGATTAGAATCAAGCGACAGAAGGTTAAAGGTTAACCTTAAATGTAAAAGTTCCGGTAGAAGATCCCGACAGATTTTCCTCACAAAATTAGTGAAGCAAACATCCGAGATATTATTTGTTTCAAACAAAATGGATTTAAGATTGGAAAGAAATGGAAATATGTTGTAGATAAGTTAAGGAGGGGAAATGCTAATGTTGAGAACATATGAATTGTTTAGAATCATGAGTAAATAGAGTGGCTGTTGAGAACATATGAATTGTTTAGAATCATGAGTGAATAGAGTGGCTGTTGAGAGCGCACGAAGAAGGAAATAAAGCTGGAGTTGTTAGGAAAGCGCCCTAAGAATGAAATATGATGGGTGGTGAGAGCGCCTAAGAAGAAGTATGATGGCTGTGAGAGCGCCCTATGAATGAAGTATGATGGTTGTTGAGAGTGCCTAAGAATGAAATATGATAGTTATGTTGAGAGCGCTCTAAGAATGAAATAAGATGGTTGCTTGAGAGCGCCCTAAGAAAGAAGTCAGATAGATATGTTGAAATAACGCCTAAGAAAGGAGTATGGTAGAGCTGATGAATGGGCTGTAAAAGAAAGGAAAATAGGTAAAAAGTTGACAGTTTAAAATCTTGAGAGTACTATAGTAAAAATGGTTAAAAAAAAAAAGGTTTGATCATGTATGCCCCACCTGTGGTAGGGAATTCTGTTCTAGGATTGGACTCTACAGTCACATCCGCATACACCAGAGAGGTGCAGCAGCACACGTCTGAAATTGTTGTAATCATCGCTTGCGATGGACGGCTATATATATATATAAATAAAATACACATATGTTACATCATACTTTATTTTATGTCTTTGTAAACTAAAGATACACGCACATACATGCACACATACACACGCACGCATACTATGTTCCCGCACTCATCTTATAAAAACATATCATGTGTTTTATCAAACATCTGAAACATGCACATTTAGTGTTTCATGATATCCCTACGTAGACATACAGATTGAATTCTCATGTACTCACAACTCAGACAAACATATTCTGATCAGGACTCATCTTACAAACGTTGGTCTGACCTTGCTTGAATTTCCTCACAATAACACAAGTCTTAAGCTTGACCGAGGCTTCATTCTCCAACCAACTGGTAGTCTTAGATTTCTTCCCATTTTTCAAAGCAATCCACTAGCGAGATTTAAAGAAAACAGACGCGGAAGTGAAAACACAGAGCAGACTAGGGCAGCTGTTGCGGAAGTCAGGTTACTAGAGAACCAGGCACTAAACTAGGCTTCAGATAATCGGATGAGATGTTCCAGAACGAAGTATTCAACCCTGATTTAGTACTATCCATCAATCTATTTATCTATTTATCTATCAATTTATCTATCAATTTATCTATCAATCTATCAATCTATCAATCTATCTATATCTATCTATCTATCTATCTATCATATCTATCTATCTATCTATCTATCTATCTATCTATCTATCTATCTATCTATCTATCTATCTATCTATCTATCTATCTATCTATCATCTATCTATCTATCCATCTATCTATCTATCCATCCATCTATCTATCTATCTATCTATCTATCTATCTACCTACCTATCCCTCCTTCCGTTCCTCCACCTCACCTCCGCTCTACCTCTCCGTCCATCGTCGGTCCGTCGGGTTTTCTCTGTCTGTCTTATTATATAAACCCACTTATGATGGTATCTGTGGCTAAATGGTCATATCGTTGCCTTGCGTTCCGAAGATCGTTGATTCAAATTCGGACCGCGCCGTTCTGTTCACGAGTTCATTTTTTCCAGAGACGTCTAGGATTGTTGCCGAAGCTATGGAGCTCGTGCTTTGTGCAATACTCTCGGCCTGTGGCGTGACATTTTTGGGGAAGAGGAACCGAGAGACATATGGTGTAAAACCCGGTGCAAAGAAGTCAATTCTTCGTCTGTAGACACTTAAACATACCTACATATATCGATATTATTACGAAACATACCTACATACATATCGAACATTTATATTATTATCGAAACAACACTTCATTATGTTTTGTAACATTATTTTGTTACGCACAAAATCAAGCTCATATGTATCCCTCCGCTTCTTGAAATCAGATCTTCTGGTACCCAGGTCACATCTTTGCAGCTTTAGGAAGCATTATCTGTTTCAACATCCCAGTTAGGAAAGCTGGACTAAGGCAAGTGAGGTACTCACGTACGTGTCCTGTCACTCACACCAGTTCTTAGCGGGCACTTAGATCTCATATCTGACACATGTGTCGTGTTGTGATGCGTGTTGTGTGTCGGGGAATGATAGAATCTGAGTACAACCGTATGTTTGTTCCTGCCCATGTGTAACTTGAACCTTAAACCATGTTTAATAATATATGGGCGGTATGTTTTTCTGTACAATATCAATCTACAGGTTAGTAGTTCTCACACTATTGTCGGCGGGGTACATTATTGCAACAGATTCATGAAGCTAGTTACCAGATCGCAAGGGTCTAAATGTGAAGGGAAAATTTCATTGCAACGGGATTCTTCATATGGCCCCGTCCCTATCGGCAGAAATTGCACGCCACCTTCCGAGAGAGTTGCGCAAAGCACGAATTCCGTAGCTCCGGTAACAATCTTAGCATGATAAAAATGCACGTTTGACGACTCGGTCCGGATTCGAACTCACAACTCTCAGAACTACAGATAAAACTATTAACCACTTCACCATAGAGAACCCCAGAGAGAAGTAGGCTAATGATTAGTCACGTGACCGGAAGTGATAAGTAGGTCAGCAGTTAGGCATGTAGCCAGACATGAGAAGTAGGTCAATAATTTGTCACTTAACTACCATTCAATAAATAGGCTACTTAATTATCACTTGTCTGGAATTTTTGCGTGAAAATTGTTCCATTGAACAGAATATCAATTTCAAATCTCAAACCTGGTACATGGAGATGTTTCTAGTGGAAATGTGCCTGGTGATGTTTCTAGTGAAGATGTGCATGGTGATGTTTCTAGTGGAAATGTGCCTGGTGATGTTTCTAGTGAAGATGTGCATGGTGATGTTTCTAGTGAAGATGTGCCTGGTGATGTTTCTAGTGAAAGTGATGCAGTTGCAGGTGATGTTTCTAGTGGAAATGTGCCTGGTGATGTTTCTAGTGAAGATGTGCATGGTGATGTTTCTAGTGAAATGTGCCTGGTGATGTTTCTGAAAGTGAGAGAATGTGCTTGTGATGTTTCTAGTGGAAATGTGCATGGTGATGTTTCTAGTGAAGATGTGCCTGGTGATGTTTCTAGTGAAGATGTGCTTGGTGATGTTTCTAGTGGAAATGTGCCTGGTGATGTTTCTAGTGAAGATGTGCATGGTGATGTTTCTAGTGAAGATGTGCCTGGTGATGTTTCTAGTGAAGATGTGCCTGGTGATGTTTCTAGTGGAAATGTGCCTGGTGATGTTTCTAGTGGAAATGTGCATGGTGATGTTTCTAGTGAAGATGTGCCTGGTGATGTTTCTAGTGGAAATGTGCCTGGTGATGTTTCTAGTGGAAATGTGCTTGGTGATGTTTCTAGTGGAATGTGCCTGGTGATGTTTCTAGTGAAATGTGCTGGTGATGTTTCTAGTGGAAATGTGCCTGGTGATGTTTCTAGTGAAGATGTGCATGGTGATGTTTCTAGTGGAGATGTATATTAAGATGTGGAAGATGATAGGGGGGTGGGGATTGAAGCAATCAATTTGATAGAGCAACAAAAATAATGAAAATAATAGCGTTGCAACATAATGGATGTGATGAATATGATTTTATGATAATGATGATGATGGTAGCGATGTCGCTGGAAGCATATTGAAGTGTTATTAAAGGATATTTTATCTCGTGCACTGCGTCTGTAATGGGCTCGCTCGTGGTGGCATGTGCCCCATTTGTTTCTTCTTTCTCATTTTTCATTTTCTTCTTCTTAAGTATCGTGTATTTTTTTAGGAATTATAAAATAAATGTGGGGGTCATGGTTCATACAGAGACGATTGCGCAATATCGATTAAGATATCCTTTATAATTTCTTGTGTTTCTTTTTCTTTGTGTGTGAGTGGGAGAGAGAGAGAGAGAGAGAGAGAGAGAGAGAGAGAAGAGAAGAGAGAGAGAGAGAGAGGCAGAGATAAGGCCACAGTTTTAGAAAAATAATGAGATAGGCACTGCGGTCTCAGGGCACACCTCCGTAGAATGGATCTCAAAGACTGCGCTCTCTTCACCTGTGGAGCACCAAGGCACTCCCCAAAACACATTCTACAAGATTGTCACAGCCTGAGCAGCATGAGAACGGAAATCTAGCCAACAGGAACAACCCTTCACAACAAACTATGGGGGATCGTTGACGATCTAACGCACACCGCCCTTTTGAAGACACATACCGAAATAGTCAGATAGCAGAAGTTGATAGCAGAAGTTGATAGCAGAAGTTGATAGCATAAGCTTGATGTGCAGAAGTTGATCGCAGAAGAAGAATAAAATTATAGAAAAAAAAATAATTGATTCTCTAGTTCTAAGAATCTTGACTGAAGTGTTACGAGAATCGGGGTCAATGAAGAACTCGTGACACACACCCAAGAAGAATCAATGCTACGAGAGTTGAAGAAACAGAACCGTTGAATTGGTTAGTAGATGAATTTTATGGGATCTTATCTGGATCGCGTGGTTCAGTTCACATGTGCATTTTTCCAGAGATCCCTAAGATTGTTGCTGGAGCTACGGAATTTGTGCAACAATATCGACAGGTGGCTTGGCATTTCTGCCGAGAGAGACTAAGACCATATGGGGAAACCAGTTCAATTTAGTCAATCCTTATCCTTTATTATCTTGTTCGTGATTAGGAAAAACATTCCTAACTTTTTCCGTACCATTCGCCATTATCCTCATCAAGTAGCTTGTCCCTTCCGGAACTTGGATCCCATGACATCAGTTCTGAAAAACTCTCCGTTATGTGCAAGTTGACCGGCGTCAGCACCAGTCATTCTCAGATCGTCAATGACATCTTGCACCCATCGTCTTCTAGGCCTTCCTTTCATTCTTCCTCCAGGCACCACTCCCTCCAAAATGGTCTTCTCTAGGCAATCATGTCGTTTGCTGTGTCCGAAATATTTAAATTGATTTTATATTCTTTAATAACCACCACTCTTTAATATCAAGTTGTTTCATAACAAAAGCATTTGTTCTTTTTTCAGTCCATGTTATTCCAAGTACTCGCCAGTACCACTTGCATCCAAAGTCACCAATGATCTTCGGCCGCTTGGCCAACGGTCCGTGTCTCACAACCATTTTAGAAACACAGTCTTGATTGTGTAGCCACTTTATATGGCCTTTTTCGTCTTTACAGATGGTCAATTGGTAAGTGTTTTACTGTGACAACTTTACAGACGGTCAATTGGCAAGTGTTTTACTGTGACAACTTTACAGACAGGTCAATTGGAAGTGTTTTACTGTGATAACTTCTGAGTTTTCGCTTTTCACTCTTGTCGTTCAGCTCATACATAAGTCTCTTCTCAAAAGACTCTGCGCCCTTTCGTAATTTGGCTTTCCACACAACTCTGGCATCAGCTAGTCCTTCCCATGTGCTGGGACCTATAGAAAAGTTTAGTCCCTTCAGTGGTGTATAAATGTGTACCAATAACCATAGCAAGTATTTACATAGAATACGTTCTTTAATGTTGCACTAAATGTCAGACGTTTTTATCATGCTATCATCAAAAAACTTGTTCTGAACATAATCTAGCATTCCTTCAAAATTTCTCTCTCTGATAGACCAAACGTTCTGTCTCTGCAGCCGTCATGTTCAAATAATCAGTTACATTCTGAATCCATCATCTCCGTGGTCTTCCTTTTCTCCTCCTTCTTCTTCTTCTGCGAATGTCCTCTGTCAATTCAGGCGGTAGTCATGACGTCTGGTATTGCGCTTGTGACCGATTTTTGCGTGAGGCCTGCTTCCATTTGGCGTGTCCTCGTCATGCGGTAGGCCTTCACCGACTTCAGTGGTAATTCCTCTTCTCCTATTTGCCAGGATTCCTCCCTTCATAATGGCTTTCTCCAACATTTTGTGTTTCTTTAAGTGTCCACAATACTGCAATTTTCTTATCCTTATTGATATGAACAATTTCTCCATCAGAACCGATAAAACATAAATACTCATATTAATTTGTGCTGAGACATGATCTTCTACGCCAGCTGGCTCGTCATTTCAAGACAGTTTAGTCAAGCTCTTTATCTACAACGACCACCGCGAGCTGCCTGGACATCTTGTCATGTTCCTATCTTCCAACAGCAGGTGACATCCCAGAGGACGTAGTCCGACCCGGCCTGTTAGACATCTTGCGACCAGCTATCTCTCTATCTAAGTAGCTACGGCCTGGCCTGTATGTCAATAACTCCCTGCCAGTTACAAACACATGACAGGTGTAACATGAACAGGTGTGATGTTAACGGACACAGTCAGGATATTTAAGATCGGTGCAGGTATATTCAATTTCCAGCACATATTGTTCATCTTTTTCACCCGCTTCCAAATATTCAGTTCCTAAACCAGAACTTGATATATGTGTGTGTGCTGTTGTGTAAGTGATATGTGGATGGTGTAAGATGTAGGCATATGCTTAAGTATATAAGTATATGTTGTATACATACTTATATGTTGTATACATACTTATATGTTGTATACATACTTATATATATATTTAATGTTTCGTCGTCTTTTTTTCTCGTCACTCTGTTACCGGGTTGTTGTCCCGTGCCGTGGTTTAATGTTTTGTCGTCACTCTGTTTCCGAGTTGCAGTCCCGTGCCGTTGTTTAATGTTTTGTCGTCACACTGTTACCGAGTTGCTGTCTCGTGCCGTGGTTAATTTTTTTTGGGTCTTGATTGATTAATTGATTGATTGATTGACATGATCATCATCATTGCACTTCGATGGGTAAGCATGTATGCTTCGATCTCTTTCTTACACAGAATGATATCAGCAGAAGTGCTCAAACTCCGTAGCACCGGCGAAAGTCCTAGATGCAATGTAGAAGATGGTGAAATATTTTGTAGGAATATTAATTTTAAATATTTCTAAAGAATATTTCAGAACAGCTGCTTTCCATCATGCTCTTCTCGATTTTGTGCTACCAATGGTTCTTTTACGTGCTCAGCATGACCACGCGACCTACGTTCTATCGTCCGTCTCCGATAGGACTAGATATTCGATCTCACATTCAATGAGATCAGGGATCTTTAGAAAAATATTCCGATGGCTCAAGCGAGCGGTCGGCTTAAACAGAGAGACAGACAGAGAGAGCAAAAGGACAGAGAGACAGCCAGAGAGACAGAGAGAGAGACAGACAGACAGGCAGATAGATAGATAGATAGATAGATAGACAGATCAGATAGAAGACAGACAGACAGACAGACAGACAGACAGACAGACAGACAGACAGACAGACAGACAGACAGACAGACAGATGACAGACAGACAGACAGACAGATAGACAGACAGAAGAAGAAGACAGACAGACAGAAGATAGATAGATGAGATAGATAGATAGATAGATAGATAGATAGATAGATAGATAGATAGATAGATAGATAGATAGATAGATGTACACAGAAAAATATGCAACGATTTATTATGACGTGACAGCATGTGAAGTACGTCAGAGGTTTATGAGCTGTTCACGTGTTAATAGATAAGCCACTAGCTACGTGCCAAATGTCGTCAGATCAACACGTATGTAGTCTTCCTGATAACCTTTGACACATACACTTTGACACCCTGCTGGGGTTCAAGGTTCGAATGAAGGAATCAGGAAGGTTGGTTATCTGCAGTCTGTAAGACTTATCGCTAGGTGGATTTGATTGATAGCACCCCCCTCAGTGTATCTTGTCATAACATGGACGGTTTGTTGTAATTGCTGTTTCTGTGGTGTCATCATACATGCTTACATGAGAGAAGTAATGAGGAAATATGAGAAATAATGAAACATTATGAAATGGAGAAAATAATTAGAAAAGTGAGTAGTAATTAGAAATAATGAGGAAATATGAGAAATTGATTGATTGATTGATTGATAGAACCATCATCATTACACTTCAGGGAGTAACCATGTGTGTTCCGATCCCACAGGAAGATCTCAGCTGCAATGCAACGAACTCCGTAGCACCGGCGAGGGTTCCCGGTGTAATTTTGAAGATGATAAAAATATTTATGTAGGAATTTTATTTTTAATCTTTTCGAATGAAGTTTTCCCGGACTGCGACCTTCCAGCCTGCTATTCTCGATTTTGAACTACCAAGTGTTCGTTTACGTGCTCAACTTGAACTCGTGAAATACTTTTCATCATCCGTCTCCGATATGACTAGGAACTCGATCTCGAACTGATTGTACGTTGTGCCTGTTATGCACCTAAAAGTAGGCCAGCGCATCCGATTTCTGCAAAGCTTTTTTGTTTACTAGGGTTGCTTCTCTAGCCCTTTAGCTGCTAAAAACGTGTATAGACGTTTTCCTCATTCAAGTCTAAAGACGCGTTAACACGTCTGTTATTATCTCTCTTCTTTGGGCTAAAGACGAGTTAACACGTTATACATTTCTACTGTCACTGCTAGAGACGTTCATTCACGTGTGTGACCAAGAAACAATGAGTAGCTATTTTTAGATCCGTATTCTGAAAGTACGTAACAGCGAAAGGTCTAGACCCTACCTTATCGCCTCTTACGACATGCCTTGTAGGTCGCAGTGTTACTATCCTTTACTCCCCGTGAGAGCCCCGGCACCACACAAGCGTAACAACATCTATGTTACCTGGATGTTACCTGCATGTTACCTGGATGTTACAGGTGAATGTTACCTAATGTAACAAGTCAGGAAAGACCAAGTTTATCAAAAGACAGCATAACTTCAGCAGCGTATCCAATACGTTTTCTGTTATCACATGCATGAATCCTGTATGAAGATAACTAATATATCAACGCTCCGCTCCGTATCTTCTTCACAACATGATATTTTCACGTCTTGTCAAAGCGAGACTAGGGTGTCAGAGGATGTGTCAAAAATAAACACAGCAAACAGAGAATACTTCACCGTGTAGAATGGTAAACTAGGAATGTCAACAAGAGACCTAGCTACGCTAAGTGGAATGTGGCATATTTAGCTACATTTCTCAGCATTTCTTGACATTAGGACACCGTTAATTGAGAATTATCCAAAACTTGAATCAAGTGAAGAATGTGTTTGTTGACGTTGTCAGGGAATACAAACTGTAGTAGTTAATTCAGTTTGTGTAGCTAACTATCTATATATCCTCTTCGTGTTCCGATTGACACATAAGGCTTCCACAAGAGACATCCACTGTTGCCGTTCTGCTGCCTTTCTACCAACCGTCTCCCACGTCAGGCCACACTCCTTCAACTCTCCACAGTTCTTCTCCATGTTTCCTTTGGACGTCCAGACCTTCTCTTCCCATCCGATGTCCATCTGAGAGCTGTCCTAACCAATGCCCCCACTGGCATACGACATACATGTCCATACAAAGCTAACTAGCTTATGTATAATTACTGACAAGTTGAGTGCTATGTTTAACTGACTTACTGACTTGACTTATTCCTATCTGCTCCCGTGGAGCATAGGGCCTCAACAGTTGTTCTCCACTTTCCCGGTCTCTGACCGTTTCTTCATAGTCTCCCAGGATAGCACCTTCTGCTCCTCAAGAAGCTCCGTCTGCAGGCATGTTAGGTCCTCCCTTTACCGTTTCCCTGCGGTTTCACTCATATGCTTGTCTAGTGACACTCAGCTGTGCCTTCCGTAGGGTATGCACATGCTTAGATATATTCAGAAATTGTGAAATATACCACCCCCACCTTCCTCTAGCCCACCGCTCTTTTAAGAGATGGCGAGATGGTTTACATAGGAGCCGCTGTATTCAGTGATATAACATAAGCACCGCTGTATTCAGTGATATACCATAAGAACCACTGTATTCAGTGATGTAACATAATAACCGCTGATTCAGTGATATAACTTAAGAACCGCTGGATCCAGTGATGTAACATAAGAACCGCTGTATTCAGTGATATAACATAAGAACGCTGATTCGTTGATAACATAAGAACCGCTGGATTATGTTGATATAACATAAGAACCGCTGGATTCAGTGATATAACTTAAGAACCGCTGGATCCAGTGATGTAACATAAGAACCGCTGATTCAGTGATATAACATAAGAACCGCTGATTCAGTGATATAACTTAAGAACCGCTGGATCCAGTGATGTAACATAAGAACCGCTGATTCAGTGATATAACTTAAGAACCGCTGGATCCAGTGATATAACATAAGAACCGCTGGATTCAGTTGATATAACATAAGAACCGCTGGATTGAGTTGATATAACATAAGAACCGCTGTATTAAGTTGATATAACATAAGAACCGCTGTATTAGTGATATAACATAAGAACGCTGATCAGTGATATAACTTAAGAACCGATGGATCAGTGATGTAACTTAAGAACCGCTGTATTCAGGATAACTTAAGAACCGCTGATCAGTGATATAACATAAGACACGCTGGATCCAGTGATATAACTAAGACACGCTGTATTCAGTGATATAACATAAGACACTGTATTCAGTGATATAACTTAAGAACCGCTGATTAAGTTGATATAACATAAGAACCGCTGTATTAGTGATATAACTAAGAACGATGTTTTCAGTGATATAACATAAAATCGCTATTCAGTGATATAACATAAGAACCGCTGTATTCAGTGATATAACATAAGAACCGCTGTATTAAGTTTATAGCAAAATAACTAAAATCTAGAATTGACCTCAAGATTCAGAAGTTCAAGACTAAACTGATTTACAAATTATTATCATGACTAATTAAGGGTGTCTAATGACTAAATAAATTATTATCAATGACAAATTAAGAGTGTCTGATGACTAAGTAAATTATTATCAATGACTAATTAAGGGTGTCTGATGACTAAATAAATTATTATCAATGACTAATTAAGAGTGTCTGATGACTAAATAAATTATTATCAATGACTAATTAAGAGTGTCTGATGACTAAATAAATTATTATCAATGACAAATTAAGGTGTCTGATGACTAAATAAATTATTATCAATGACAAATTAATGGTGTCTGATGACTAAATAAATTATTATCAATGACAAATTAAGAGTGTATGATGACTAAATAAATTATTATCAATGACTAATTAAGGGTGTCTGATGACTAAATAAATTATTATCAATGACTAATTAAGAGTGTCTGATGACTAAATAAATTATTATCAAATGACTAATTAAGGGTGTCTGATGACTAAATAAATTATTATCAAATGACTAATTAAGGGTGTCTGATGACTAAATAAATTATTATCAATGACTAATTAAGAGTGTCTGATGACTAAATAAATTATTATCAAATGACTAATTAAGGGTGTCTGATGGCTAAATAAATTATTATCAAATGACTAATTAAGGGTGTCTGATGACTAAATAAATTATTATCAATGATAATTAAGGGTGACTAGTAACTAAATAAATTATTATCAATGACTAATTAAGGGTGTCTGGTAACTAAATAAATTATTATCAACGACTAATTAAAGGTGTCTGATGACTAAATAAATTATTATCATTGTCAAATTAATGGTGTCTGATGGCTAAATAAATTATTATCATTGTCAAATTAATGGTGTCTGATGGCTAAATAAATTATGTATGATAATTCAAGTCATAATCAGCAAGTGCCGTGCTGGCTAGCGTAGACAATCGTGGATCTCCACAAATCTATGTCCCTGGTATGTGCTATCATCTCAGATCGTGACGCTCTTCCGTGCCATATAGTCAGGCTGTTTAAAATATTCTTTCTCTGTCTCATCTCTCTTGAATTTTACCGACCCCCATATCCAAAGTGATGTGATGCTCTATTGAACATCTTTTTAATTGTTCCTGGGGCCAGAAGGTTCATTCTCCTTCGAAGAGCTACACACAAGCTGCGTGGACTTCAAGCAATCAGCACTCATAGCTCTTCTTGATCTCGGTCAAAAAGTGGGAATTTTAATAAACGTCAATAGATACATTCTTATACACAAAAACAAGCTCCGGTCAGCTCTCATCTGAAAGGAGTAGACACTCGGAGTTCACTCGTTCAAATGTGTGTTGTCGGGGCTCGCAAGGGAGCAAAGAATAGTAACACTGCGACCTACAAGGCATGTCGTAAGAGGCGACTGAGGTAGGGGCCTAGGGAAGCTAACCTAGTAAATAAAAAGAGTCTTAGAAATCGGATGTGCTGGCCGTATTTGTAGGCTATTTTTATGCGCATAACTGGCATAACGTACAATCGCTCTTAGGTTTAGATCACATACATATCACAAATCGTGTTAAAAGTGGTCGGATAGGAGCGTTCGAGAAGAAGAAAGAAAGTTCAACCTACTGGGTCCACGTTCGGAACTGCCTGGAAGGACCCAATATACACAATTAATACATATTTTCCGATCCAGAAGCACTGAGCTTTCAGTTCTTCGGCTCGGTGCCATGGACATCGTAACCTTCGGTTCGGTGCCACGAACACCGTGAATCTGGGGAACCTGTGGCTTTTCTGCCAGCCCGCGGAATTGAACCCGCACACACAGAGGATAGTCACCGTAGTCCAACGCGCTACGAACACGCTGGGCAGGCGGGCATTAATTAAATATAAAATAAGACGCTTCTCTAACGATTCCACCAATCATATTCGACGCTAGTTATAACTGTCGCTTTCTATAGACCAGCGGTTCTCAAACTTTGTATTGACCGCGGATCCCCTTTTAAATACATTCTGCCTTAGCGGATCCCTATACGTTTCTATATAGGAAAATAGACAGGAATAAATTATCTTTGTGTTACAACAGTAAACAATGTGTACTACACTGACCTCTGTGTGAGCTACAAAAGATAGTGAAGTTCATACAAGAGACAACACTGAATATATAGACAAATTTCAAGAGAACGAAAGGAAGGAAGGAGTAAACAATGTTCTCAAACTGCAGGGGGACTTCAAAGGATCTTTCATTTTGTCCTAGCAGACATTTAGACTCCGGTCTGTTCCGGATCCTTTGATTTCGCAGCGGAATTAGTTTACCACTGTTTTTATCATCATCACTAAATAGCTTGTCCTGAGCAGAACTTTGCCACCCTAACAGTCCTCCGGAATTTCTCTCTCATAGGCCAGATAGTCCCGCCTATGCAGCCGTCATGTTCAAACCATCAGTTATATCCAGAATCCATCTTCTCCGTGGTCTTCCTCTTCTTCTCTTTGCCGGTATGCATCTTTCCATGATGGTCTGTTTTTATAAACATTTTTAAAACTTATCTTTCTGTTTGAAATATCAAAGATCATAATATTTCTTCAAACGTTTGAGAACCCCCATTGAGTACATTGCGTACCCTCCTCTGATAGCAGTCTGGGAAACGCTGCTAAAGGGGAAAATCTCCTACCTCACACCGATACTCACTACCCCTTCCCATCCCCCCTCTCTCCCTCTCTGGTTCACTACGGCCTATCACTTTCCTACTCTCAGACTAATGTATTTGTTTGTTTGTAAACCTCCTCCTCGCTTGCTAAGTTTCTCATTTCCTTCTGACAGAGTGGCACTTGTACTGACACGAACAATACACAATAAGGTTGCTGAGAGTCACTTGGAGATGGGGGAGGAGTTTTGAGGTAGGAACCAGAAGCAGTTTGAGCCTCCAGGTAAGGATTGAAGAAACCTTTGACTTTCACACAAAAGGGTCATAGAGGTCAAGATGGTTGTTGTCAGGAACGCTAACTGCCACAAAATATAGCATTTGATCGTTTCTGGGAAAAACAATTTCAGGTGAGGAACTAACATGTTAGGTGAGGGACTAACATGTTAGGTGAGGAACTAACATGTTAGGTGAGGGACTAACATGTTAGGTGAGGGACTAACATGTTAGGTGAGGAACTAACATGTTAGGTGAGGAACTAACATGTTAGGTGAGGAACTAACATGTCAGGTGAGGGATTAGATTTAAGGAAGTCTGTATGGCATAGAGGCTAGGTGCTCATCCCTCGTACTAAAGGTACCACGTGGAAACATTTGGATATTTTTCCAGATTCCTGATCTCAGTGTAGGTGAGATCGAGTTCCTAGTCTTATCGAAGACAGACGATAAAACGGAGGTCATGTGTTCAAGCTGAACACTAAAAAACCTGCTGCTTTGCAGGTAGGCTGGGGACAGTCAAAAGCTGACAGAGAGCGAACCCAGCAAACGCTGATTGAAATCGGACACATCGCCGAAGGACAAGCACCAGAGCTACAAATGGTACTGAAGATTGTGACGTAAAACTACGTTCTGGGCAAAGGCTGTTTATATATCACAATAAGAATGATCCATCTGGCCAAAAAGAACGACCGCGAGGGAGAGAGAGAAAGAGTGAGAGAGAGAGAGCACTAAAAGAATCCTTGGCAGTTGAAAATCGATAAAAGTAGGCTGCAAAGCTGCAGTCTAGACAAATTCATTAAAAATGATTGAAATAAAATTCTTACAAAACTTCTACCTCCATTTCATATCCGGGACTTTCGTCGGTGGTACGGAGTTTGTGGAGTGTCACTGAACAAGTCTTCTTCTTCTTTAAGTTCGTTCTTTACGACCAATTTTAATCACTCTTTGTGATATGTTTGATCTTTACCAAGAACGTGTATACGTTGCACATTGGTTTGGTAGGCCCCTAAACGCATAGACTTCTACACGCTTAGGACATGTGCATCCGATTTGAGCCAAACCTCCTTAGTCGCCTCTTACGACATGCATGGCAGGTAACAGTGGTTCTATTCTTTACCCCCAAATTTGGGCCCCGGTAACCACTCGGGCGACTGAACAAGTAAAAGGTCGGAGCCCACATAGTTATTCACGAAGTGTAATGATGATGGTTTTATCTATCAATCAATCAATCAATCCATACCTGCAAATGCTGCTACAACTGCAACTAACACGACTACTAGTATAACTACTATTATTACTACCACTACTATTATAGAGAGCCGCTGTAGCGTAGTTAGTGAACTCGCTTCGCAAGGCTGGTGGTCTGGGTTCAGCTCCCGCAATGCGCGTGGAATTTTTCCCGACCACGACGGCTCTCAGGTCGACCCAGCCTCAACTGGGTACCAGACATGCTCTGGGAAAGTAAAGGCGGCCGGCGTGATGCTGACCACATCACCCATTGTGTGCCGACGGTCAATGAAAAATACAGGCCTAACACTGTATTTACCTATATACCACGAGGTATGAAAGGGTTCCTTACTATTATAGAAGCAGCAACTACTAATACTATTACTAATACTGCTACAACTACTATTTCCACTGCTACTACCATTACTACTACCACTACTACTACTATTACTTTTACTACTACTACTACTTCCAGCACTACTACTGCTGTTGCTAATACTACTATTACTACTACTACTGCTGTTGCTAATACTACTATTACTACTACTACTACTGTTGATAATACTACTATTACTACTGCCACTACTACTACTTCTACTACTACTATTACATCTACCACTACTACTACAACTACTACTACTACTGCCACTACTACTACTACCTCTACCACTATTACTACAACTACTACTGTTGATAATACTACTATTACTACTACTAGTGCTACTACTACTACTTCTACTACTACTACTATTACCTCTACCACTACTACTACAACTACTACTACTACTGCCACTACTACTACTACTACCTCTACCACTATTACTACAACTACTACTGTTGATAATACTACTATTACTACTACTACTGCTACTACTACTACTTCTACTACTACTACTATTACCTCTACCACTACTACTACAACTACTACTGCCACTACTACTACTACTACTGCCACATATACGTCAGAAGAAGCTAAGCAACTTTACATTCCCAAAATGACCTTACTACGGTGTCCCCTTCCACCACTAAACAAACAGACTGTGCCCATATGTGCTGCCGAAAGAGCATCTATTCCCTCTTCGTCCCACTTCTCAGCTTTGCTAGAGAAACTGGCACGCTATATATCTCAGGATACAGAAGATGCCATACACAAGACAAGAATGTTCTGTCAAATTCCTAGAACTTGAAGGTTTGGAGAAAGTTAGCAGGAATAAACATAAGATGAAAGAAGATTTGAAAATATTGAGAAACAAAAGTTCTTCTTATTTCGCAAACGCTCCATATGTTAACCATTTGTTAACCATTCGTGTGATTTGTATATCATCTGAGCCTGAGAGTGATTGTACAGTGTGCAAGCTATGCGCCTACAAGTAGGCCAGCACATCCAATTTCTGCTAAGCATTTTATTTACTAGAGTAGCTTCCTTAGGCCACTACCTCATTCGCCTCTTATGACATGCCCTGTAGGTCGTAGCGTTACTATTCTTTGCTCTCCTTGTGGACACAGGCAAAACACGGGCGACTCTCTGCCCCTCAAGCAGCCAGCTCTACTTGTTCAATTTCAAACTCCTTAATTCCAATCCATACCGGTAAAGAGAAGAAGAGGAAGACCACGGAGAAGATGGATTCAGGATGTAACTGATGGTTTGAACATGACGGCTGCAGAGGCAGGACATCTGGCCTATGAGAGAGATAAATTCCGGAGGACTGTTGGGGTGGCAAAGTTCTGCTCAGGGCAAGCTATTTGATAATGATGATAAATAATTCCAATCTCTGGATTGAAACACTATATATTGAACTCTTGAACTCTTTTTGTGCTTGAATAGTGAAACATTTCCATACGTTTATTGAATAGTTTAATTACTAATAGTCTTTGTCAAACTGTCAAGTTGTTCTGTTATCAGAACACAAGAAATATAATTTGTATATCTGCCAAAGTGTTGTTGTTAGTCATTGACAATGCTTCTACTAATCTCGTCCTAAACATCGTTCAACCTCACATTTATAGAAGATTTAGAAAATCATGTTTTATTGGTTTATTCTTCCGTCTCTCTTCCTTAACATTATGCACTCCTTACTTTAAGGTGAGATGTTACTAGCCAGCGGCGTATCTCTTCAATGGTTAGAAAATTAAATAAAATAAGAGACACAGTGAAACATACAAAGTAAAAGAATGACACATAAAAGGCTGGCAATTACTGAAATTTATAATTTGATCATTATTGTTGGAGAAGAAAAGGGAGGTAATGTTGATTTGGTAT
The DNA here is from genome assembly GCA_020796225.1 of Arion vulgaris. Classification (NCBI taxonomy): domain Eukaryota; kingdom Metazoa; phylum Mollusca; class Gastropoda; order Stylommatophora; family Arionidae; genus Arion; species Arion vulgaris. The sequence goes on along the minus strand of CM036772.1, from coordinate 4,085,630 downwards.
TTGTTCAAGGAAGATAACTCTGATTTTTAGTGAGTTTTTATTTTTTTACAAATTGATGTATGGAGGTTTTCCACAAATTAAGAGGAGGGGATGTGTTGGTATAGAGAGTTGTAGGAAGGGATACGGGTCTGAGACGAGAGCGTATGTAGGTGTGTGTGCCTGTGCGTTCGTGTGTATGCGTGCGTACGAGGGTGTGTGTGTATGTGTTGGTTTTTGGTTTGTGTGCGTACGTGTGTGTGGTCGTGTGTATGCGTGCGAGTATGTGTATACGTTCCTTGTATGTGTGTGCGTATGTTCGTGTACGGGTGTGTGAGTGTATGTGTGTGTATGTGTTGCAGAGAGAGAGAGAAAGAGAGAGAGAGAGCGTCAGTGAGGTTGTTCTTCTTCTTCTTCTTTGCGTTCGTTCTTTATGACCAATTTTAATCACTCTTTGTGATATGTTTGATCTTTGCCAAGAACGTGTATATGTTGCACATTGGTTTGGTAGGCCCCTAAACAGACTTCTACACGTTTAGGACATGTGCATCCGATTTCAGCCAAACCTCCTTAGTCGCCTCTTACGACATGCGTGGCAGGTAACAGTGGTTCTATTCTTGACACCCCAAATTTGGCCCCGGTAACCACTCGGGGGAGTGAGGTTGTGATTTCAAACATTAGTATTAGATATATAAAAAAAAAGTAATAACTTCATTGCACTGGGTTTTATCCCGTATTCCTCTGTCTCTCTTCCCAGTAATGGCACGCCAACTGTCCAGAATATTACACAAAGCACGAACTCACTAGCTCCTGCGTGACAATCCTCGGTCCTAAAAAAATTAACTCTTAAAAAAAACATTGTTGGATTCGAACCCACGAAGGTCGGAAAGCAAAGTAACAGCTCAATCAGTTAAACACAAATGCCGCTTGTAGTATTATGTGTATATACCATGTAAGCATGTTGTGCTCATAACGTCATAATCCGCCTGTGTGCTGCTGGAGCTCGCAAGGGAAGCAAACAATAGTAACACTGCGACCTACAATGCAAGTCGTAAGAGATGGCAGAGGTAGGGGCCTAGGGTCCTTCTGTGTCCATGATACACAGAAAACTCTTCAGTCAGTATTTAAATATGATAAATTCTGCGTATTTTTGTTGACAATCTGTTAAGATGTCAATTCATAACTTTTATTTGCTACAGTATGCCAGTAGACGGTACCATCTGCACCTGTTAAACCAGAGCCAACTATAAACCCCTACTACTGGGCCTTCGGGCTCAGGTAAGAATTGTGGAAATCAGACCCCAACTACACCACGTGTCCTAGCATTCCAGTATTGGTGTATATAGACGAATTCATTTTAAAATCAACACAAAATGCGAACTCGTAGTTATATTATACAACAAGTTAAGTTTAACAATAAGGAATATCAATATTATATATATTTTTCACCAATAAATAACCATAGACTCACAGAATGGTGTAAAATTGCAAAAGCATGCAGTGTTCTATCAAACATCTGTAATTTCCAGATCCCTTTTCTTATCTAGGTCAGGAATACCCGGCCAGTTGTCTGGCCTGTGCTAGAGATTTCTGCGACGCTTTTAATTTACTAGGGTAGCTACCCTACGCCCCTATCTCATTCGCCTCTTACGAGATGCCTTGTAGGTCACAGTGTTATTATTATTTGCTCCCTTAGAGAGCCCCAGCAACACACAGACAGTTCTTGTTCTCATAATTTGAGAATCCCTGGGCGCCAACCGCAAGATCTTGATCGTTGCCAGGAAACGTCTGATATCAAATTTAGAAGCATCAAATGAAGAGTAAACAACGAAGATGAATGCGATGTCTGAAAGCAGGTTCATGAGCATAATTAGGGACAGCAGCAGTGAGTATAAGGAAAGTAGTTAAATAAATCTCTCTGTATATTATGTGCTTACTTACCAGAGAGTGGGTGGGAGATGCAAAGGATAGATTGTTTATGGAGGCAGGAAGGAAGATTTGAGGTAGTTAGGTAAATAAACAGGTGTTAGGTCGCGTGAGCTAGGGCAGATTTATTACCATGGTGATGAAATTGTTGATTATATTATGTAGATAGAGGATAATTAAAAGGTTGGGTGTAGAGACTGGACGGAACATGTAGAGGAGATTAGAAGGTTGGTGTAGAGACTGGACGGAACATGTAGAGGAGATTAGAAGGTTGGTGTAGAGACTGGACGGAACATGTAGAGGAGATTAGAAGGTTGGTGTAGAGACTGGACGGAACATGCAGAGGAGATTAGAAGGTTGTGTGTAGAGACTGGACGGAACATGCAGAGGAGATTAGAAGGTTGTGTGTAGAGACGGGTCGGAACATGTAGAGGAGATTAGAAGGTTGGTTGTAGAGACTGGACGGAACATGTAGAGGAGATTAGAAGGTTGGTGTAGAGACGGGTCGGAACATGTAGAGGAGATTAGAAGGTTGGTGTAGAGACTGGTCGGAACATGTAGAGGAGATTAGAAGGTTGGTGTAGAGACGGGTCGGAACATGTAGAGGAGATTAGAAGGTTGGTGCAGAGACTGGACGGAACATGTAGAGGAGATTAGAAGGTTGGTGTAGAGACGGGTCGGAACATGTAGAGGAGATTAGAAGGTTGGTTGTAGAGACTGGACGGAACATGTAGAGGAGATTAGAAGGTTGGTGCAGAGACGGTCGGAACATGTAGAGGAGATTAGAAGGTTGGTGCAGAGACTGGACGGAACATGTAGAGGAGATTAGAAGGTTGGTGTAGAGACGGGTCGGAACATGCAGAGGAGATTAGAAGGTTGGTTGTAGAGACTGGACGGAACATGTAGAGGAGATTAGAAGGTTGGTGTAGAGACTGGACGGAACATGTAGAGGAGATTAGAAGGTTGGTGTAGAGACGGGTCGGAACATGTAGAGGAGATTAGAAGGTTGGTGTAGAGACTGGACGGAACATGTAGAGGAGATTAGAAGGTTGTGTAGAGACAGTCGGAACATGTAGAGGAGATTAGAAGGTTGGTGCAGAGACGGTCGGAACATGTAGAGGAGATTAGAAGGTTGGTGCAGAGACTGGACGGAACATGTAGAGGAGATTAGAAGGTTGGTTGTAGAGACGGGTCGGAACATGCAGAGGAGATTAGAAGGTTGGTTGTAGAGACTGGACGGAACATGTAGAGGAGATTAGAAGGTTGGTGTAGAGACTGGTCGGAACATGCAGAGGAGATTAGAAGGTTGGTGTAGAGACGGGTCGGAACATGCAGAGGAGATTAGAAGGTTGGTGTAGAGACGGGTCGGAACATGCAGAGGAGATTAGAAGGTTGGTGTAAAGACGGGTCGGAACATGCAGAGGAGATTAGAAGGTTGGTGTAGAGACGGGTCGGAACATGTAGAGGAGATTAGAAGGTTGGTGCAGAGACGGTCGGAACATGCAAAGGAGATTAGAAGGTTGGTGTAGAGACGGGTCGGAACATGCAGAGGAGATTAGAAGGTTGGTGTAGAGACGGGTCGGAACATGCAGAGGAGATTAGAAGGTTGGTGTAGAGACGGGTCAGAACATGCAGAGGAGATTAGAAGGTTGGTGTAGAGACGGTCGGAACATGCAGAGGAGATTAGAAGGTTGGTGTAGAGACGGGTCGGAACATGCAGAGGAGATTAGAAGGTTGGTGTAGAGACGGGTCGGAACATGCAGAGGAGATTAGAAGGTTGGTGTAGAGACGGTCGGAACATGCAGAGGAGATTAGAAGGTTGGTGTAGAGACGGGTCGGAACATGCAGAGGAGATTAGAAGGTTGGTGTAGAGACGGGACAGAACATGCAGAGGAGATTAGAAGGTTGGTGTAGAGACGGGTCGGAACATGTAGAGGAGATTAGAAGGTTGGGTGCAGAGACGGTCGGAACATGCAGAGGAGATTAGAAGGTTGGTGTAGAGACGGTCGGAACATGCAGAGGAGATTAGAAGGTTGGTGTAGAGACTAGTCGGAACATGTAGAGGAGATTAGAAGGTTGGTGTAGAGACGGGTCGGAACATGTAGAGGAGATTATAGATAATGATACTATTGCAGTTTGTAGAGGATGTGGTGCTGCTCCACCGAGAAAAAGCAATAAGTAAAAGAAGGATGTTCACAAGAACATTTTGTTCAGAGGCCTAAGCATTGTTGCTGGAGCGACGGAGTTCGTGCTTTTTGTACAATAATCTATGCAGTTGGCGTGTATCTTATGTGGAGAGAGGGACCGAGCTATATGGGATAAAACCCGGTGCAATGAAGTCAATCGTTCGGCTTTAGACTCTTTTAAGCATGGATGTACAAATAAAATTTTGTCCAAAAATTTACGAAATTAATTGTAAAAATAATTGCAGCAATCTGAATATTTTTCAAAAGATCTTTCACTATAGTGTAAGTGAGATCGAGTTCCTAGTACTATCAGAGATAGGTGACAAAACATAAATCCCGTGTTCAAATTAAGCACTTAAATAAGTTCATAGACAGTCACAATTAATAAGAGTGGGCTGGAAATATGCTGCCCGGGCAAAATTCATTAAAAAGAAAATATTAAAATAAAATGTGTATAATAAGTTTCATTATTTTGATAATTACATCGAAGGTTCTCGCCGGTGCTACCGATTTTGTGCACTATCGCTGAAATCTTTATTTGTAAGAAAGAGATTGAAGCACACCTAATTATTCATCAAAGTGCAAAAACGTCCAACGTCTATCTTAGTCGATGAGTGCTTACCGGGGCCCAAATTTGGGGTGTAAAGAATAGAACCACTGTTACCTGCCACGCATGTCGTAAGAGTCGACTAAGGAGGTTTGGCTGAAATCGGATGCACATGTCCTAAACGTGTAGAAATATATGTGTTTAGGTGCCTACCAAACCAATGTGCAACGTATACACGTTCTTGGCAAAGATCAAACATATCACAAAGAGTGATTAAAATTGGTCGTAAAGAACGAACTAAAGAAGAAGAAGAAGAAGTCTATCTAGCAATCAATCTTCTTCTTCTTTGAAGGTTACATATAGACCACTTGTTAACTACTCTTTGTGATTTGTATGTGATCTGAGCCTAATAGCGATTGTACGTTGTGCCAGTTAAGAGCCTACAAGTAGACCAGCACATCCGATTTCTGCGACGCTTTTTATTTACTGGGTAGCTTCCCTAGGCCCCTACCTCAGTCGCCTCTTATCACATGCCATGATTGTCGCAGTGTAACTATTCTTTGCTCCCCTTCAGAGCCTCAGCAACACACAAACGAATCAATCAATCAAGCAATCCAGTGGCGGCTCATTATTAAGGGCCACTGGGGCGGCCCCACCAAAAATAATGTATAACGTGTATTTATTATTTAGAAATTAAAATATAGCAACCAAAAACCATGATTTATCTGGAAAAAAAATGTCTGGCCCCCACCAGCTAAAATGATCACGAGCCGCCACTGAAGCAATCAATCAATCAATCAATCAATCAATCAAACGAGGGACAGATTAGGGCGTACGAAAAGTCAAAATTTAAAAAGGTGTGTTGTAGGACAGAGGTCGGGAAAATTGCAGGAGCATACATATTTCTTTTTGTTAGTGGAATTTCAAAGCCAAGTTAGCTTAACCTGAGGGCTGAAGGTTATGAGAGTTAGTAAGGTAATATGCCTTAAGGGCAACTTGCCATGAAATAACTTGGAATTTGTCCAAGCTAGCTAATGTTAGGATGAAGCAAAAAATAAAAGAGCTAACGAAAGGTATGTTGTAGTGGTAACTCATGCATAAATGCAGGTGATACAGGTAAATACATGACACTAATACATGTAGATACTAGGCTCACATGCAGGTAGATGGATATACATATATGAAGAGTGCAGATACAGGTAGATACTAGACTCACATGTAGGTAGATAGATACACAAATATGAAGAGTGCAGATACAGGTAGATACTAGACTCCCATGTAGGTAGATAGATACACATATATGAAGGGTGCAGATACAGGTAGATACTAGGCTCACATGCAGGTAGATGGATACACACAGATGAAGGGTGCAGATACAGTGCAGATAATGTGAAATATGAAATGAGAGAAAGAAAAAATGCCAGAAATAGAGGGTGAGAGAAGTATTGAGAGAACGTTATGTTTTAAAGAGTATATGAGAGAAAGGAAGCATGCAAGAGAAAGTGTGAAAGTAGGAAATGAGAGAAAGAGTAAATACGAAAGAAAATATCAGATTAAAAGTACAATATCAAGAAAAGAGGTTCTATAAATACATCAAATAATAGCAGTTTAAAAAATTCAGAGTGGATACCACCATCATACTGTGGCATACCAGGAAATGAAAAAACTGACAAACTAACAAGGGCTGGAGGGAGCCTAACACAACGACACCCAACACAAAGCTTTACAGAAGCAAAGACTATACTGAAACAACCAGACAAATGATGTGGAGAAAAACAAATGGAGGATACAATACAAATCATGACATTATAAATACACTAAACAGAAAAGCATAGACCACAGTCTTCAGACGTAGAACGGGACACTGCGGTCTCAGAACCCACCTCCATAGAATGGGTCTCAGGGACTCGGATGTCTACACATGTGGGGCACCAAAGCAGTCCCCAGAGCACATCCTGCAAGACTGCCCCAGCCTGCGCAGTATGAGAATGGAAATCTAACCAACAGAAACAACCCTACAAAACAAACTATGGGGGACCGGTGAAGACCTCATACGCAATGCCCTGTTTGTGACACATAGCCGAGTAGTCGCACAGCAGAAGTTGATCGCAGAAGAAGTAGTAGAAGAAGGAAACAAATAATCCTGGAACTTCAACAAAACACTTGAAGACGGAACGAGCTGTCAGAGAAGGAAGACACTAGAGAAGAATAAGACATGGAATTGACAACAGTACATTGTTACATTTGGCAGGTATTCTGCTAATCCTCTTAGATAAGGTTTAAAAACAACACAGGAGAAAAAATATAATCAGGGGCGGCAACTACCAACACATACATACATACATACACTACAAGAGAGTTATTGTTACTGATGAACGTCTTATATGATTGCTATGTTACGGGAATATACGTAGACACGAGTGAAAGATTAAAAGGTTATGGAGGAGAGAGCGAGGGTTGATATATATATATATATTTCATAGCAGCGAGTGAGAGATTAAAAGGTTATGGAGGAGAGAGCGAGGGTTGATATATTTCATAGGAGATTAGAAGGTTACGGAGGAGAGCGGGTTGATATATTTCATAGCAGTGAGGAGATTAGAAGGTTACGGAGGAGAGAGCGAGGGTTGATATATTTCATAGTAGCGAGTCGCCCGTGTGGTGCCGGGGCCGTGGGGAAGCAAAGAATAGTACCACTGCAACCTACAAAGCATGACATAAGAGGAGACTGATGTTGAACCCAGGAAGCTACCCTAGTATATAAAAGTATCGCAGAGAACGGATGTGCTGGCCTACTTGTAGGCGCATATCTGGCGCAACGTGCAATTGCCCTTAGGCTCATATCACATACAAATCACATAGAGTCGTTAACAAGTGGGTGATATAGAACACTAGAAGAAGAAGAGGGAATACTAGCGAGTGAGAGATTAGAGAGTTACGAAAGAGAGAGTGAGAGATTGAATTATATGAATAGTAGTGAGTAAAATAATTAGTTCATAAAAAGTTTTAAGAGCCCCAGGGGAAGCACCGGAGCCCATGAATATGGTAAATATATAGACAATAAAAAGGTATAAATGGCCTCCGGAAAGAAAATATTTACCAAACACAGGATTCGAACCACAGCCTTATGTCTTACCTCACCAATTGTCTAGTCCTAACACATTTCAAAGATGATAGTGTGGAGTGTTTATAACAAAGTATTGTGGTTTATAACAGAGTGGAGCAGTTTTCATAATAGTGGTGTTGTTTATAGCAGTAGGCCTCTATGGTTTAGGGTTAAACTGTTATCTTTTTCTTTCTTTTTCGATCCAGCACTTCAGCTTTCAGCTCTTCCGCTCGGTGCCATGGACATCGTAACCCTCGGTTCGGTGCCACGAACACCGTCAATCTGGAGAATCTGTGGCTTTTCTGCCAGCCGGCGGAATTGAACCCGAACTCACAGGGGGCATACCTTATCGTCCAACGCGCTACGAATACGCTGGGAAGAACGGATGATTCCGTATCACGCCGTTCTGTTCACAAATGCACTTTATTTTGTCTAGATACCCCTTGGATTTTTGGCAAAGCTACGGTTTCATGCTCTTTGTGCAATACTCCATGCAGGTGACGTGCCGTGAAGGGTAGGAAGAGATTTTTAGAAGTCTTTTATGTGGGCTTCATAACTAGTGTTTTTCTCAGCTTCTGTTATTTCTGAGAGTCACCTTTTGCGTGGACGGCCTTTTGCTCTGTATCGGAGCTACATTGATCTTTGAGACGCATTGTCTATTGGTACCCAACTTATATGACCAACAAATACTGATACAAATATGAGTATTTGTCGGTATCAGTGCCACAATAACTTGAGCATGTACCATGTTCTCATACTAAAAGCGATAATGTCCTATTTAAAGCATGAGAACAACATAGTTGGAACAAAGTTGAGCCACATAGCTTTGCTGAGCTGATTCTGACTTCATTTTCCATACGTCAAATGTATTTACTACTATACAAATGATACTATATAACGAGCCAAATCGTGAACTCTACATGATTCACACATGAAGTATATTTAAGGAGTAAAAGTGTGACAAAAACTTGAACTGAATAGTTTGCGATCCTGATACGAGTCGTACGTAACCTTCGTCATACAGCCTGAAGAAAATTGAATTTCAAAATAAATAGTATCCTGGCAGGAATTAGGCCAATTTGGCAACAGTGCATTGAAGAGGTAGACTGGTCCGTATTCTGGGCATCGTAAGTAAGTTACGCTGTCATGATGAAAGTTTATCTTGGTTCTTGCAAGTTTAACTTGATAAGCTTAGTTGTAGCACCATCTCCACATCGATAGTTGAGTCTATATATTAAATCTGTTATTTTCTAAGTCTTACCGTACAGGTACGCCAAGACGTAGACATGTAGTAATTGTCTCGACTGTTGCTATTACTTCTTCATTTCACTATTCATGTCTGTTGCACGTATTCCAACCCCGCAAGTAGCCCAGCTATTTGCCAACTCCCGGGCTTGAGTCATACAGGTCGTGTTAACCACACAAAAGGTGATCGCTCGCAGCTCGGAGCTGGATTCAAAGGTAGATCAATTTACCCCGCCTAGAAGCCTGTAGACACGTATATCAGACCTGCTCTAAGACGCTTCATAATGAAGAAAACGTAAACCTCTCAACGCCTGTCTGACATGGGACGTTTGATTCAACACTTTTACTAGCGTTTTCTGTCTCTCCGAACATGTTGCGATATTGATTTAATCTTTGCTTAGCGTTTTCTGTCTCTCCGCTAACATGTTGCACGATATGTACTTTATATGTTGTGTTAGCGTTTTCTGTCTCTCCGCTAACATGTTGCACGATATGTACTTTATATGTTGTGTTAGCGTTTTCTGTCTCTCCGCTAACATGTTGCACGATATGTACTTTATATGTTGTGTTTGCGTTTTCTGTCTCTCCGCTAACATGTTGCACGATATGTACTTTATATGTTGTGTTAGCGTTTTCTGTCTCTCCGCTAACATGTTGCACGATATGTACTTTATATGTTGTGTTAGCACTTCTGTCTTCCGCTAATATGTTGCACGATATGTACTTTATATGTTGTGTTTGCGTTTTCTGTCTCTCCGCTAACATGTTGCACGATATGTACTTTATATGTTGTGTTAGCGTTTTCTGTCTCTCCGTTAACATGTTGCACGATATGTACTTTATATGTTGTGTTAGCGTTTTCTGTCTCTCCGCTAACATGTTGCACGATATGTATAATAGCAACGACGGTGTGTTAACACTCTCTGTCTTACCGCTAACATGTTGCACAATATGTACTTTATAATAGCAACGATGGTGTGTTATCATTCTCTAGCTTGTCACTAGCATGTTTTTGTAAAACTATAGTACTTTGTTTGTACGTGTTTCGCTAACATGTTGCACAATATGTACTTTATAATAGCAACGATGTTGTGTTACAAAGACAAGAAGGAATGAATGAAGGAATATACAACATTGAAGACAGTTACACCAGTGTGGTATCGCAAGGATAGCAAAGAATAGTACCACTGTGACCTACAATGGATGTCATAAGAGGCGATTGAAGTATGGGCCTAGATATGGTACCCTAGTATATAAAACGAGTCGCATATATCGGAGGTGCTGGCCTACTTGTAGGCGCATAACTGGCACAATGTACAATCGCTCTTAGGCTCAGATCATATACACAGAGTGGTTAACAAGTGGTTGATATGAAACGTTTGAAGAAGAAGAAGACAAGTGCATATTAACATTCCTCTGTAATATGCGCAACAACATTCCAACATATTAACATTCCTCTGTAATATGCGCAACAACATTCCAACATATTAACATTCCTCTGTAATATGCGCAACAACATTCCAACAAAACAATTTTTTTTTAAACAGCATATATTCATCAACACCAAGAGCCGTGTCGACCATTATGTCAATTCTTAATCTAAGTTTGGATTCTCGGAAAAAAGTTAATTTTTATTCGTTAAGTTTGTTGACCTACACGCTCTAATATAACCACAAAAAGTTCGTCTTTAGGTTGAAAGTGCATACCTGAGCTTAAAGAGGTTATAATTCTCAACATAACAAATAAAAACAGACGAGGTGTTGAAAGGAATGAAGGAAGATAAGTATAACATTGAAGACAAGTAAATAACATTCTTTCCTAACATGCGCAACAACGTTCTAACAAAACTAAGTATTCATTTTTGTAAAGCATTATATGTATTCATCAACACCAAGTGCCGTGTCGACCATTATTGATAATTCTTATCCTAAGCTTGGATTTCGGCAAAAAGTTCATTCTTATTTTTTAAGTTTGTTTGTGGACTCTGTGGCGTAGAGGGTAAGTGCTCGCCTCTCGTTACAAAGGTATTGGGTTCGCTCCTCGTGGAACCTTAAAAATATTTTTGAGTAGAATCTTTCAGTTACAAATCGAGAAGAGCACGCCGGAAAGCGGTTCTATCAATCAATCAATCAATCAATCAAGTTTGTTGCCCTACACACCCTGATAGAAACAGAACAAGACTTTTTCTGAAGTTGCAAGTGGAGGGTCACTGCATAAAGCCTTGGTCTGAAGCTGCAAATGCCGGCCTCTGCATAAAGAGGCTTTAATCCATTACATAAAAAACAACATCCTTGCCGACTGGTGTAGGCGATCATGGATCTCCACAAACGTCTGTCCTTGTCGCTATAAGTTCGGAAGATGACACTCTTTCGTACAATAAAGCCAGACTTACATAGGTGAAACTGGCAAGAAGCTTACTAGCTGCTTCCGTCAACAACTAGGTGATTTATGCAAACGTTCTGTGGTTCCTGCAGCTACTCTTTTCATTGGTACTGACTATTTGGGAACTCGTAACATCCAGGTCACAGCCATTCCATAGTGTTCCTCTGACGATCGAAGTCGTTTGAATTTGAAAATCGTTTATATTACTATATTGTGCTTTGCGGCACCTTATTCTCAGCCCCAACAGTATGTCTATTCCACCCCAACAGTGATGTACTTATTCTCAGCTCCCAACAGTGATGTACTTATTCTCAGCTCCCAACAGTGATGTACTTATTCTCAGCTCCCAACAGTGATGTACTTATTCTCAGCTTCCAACAGTGATGTACTTATTCTCAGCTTCCAACAGTGATGTACTTATTCTCAGCTCCCAACAGTGATGTACTTATTCTCAGCTCCCAACAGTGATGTACTTATTCTCAGCTCCCAACAGTGATGTAATTATTCTCAGCTTCCAACAGTGATGTACTTATTCTCAACTTCCAACAGTGATGTACTTATTCTCAGCTCCCAACAGTGATGTACTTATTCTCAGCTCCCAACAGTGATGTACTTATTCTCAGCTCCCAACAATGATGTACTTATTCTCAGCTCCCAACAATGATGTACTCATTCTCAGCTCCCAACAATGATGTACTTATTCTCAGCTCCAACAATGATGTACTTATTCTCAGCTCCCAACAGTGATGTACTTATTCTCAGCTCCCAACAGTCATGTACTTATTCTCAGCTCCCAACAGTCATGTACTTATTCTCACTCCCAACATCATGTGCTTATTGAAATCCATCTGTTCTCATACTCCTATTATATACATATCTGTAGTGTTAAGAAGTAGTAAACTAGATTACAACCCAAGTGTAACTGGTTCAAACTCCAAGGTTGGCAAGTTTGAAAGCAAATTCGTACCCGTAGAATTTTACGAACGTCAAAAATAAACCTCATCGTTCGGAATGCTAAGACAAACTACTGAACGTATAAGTTGTGTCTAGAAATCAACAACTGGTTTACTGTGATTTATGGCTAAGTCCTGTAAAGGATATGCCACGATTTTCTTGTCATCCATTTCTAGTTTTTTTTTCCATTTAGTTCATTGTTTATTTTTAGTCATATATTTACAGTATGTCTGGCAGTTAGTTATACCTCCATTGTTCTCAACGTCTCAGTCACTGCTGTCATACATGACCGTTGTTCTTGTATCCTACCTTGTTCTTGTCTCGTTTTCTTGAAACGTAATTGTTTTTGATTGAAAAGTCAATGTGTTTTTTTTACTTTGTTCAATTACCTTCTTCTGTGTTCAGGTATTTCAATTTTCTCAGAACGAACAAAGAAGGCAGGAGGAAGTGAATGAACTCTGCTTGAAAAATTGTATTTTTTCCCCCGATCCAGAAGCACTTGAGCTTTTCAGCTCTATGACTCGGTGCCATGGACATCGTAACCCTTCGGTTCGGTGCCACGAACACCGTAAATCTGGGAATCTGTGGCTTTTTCTGCCATCCCGCAGAATTGAACCCGCACACACAGAGGGATAGTCACCCGTAGTCCAAGGCGCTACCTACACGCTGGGCAGACGGGCTTAAAAATGGTATAGATTGATAGGTCCATCATGATCGCACTTTGGTGAGTAACAACATATGATGTCCAATGTCTTTCTTACACAGGAAGATATCAGCTGCAGAACACGAACACCGTAGCACCGGTGAGGGTCCCCGGTGTAATTTAGAAAAAAGTGAAAATATTTTGTAGGACTTTATTTGCTCCATATTTGTAACGAAAATTGCACTTGCATCGACTGGTTCGCTCTCCGTTCTTTTCGATCTTGAACTGGGTTGTTTTACGTGCTCGACTTGAACACGGGGCCTAGGTTTATCGTCCGTCTCCGATAGACTAAGAACTCCTACTCATCTCACATACAGATAGGACTAAGAACTCCTACTCATCTGCTACACTCAGGTAGGACTAAGAACTCCACTCATCGCTACACTCAGGTAGGACTAAGAACTTAAACTCATCTGCTACACTCAGGTAGGACTAAGAACTTAAACTCATCTGCTACACTTTGGTCAGGTATCTCTGAAAAAATATCCCGATGGCTCTACAGGGAGCGAACCGAGTACCTTTGTAACAGAGAGCGAGCACAGTACATCTACGACACACTAAAATCAGGATAGATAAAATCTAGATAACCAAATCAGAAATAGAGAGATAGAAACTAAACACAAATTGCTAAACGACACTGAATACTAACATAAAATGATTGACTGATAGAACAATCATTATTACACTTTAGGGAATTAACATGTGGGCTCTGATTTATTTCTAACACATGAAGATCTCAGCGGTAGTGAACAAACTCGGTAACACCGGCGATGGTCTCGACGTATTTTGAAGATAGCAGACCTGCTGCCTTGCAGGTCGGCTGGGTACAGCCAAAGACTGACGGAGAGCGAACCCAGTAAACGCTGGTTGAATCCGGACACATCGCCGAAGTATAAGCACCAGAGCTCCAAATGGCGCTGAAGATGTGATGAAACCCACCCATGCTAAGGCTGCATGAATGAGATTTCCACATGAATGAGATTTATGGGGAAATCTGGTACATCAGTCTACGGGTGATCGAGAGAGAGAGAAAATAGCAGAATTTTTTGTCGGAATTATACTTTGATCTATTCAATAAATTTTGACCTGGGAAATTGCAATGCAATCCTCTCTTATCGATTTACAATAGCCACTAGTTCTTTTACGTGATAAACATGGGATCTAAGTGTTATCGTCCATCTCCGATACGACTAGAGAATAAGGATCTTTATGACCAATAAATGGACAGTCTAGGAACTCGATCTAACCTACATTGAAATGAGGGATCCATGGAATAATATTCAGAACCGCCCGTGTGGTCCCGGGACACGCAAGGGAAGCAAAGAATACTATCAATGCGACCTACAAGTCATGTAGTGAGAGGCGACTGGTGTAGGGCATAGGAAGCTACTCTAGTAAATAAAAATCATCGCAGAAATCGGTTGTACTGGCCTATTTGTAGGCGCATAACTGAACTGCTGGCACAACGCACAATCAGTCTTAGCTCAGATCACATACAAATCACTCAGAGGGGTTAACAAGTGGTAGATTACGGACTCGGAATTCTTACGATATCAAGATCACAATGTGAACGACTCGAATGGGTTCAGAATGAAGGTATGCGTATAGTTCTGGGCTGCACTAGAGATACCCCCATTGTGAAGATGAGATATATGCTTGGCCTTATGTCACTGCGCTCCCGTCATGCAATCGCCCAAACCAAGGCATATATGCGGGTTACTTCGGATAAGAGACATCCACTACACAAGAACACTAATGATGTTAAGGGCACGAGAATCAAGCGTGGCATGTCGTGGATGGCCCAGGCTGAGAGAACAATTGGCCAGGTGACTACGGTTGCGACCCTACCAAAAGGGAAGAATGGATCCCAACAGATGGTAGCATGATGAACTATCTCAACGTTAGCATTACTCTTGGAAGAGAATGTAGAGATTGGGGCAACATGAAGGCTGATCTCGCAGTTAAGCAGCTGGTAGAAGATAATGCTACGGATGATAATGTTGTTGTATATACCGATGGGTCGGTTCAACGTGGTGAGAAGTCCGGCTGGGGTTTCTTGGCTAATGCGCATGGTAGGGTTGTTGCAGAGCGAAGTGGGGCATACAGGACAACTACTTCTAGTATGAGGATGGAGGTTGAGGCCGTTACTGCTGCCCTCCATTGGATTTCTGGGACTTCATTTACTGGGGCAGTTGTTGTATCTGACTATCAGTCGATGCTTCACAAGATCCAGAAGGGCAGGTTTCGGTATGAGTGGATGTCGTCTATAGAAGTTTCTAACCTCCAGCGGCTTACGTGGATATACTGTCCTGGGCATGCGGGTGTTTACGGTAATGAGAGAGCGGACAGGCTTGCATCAACAGCATCGATTGTTGGGAAGTTGAAGATGGATAAAGGGGATATTCTTCGGTCTTTTCGCGACTCTCTGTTGGATGAGGACACCAAAATCGATGTTGAATCGATCAAGCGATTTAAGCAGTTTGGAGTTACCCGTTGTTCAAGTCTAACTGGATGCCTGAGAGGCAGAGTGAGAGGTGTGTTTAATCAGCGTGCCACAGGAACCATCAGTATGCATACTCTTCGATATCTGTTGGGGAGACTGAGCACCTATGGGTCTGCCCGGTGCAATGACGTCAGTTTAGTAACCGATAACCAATATAACAAGTGGTAGATATGAAGCGCTCGAAGAAACAGAATATTCAGAACGCTCCACGTGGGGACCGAACTGGGTACCTTAGGAGCGAGATGGAGCACCTCACCCCCACGCCACAAAGACAGCAACTAACATAAATAACTGGAACTAAACTTCGGTCGCCCACCCTATGTATGATATCCGCAGGCGAAGACAAGTGGGGAGAGTTTATAGCTGACCTTTCCGACGTCACGCAGCTTGATGGTTGCAGATTGCATCTTTAGATTAATGTTAACAGACCGAGACAAGTGGCGAGGGCTTGGTGGTGACCTTCAAGACGTCATACCGTGTGATGGTCACTGACCGTTTCAATTGTTCACTGTCATAAACTCAAACTGAAGTACATGACCATTTATTTATGTATAGTTCAGAGGTTATTTGGTCTGATTTGTATATCTAACAATCTCTCTCATTCTCTCTAACCTGTGCTTCTCTTGGTGCTTATGGCAGCAATAAATGTCCACCATTCTTCTCTATTCTTGACCGTTCTTAGTATTGTGTTCCAGCTGTATTTATTTCTTTCAGTTCTTGTTCTACTGTTCTCCTCCAGATCGTTTTAGATCTTCCAAATTTTCTTTTATCTTCTGGTATCAATAGCAGTTCAGTTTTCGTGACAGAGTTAGTCTCCATGCGTATCACATGTACGACCCAACTTCTGATTTAGTTTGAATAAAGGGTTTTAAAACTGAACGATTGACTTCATTGCAACGGGTTTTACCCCATACGGCTCGGTCCCTCTCCGCAGAAATGGCACTCCACCTCCCGAGAGTATTGCACAAAGCACGAACTCCGTAGCTCCAGCAACAATCCTAGGGGTCTCTGGAAAAAAACTGCACTCGTGAACAGAATGGCGCGGTCGGACTCAACCCACGACCTTCGACTCACAAGGCAAAGGGCTTAACCATAGCCACAGAAACCCCTGAATGAATGTCTGATAAAATTACAGATGGAACTTTGTTTCTTTGAACTCCAAAGTGAGTGTAAATGTCCACTCTTTTATTCTGTCTAGTATTTTATCTATATATATGAATACTACAGGGTGTTCAACTTAAAAGCAGCCCGTGAATCGAGCTAATCTGGCATATATGTATGGAAATGGGAAGGTTCAGTTATGACGTAGTATAGGTCAAGGTTGTGTGACGGTGTGTAATTGTAGTGCGGGAAGGGGCGATGAACAAATGTGACGCAGGACGAGCTAGTCAGAACCGGTTTAAATAGTAAATAAACACAACTCAATGTGTACCTGGCAACTTTCGAATTGTCAATGGGGCTGCAATTATCTTGAACACCCTGTATATTTGACGATATAAATGAATGTGATATCTATAACATACCGTCATTTATGGAAATGGGATGAAGGAAATTAAAGAAGAACAAACATGGCTTTACACAAAATTAAACAACTAAAAACAGTATGAAACGGAACTGATAAGAAACCAAAGATCAGAATACTAAGAGCATGCATATTGCCAGTGGTAACGTATGGATGTGTAGCATGGACATTTAGTTAATAAAGCAGTGAAAAAACATATATGTGCTTTCGAATATAAATGTTATAGAAGAGTCCTTCATATATCTTGGACAGAGAAGAGAACAAATAGAACTATCCAGAAAGAACTCAAAATAAAAGAAAACTGACTGATGCTACAAATAATAAAGAGAAAATTGAGATATTTTGGACATATAAAAAGACATGAAGGGTTGGAAAAGACCATCATGGAAGGAGGCATACCGCAAAGAGAAGAAGAAGACCACGGAGAAGACAGATTCAGGATGTAACTGATGGTTTGAACATGACAGCTGCAGAGGCAGGACATATGGTCTATGAAGAGAGAAATTCCGAAGGACTGTTGGGGTAGCAAAGTTCTGCTCAGGACAAGCTATTTGATGATGATATAACATACCACGTAAACACGCAACATTTTTGTGCCAAAGTGAAGATTTACATTCAAATATTTCAGTCAGAACTCAGTAAGGTTTTTGGTATCGAAAGAGTTAACCATATACTTTAATGGCTCCTTATGTGAATGTTTTTCAACAATAGCAAATCTAAGAAAATAACTGAATATAAGTGCTCTATATCTTCTCTTCAAACTAAGAAAATAACAGAATATAAGTGCTCTACATCTTCTCTTCAAACTAAGAAAATAACTAAATATAAGTTCTCTATATCTTCTCTTCAAACTAAGAAAATAACTAAATATAAGTGCTCTACATCTTCTCTTCAAACTAAGAAAATAACAGAATATAAGTGCTCTACATCTTCTCTTCAAACTAAGAAAATAACTGAATATAAGTGCTCTATATCTTCTCTTCAAACTAAGAAAATAACAGAATATAAGTGCTCTACATCTTCTCTTCAAACTAAGAAAATAATTAAATATAAGTGCTCTACATCTTCTCTTCAAACTAAGAAAATAACTAAATATAAGTTCTCTATATCTTCTCTTCAAACTAAGAAAATAACTGAATATAAGTGCTCTACATCTTCTCTTCAAACTAAGAAAATAACTAAATATAAGTTCTCTATATCTTCTCTTCAAACTAAGAAAATAACTAAATATAAGTTCTCTATATCTTCTCTTCAAACTAAGAAAATAACTAAATATAAGTTCTCTATATCTTCTCTTCAAACTAAGAAAATAACTAAATATAAGTGCTCTACATCTTCTCTTCAAACTAAGAAAATAATTAAATATAAGTGCACTACATCTTCTCTTCAAACTAAGAAAATAACTAAATATAAGTGCTCTACATCTTCTCTTCAAACTAAGAAAATAACTAAATATAAGTGCTCTACATCTTCTCTTCAAACTAAGAAAATAATTAAATATAAGTGCTCTACATCTTCTCTTCAAACTAAGAAAATAACTAAATATAAGTGCTCTACATCTTCTCTTCAAACTAAGAAAATAACTAAATATAAGTTCTCTATATCTTCTCTTCAAACTAAGAAAATAACTAAATATAAGTTCTCTATATCTTCTCTTCAAACTAAGAAAATAACTAAATATAAGTGCTCTACATCTTCTCTTCAAACTAAGAAAATAACTAAATATAAGTGCTCTACATCTTCTCTTCAAACTAAGAAAATAACTGAATATAAGTGCTCTACATCTTCTCTTCAAACTAAGAAAATAACTAAATATAAGTGCTCTACATCTTCTCTTCAAACTAAGAAAATAACAGAATATAAGTGCTCTACATCTTCTCTTCAAACTAAGAAAATAATTAAATATAAGTGCTCTACATCTTCTCTTCAAACTAAGAAAATAACTAAATATAAGTTATCTATATCTTCTCTTCAAACTAAGAAAATAACTGAATATAAGTGCTCTACATCTTCTCTTCAAACTAAGAAAATAACTAAATATAAGTTCTCTATATCTTCTCTTCAAACTAAGAAAATAACTAAATATAAGTTCTCTATATCTTCTCTTCAAACTAAGAAAATAACTGAATATAAGTGCTCTACATCTTCTCTTCAAACTAAGAAAATAACTGAATATAAGTGCTCTACATCTTCTCTTCAAACTAAGAAAATAACTAAATATAAGTGCTCTACATCTTCTCTTCAAACTAAGAAAATAATTAAATATAAGTGCTCTACATCTTCTCTTCAAACTAAGAAAATAACTAAATATAAGTGCTCTACATCTTCTCTTCAAACTAAGAAAATAACTAAATATAAGTGTTACATCTTCTCTTCAAACTAAGAAAATAACTAAATATAAGTGCTCTACATCTTCTCTTCAAACTAAGAAAATAACTGAATATAAGTGCTCTACATCTTCTCTTCAAACTAAGAAAATAACTAAATATAAGTGCTCTACATCTTCTCTTCAAACTAAGAAAATAACTGAATATAAGTGCTCGAATAAGTGCTCTAATAAGTGCTCTACATCTTCTCTTCAAACTAAGAAAATAACTAAATATAAGTGCTCTACATCTTCTCTTCAAACTAAGAAAATAACTGAATATAAGTGCTCTACATCTTCTCTTCAAGCTAAGAAAATAACTAAATATAAGTGCTCTACATCTTCTCTTCAAACTAAGAAAATAACTAAATATAAATCTCTACATCTTCTCTTCAAACTAAGAAAATAACTAAATATAAGTGCTCTACATCTTCTCTTCAAACTAAGAAAATAACTAAATATAAGTGCTCTACATCTTCTCTTCAAGCTAAGAAAATAACTGAATATAAGTGCTCTAATAAGTGCTCTACATCTTCTCTTCAAGCTAAGAAAATAACAGAATATAAGTGCTCTACATCTTCTCTTCAAACTAAGAAAATAACTGCATATAAGTGCTCTACATCTTCTCTTCAAACTAAGAAAATAACTAAATATAAGTGCTCTACATCTTCTCTTCAAACTAAGAAAATAACTAAATATAAGTGCTCTACATCTTCTCTTCAAACTAAGAAAATAACTAAATATAAGTGCTCTACATCTTCTCTTCAAACTAAGAAAATAACTGAATATAAGTGCTCTACATCTTCTCTTCAAACTAAGAAAATAACTAAATATAAGTGCTCTACATCTTCTCTTCAAACTAAGAAAATAACTGAATATAAGTGCTCTACATCTTCTCTTCAAACTAAGAAAATAACTGAATATAAGTGCTTTACATCTTCTCTTCAAACTAAGAAAATAACTGAATATAAGTGCTCTACATCTTCTCTTCAAACTAAGAAAATAATTAAATATAAGTGCTCTACATCTTCTCTTCAAACTAAGAAAATAACTAAATATAAGTGCTCTACATCTTCTCTTCAAACTAAGAAAATAACTAAATATAAGTGCTCTACATCTTCTCTTCAAACTAAGAAAATAACTGAATATAAGTGCTCTACATCTTCTCTTCAAACTAAGAAAATAACTGAATATAAGTGCTCTACATCTTCTCTTCAAACTAAGAAAATAACTGAATATAAGTGCTCTACATCTTCTCTTCAAACTAAGAAAATAACTAAATATAAGTGCTCTACATCTTCTCTTCAAACTAAGAAAATAACTAAATATAAGTGCTCTACATCTTCTCTTCAAACTAAGAAAATAACTGAATATAAGTGCTCTACATCTTCTCTTCAAACTCTCAACAGCCTTTCGTTCCAATGTTCCTGGATTCGCAACCTCGTGGAGCCATCAGGATTTATTGCAGAGATCACTGATCTCAGTGTAAGTGAGTTCGAGTTCCTAGTTCTATCGGAGACGGACGATAAAACGTAAGTCTCCAGTTCAATTTAAGCACGTAAAAGAACTTGTTTCAAATTCGAGAAGAGCAGGCTGGAAAGCTGCACCCCGTTCAAACATCATTGGAACGATTTAAAAATAAAATACTTTCACCAACTCAAGTTACATCTAGGAACCTCGCCAGTGCTACGGAGTTCCGTGCACTGCCGCTGAGATCTTCATGTGTGAGAAAGAGATCGAAGCACATATGATTACGCACAGAAGTGCAATGATGATGTCCCTATTAATCAATCAATCAGTCACACAGAGCATAGACACAGCATACATGTCTCCCATTTCTTGTACATCGGTCGCTGTGTCAAACTGGTTACTATGCCACATAGAATGGTGCGGCTTTCTATCAAAAAACGTTTTCATACACACTAACACTATGCAGTCTCTATTCGTGCGTGACTCATTGCGCACATAAAGGCACATTCAATGTATACAAACACAGAAGAAATATATGCGATACACGTTCATTTTAAATAGCTCAATCTTTGGTCTTTAGTTTTCTCACAGACATTTAGCATACGCCTTCTTGATATATATTTTTTTTTACAATTTATGAATATATATTTGTCTCTTTTAATACGGCTAGACCAGTGGGTCTCACTCTATAAGACTTTGGGGTATCAAATTGATATCGTAGCCGTGTCAGTCAATCTATCAGCTCGTTCATTACCTCCTGCGTGCCCACAGATGAAGATTAAGGAAATTTGTCTTAACACTATCTGTACAAGTAATGGCGAAGCAAGTAAAAACAAAGTACTGTTGTTTTACAAAATGCAAAAACAATAACAATGCACAGCAACGTTTCGACCAAACGGACTTTACTATCTTCACAATAACACTAAAGACCATCGCCGGTTTTAAAGAGTTCGTGTATTGCAGTTGAGATCGTTCTGTGTAAGGTAGAGATTGGATTGTTCGTCGAAGTGCAATGATGATGGTACAATCAATCAATCAATCAATCAATCGATCAATCAATCAGTTATTATCTTATTTCATCTTCACGTCGAAGGTTAACTGCAATACATTTCCAGCAAAGTATATCCACTTGCCCTGCTGGTACACTCAGTCCTCATACACTCCGTTCTCAAACACTCCGTTCTCATACACTCTGTCCTCAAACACTCTGTCCTCATACACTCAGTTCTCATATACTCATTTCTCATTAATATACTCATTTCTCATACACTCTGTCCTCATACACTCCGTTCTCATTCACTCAGCCCTCATACACTCTGTTCTCACACCTCATTCCTCATACACTCTGTTCTCATACACCCGTTCTCCACACTCATTCCTCCGACTCTGTTCTCCACACTCATTCCTCATACACTCAGTCTCATACACTCATTCTCATACACTCTGTTCTTATCACTCATTCCTCACACTCCATTCCTCATACACTCTGTTCTCACACTCATTCCTCACACCTCTGTCTCACACACTCATTCCTCACACACTCATTCCTCATACACTCTGTTCTCCTTACCTCCTCTCACACCTCATTCCTCACACTCTGTTCTCACACCTCATTCCTCATACACTCAGTCCTCTACCTCATTCCTCATACACTCTGTTCTTATACACTCATTCCTCACACACTCCATTCCTCATACACTCTGTTCTCACACCTCATTCCTCCACACTCTGTTCTCACACACTCATTCCTCACACACTCAGTCCTCATACACTCTGAACACTCATTCCTCATACACTCTGTCCTCATACACTCTGTCCTCATAAACTCTGTCCTCATACACTCTGAACACTCATTCCTCAACACTCTGTTCTCACACCTCATTCCTCACACCTAGTCCTCCACTCTGAACACTCATTCTCTACCTCTGTCCTCCTACACTCAGTCCTCATACACTCATTCCTCACTCATTCCTCTACACTCTGTTCTTATACACTCATTCCTCACACATCCATTCCTCATACACTCTGTTCTCACACACTCATTCCTCACACACTCTGTTCTCACACACTCATTCCTCACACACTCAGTCCTCATACACTCTGAACACTCATTCCTCTACACTCTGTCCTCATACCTCGTCCTCATACACTCTGTCCTCATACCTCTGAACACTCATTCCTCACACCTCTGTTCTCACACACTCATTCCTCACACACTCAGTCCTCATACACTCTGAACACTCATTCCTCATACACTCTGTCCTCATACACTCTGTCCTCATAAACTCTGTCCTCATAAACTCTGTCCTCATACACTCTGTCCTCATACACTCTGTTCTCATACACTCTGTCCTCATACACTCTGTCCTCATACCTCTGTCCTCTACCTCTGTCCTCATACCTCATTCCTCACTACACTCTGTCCTCATACACTGTTCTCATACACTCATTCCTCATACACTCTGTCCTCATACACTCTGTTCTCATACACTCTGTCCTCATACACTCTGTCCTCATACACTCTGTCCTCATACACTCTGTTCTCATACACTCATTCCTCATACACTCTGTCCTCACACCTCGTCCTCATCACTCTGTCCTCATACACTCTGAACACTCATTCCTCACACACTCTGTTCTCACACACTCATTCCTCACACACTCAGTCCCATTACCTCTGAACACTCATTCCTCATACACTCTGTCCTCATACACTCTGTCCTCATAAACTCTGTCCTCATAAACTCTGTCCTCATACACTCTGTCCTCATACACTCTGTTCTCATACACTCTGTCCTCATACACTCTGTCCTCATACACTCTGTCCTCTACACTCTGTCCTCATACCCGTTCTCCTACACTCTGTTCTCACACACTCCGTTCTCATTCACTATGTCCGGCTTTTGTCTGTCGCCTATGAATGTTTTAATTCCATATACCCCCGCCCTCCCACCCCCGCCCCATCCTGTCTCTCATCGCCCTATTTCTTGCTCTTCTTCTTCTTTGAATACTCCAAATCGACCCCTTGTTAACTATTCTTTGTGATCTATATAGGATCTGAGCCTAAGAACGATTGTACTGTGTTCTAGTTATGCGCGTAGAAGTAGGCCATCACATCCTATTTCTGCGACGCTTTTTATTTACTAGGGTAGCTTCCCTAAGCTCCTACCTCAGTTGCCTCTTACGACATGCTTTGTAGGTCACAGTGTTACTATTTTTACTCCTTGCGAGCCCAGACAACATACGGGTATCTTCGTCGCTGTGAAAGTAGTAGTATATGATAATATGATAACAAGGAGTTTTTCAGCAAGAACCCTAGAGGAAGCAACGGAAGCTAAGAATATGATCAACAAATAAACAATGTACAGGTATTAAGAGCTTTCGAAAAACAAATAGACAAACACAGGATTCGAACCACTTACCCACATTTCTTACGACATCCATCTCCTAGCCTAGCAATACGAGCGTCCTTACGAACAAAACCAGCGAACCATTCTAAAAAAATGACTCACCGAGGAGTGTCTTTCTCAAAAGCCTCGTTATAGCTAGACACAGAATAATCAGGTAAGGTTCGATCGAACAGTGTTTGCACAAACACATGCTATAAGCTTATTGTGCTTGTATGTATTTGAGACGAGACAATATCATACATACACACATGTAACAAACATGCATACATCATTCAACGTAGCTTCAAATTTATTGTAGATTGATATTCAAATTCGTGTGTGGGAAAACAGGGCACTCACAAGAAACACCAAGACACAAGTATATAAAGCTTGTGTTCTCAGCACTCTGCTGTATGGTAGTGAGACATGGACCACATATACTAGACAAGAACATCGCCTCAACACCTTCCACATGCGCTGTCTCAGGCGAATATACAACATCCGATGGCAAGACCACATCTCCAATATAGAAGTCCTGGATAGTGCTGGCATTCCAAGCATGTACACCTTACTGAGTCAGCGACGTCTGAGACACGTGTGCCGTATGAGCGATGATAGAATCCCAAAGAACATTCTATATGGTCAACTCGCATCTGGTGCTAGACAGCATGAGCGTCCATTATTACACTTCATTGACACCTGCAAGCGTGATCTAACATCACATGTGGAGGCAAAGAGAGCACAGAGAGCAGAGAGAACATCCTATGTATCGGCTCTAGTCTCCAGTTTTACCTGCAGCAACTGTGGTAAGGATTGCCACTCCATAATAGGCCATTACAGCCACAAGAAACGTTGTGATTCAGCACAGAATATACTACGTCACGCAACACCTATTGTCTCCTGAGACAGTACAGAACATACTACGTGACGCAACACTTACTGTCTCCTGAGACAAAGAGGCCAATGATAAGTTATAACGAAGCGTTTGAGAAAGACGCTGGTTGTGTTCGTAAGGACGTTCGTATTGCTAGGCTAGGCGATGGGTGTTGTTTGAAATAAGGATAAGTGGTTCAAATCCTGTGTTTGTCTATTTGTTTTTTTAGTAAATGATAATACTAATGATGCTAGAATATTCTTCCATATCTAGTTCACCATCTGTAATGAAAGAACAGTGAGAATTTTAAAGAAACATAATTTTGTTATAATTATTTCCTGAATGTTCTCAACGCAACCCATATAGACATCCAAACTTTAAAGAGAGCTATAACACATTCCCTACTAACTGCCGCAGTGTGTGCCAAGATTGCCTATTAAAATAACCCAACTGCGCACACTGCGCCAAGAATTATTTCATGTAAAATTATTGCTAAATTTACATCAAGACATTCTGATCCAAATTCCCGTTTTTATCTACAGCAAAGATATCCATTTCTACATCGTGATCCGATCGTAAGTTTGATAACATTTATTTATTGGATGAAATTTATATATCTTTTTCAAGCTGGAAAATATTTAAAAAAATTAACTCGGCCATATTGTGATGTTCAACTCTGCAGCGAATGTGTTAAGAGAGAAATACGTCATACAAATGCAATAAAACTTTTTAAAGAACGACATCTAATATACTCACATTCAGAATGCATTAGATAATCCCCTGGTAACAATGCTCCTGCAGTAATCCTGTAAGAACGTTCATCCCCCATATCGCAAGTCCATCCAGAATTACACAATAAAATCCAAAACTAAGGTCAGAACGTTCTGATCAAATACTGAACTGAATGTCCGCACCGTTCTTGAACTGTACGAACTTGAACAATTGTGTTTTTGTTATATCTGTGATAAAAATAATGTTGCATAGAATACAGAAATCATAGAGGCTCTCCAGAAACTGTAACCTTTGTTAAGATAATGTAGGGAAACTTACAGACCCGAGGGGATCAGACCGGATCAGATCACATCTGGAGAAAACCGTGAGGAGGTTGCGATAATACTGAGTAAATAGGCGATTATAGATAAAGACAGCAGGTATACTACAATCTTCTTATATTATTTACTTCTTTATAGAAGTGTTGGGGAATGGAAGGGGGTGGCGTAGATATTTTGTGTGTGCTTCTTTTAAAGCACGTTGTAAGCTGATATTTATTTTCGTAAGGCTGTTCTTGATGCCGTTGCTCCATCTTTGTCGTAGTCTTCCTCTTGCTTTGACTCATTATACTTCTTTCTGTGTGGCTCTCTGTGGTAGGTGATACCAGGGCATTCTTGTCAGGAGTCCACACCATTTAATCTGTTGTTCTTTTATAAACTGTATGACTGGTTTCACATCCAGTCTTCTTCTGATTTCTTCATTTCTAATTTTGTCTCTTATTGTCACACCTGCAGCTTTTCTAAGGCAATTCATCTCTGTCGTTATGATTTTCCGCTCATTAGCTGCTGTTATTGGTCACTACCCTAGTAAACAAAAAGCATCGCAAAAATTGGATGTGCTGGCCTACTTATAGGTGAATACCTGGTACAACGTACAATCGCTCTTAGGCTCAGATCACATATAAATCACACTGAGTGGTTAACAAGTGGTCGATATGGAGCGTTGGAACAAGAAGACCAAAATGTTGATGTACAGAAGAAAGTAAACGAGCAGAGAACAGTAATAAACAAGAAAATGTTGATGTACAGAAGAAAGTAAACGAGCAGAGAACAGAATAAACAGAAAATGTTTATGTACAGAAGAAAGTAAACGAGCAGAGAACAGTAATAAACAAGAAAATGTTGATGTACAGAAGAAAGTAAACGAGCAGAGAACAGTAATAAACAAGAAAATGTTGATGTACAGAAGAAAGTAAACGAGCAGAGAACAGTAATAAACAAGAAAATGTTGATGTACAGAAGAAAGTAAACGAGCAGAGAACAGTAATAAACAAGAAAATGTTGATGTACAGAAGAAAGTAAACGAGCAGAGAACAGTAATAAACAAGAAAATGTTGATGTACAGAAGAAAGTAAACGAGCAGAGAACAGTAATAAACAAGAAAATGTTGATGTACAGAAGAAAGTAAACGAGCAGAGAACAGTAATAAACAAGAAAATGTTGATGTACAGAAGAAAGTAAACGAGCAGAGAACAGTAATAAACAAGAAAATGTTGATGTACAGAAGAAAGTAAACGAGCAGAGAACAGTAATAAACAAGAAAATGTTGATGTACAGAAGAAAGTAAACGAGCAGAGAACAGTAATAAACAAGATAATGTTGATGTACAGAAGAAAGTAAACGAGCAGAGAACAGTAATCAACAAGAAAATGTTGATGTACAGAAGAAAGTAAACGAGCAGAGAACAGTAATAAACAAGAAAATGTTGATGTACAGAAGAAAGTAAACGAGCAGAGAACAGTAATAAACAAGAAAATGTTGATGTACAGAAGAAAGTAAACGAGCAGAGAACAGTAATAAACAAGAAAATGTTGATGTACAGAAGAAAGTAAACGAGCAGAGAACAGTAATAAACAAGAAAATGTTGATGTACAGAAGAAAGTAAACGAGCAGAGAACAGTAATAAACAAGAAAATGTTGATGTACAGAAGAAAGTAAACGAGCAGAGAACAGTAATAAACAAGAAAATGTTGATGTACAGAAGAAAGTAAACGAGCAGAGAACAGTAATAAACAAGAACATGAAGAAACACATTGATCACTTTTTGAAAAGAGTAAAACCATGAAATTCCATGGACAGCGAGGAAAATAAATGAAGGGTTTTAAATCAGACCTGCACACAAAGAAACCTGATCAAAAGAATAAGAATCCGACAATCAAGGTTGTTAAGGCATATAATGCGAAGAGAAGGTTTAGAACATTTGGTAACAATAGGTAAAATTCAGGGAAGGAGAGATCGCGGAAGACAGAGGGAGAAGGTACTGGATGGCCTGACATCATGGTTCGACACAAGATCGACGTCAGAAGTGATTACATGAAAGAGTTGTGGAGAGACATGGGCGTCTAACCTCGACAGGCATGGATTGATTGAAAATCATGAGAAAATGAAGTTTAAAACACAAGAAGACAAACAAACAAAATTATTGACAGACAAAAACAAAGGACGATACATGGAGACAATATTTAAACTACAGTAATCTTTATTGCGCAGAAGTTCAGAAGTTAGCATATCGTTGTGAAGGTTACGAGTTTCAATTCGAGTAACAACTGTTATAGGTAGAGGATGCTAATGGATGTCTCCAAAGATAATGAATATAAAATGGAACGAATTCAGGAGAAGTGATGATATCAGAGAAATGTGTGGTCATCCACTGGTAACAACTGTTATAAGAGGAGAAAAATGGAGATATGTTGAACATTTCTTGGGAAGAAATGATCAAAGAATATCAAAGCAGTCATTGAAGTGGCAGACAAAGGGTTCAAAAGAAAAAGGACGACATAGGGAGACCATGAAACGAACTTTGCTGAGAGCGATAAGAAATATCGGTCTCAATTCCATGGAAGAGATTGAGCCTGTTGCCCAGGATAGAGCGGTATGGAGAAACGTTTAACGCTACGAGAGGAATTATTATTATGTCGTTCTGAAAGTTCTGGGTTTGAATTCGAACTGAGTCACATGTGCACATTTTTTTTATTGGGTTTATGGGAAAGAAACAACCGAACTAACCAGTAAGCAGGACTAATGGTTGTGGTGATCCATGATCGTCTACGCCAGTCGACATATAGCACGATGATTACTGTTAGTCACTCGAAAAACACATTCCAAAAGAAACAGAACAGTTAAAGGATTATTGGGAAACGAAGAATGGACCTGTAATCAGTTTAACTAATATAGTGGTTCTCAACCTCGGAGACTCCCTGGCCTGGGTAGGTGAGGTCATGACTGACTTACCCAGCGAGTCATAACGCAGTATCTGCGAGACATTACGCAGTATTAGGCGAGGCATGACGCATATCAGGCGAGGTGAAACAGTATGATCATTTAGTTGACTTTTCTGCGTTAATAAGTTTTTATACAAACTTGTTTTTCCAGTTAAAAGATGTTTTAAAAAATGAAACTGTAATCTCTTGTAATTTGTTAATGTTTAGATTTAGATTTCTTCAATTAGAAGACTGAGTGTGAAACCAGTCATGCAGTTCATAAAAGAACAAGATATTAAATGGTTTGAACACTTGACAAGAATGACCTGGTATCGTCTACCAAAGAGAGCGATACTGAAAAAAAAGTATAACGATCACAGAACAAGAGGAAGACCATGCAAAAGTTGGAGTGACGGCATCAAGAACAGTCTTAAGAAAATAAATAAACAGCTTACAAAGCACATTATAACAAGCACACACAAGATCACTACACACCCCCACAACACTTCTATAAAGAAGTAAATGGTGGAAGAGAAGAAAATTTCATTTTTTTCTTATGATCAACGTTTTATGATCGCTATTTTGATGTTATACCGTCAGAAGTGTTCTTATGATGAAGTCGACTGTTGTCTGGAACTCATCTCTGGTACCATGTGTCTGGAGCTCATCTCTGGTACCATGTAGTTTTGATGTTATACCGTCAGAAGTGTTCTTATGATGAAGTCGACTGTTGTCTGGAGCTCATCTCTGGTACCATGTAGTTTTGATGTTATACCGTCAGAAGTGTTCTTATGATGAAGTCGACTATTGTCTGGAGCTCATCTCTGGTACCATGTGTCTGTAGCTCATCTCTGGTACCATGTGTCTGGAGCTCATCTCTGGTACCATGTGTCTGGAGCTCATCTCTGGTACCATGTGTCTGGAGCTCATCTCTGGTACCATGTGTCTGGAGCTCATCTCTGGTACCATGTGTCTGGAGCTCATCTCTGGTACCATGTGTCTGGAACTCATCTCTGGTGCCATGTAGTTTTGAATGTAGTGGTGTGTTGTAAGGTCAGCATCGCTTTCTAACGCTTATATATGATGCCTGCACTGTTTAAATTTCTCACTGCCAATGTGATTGTGTTTAAGCGACCTGCTTTTAGAAAGTTCAGTTAGAAATATTTTTTTTTCGTTTGCTCTTTGCAAATTACAGTTAAAACGGTGGGTGAAAATGAGAGAAAAAAGAAGGGAGGGGACGGGGAGGGAACGTTGGAGGGACAAGCCTTTGCTATCCTGCACACAGTGTGGAAATCTACTGCCATATCCACGAAAACAAAGCTAAGTATATTCGACTCTAATATAAAATCTGTGTTGCTGTATGGTTCGGAAACGTGGCGAGTCATCAAGTTAATTAATTAGATACAAAAAAGGTTCAGAACTTTGTCAACGCATTTCTTCGATGATTTCTCAGACTGAGATTGTGGGATCGAGAGAGAGAGAGAGAGAGAGAGAGAGAGACTGAGGTTGTATGACAGAATTGAGAATTGCAAACACAGACATGTGGATAAGAGCAGAACAAGAACCCATGATGACCTCAGGTTAAGAGGAGAAAATGGTGAGGGGTCGGGTATACTCTACGAAAGACACAGTCGAGTGTGACTAAACAGGCACTTGAGGGGAACCCTCAAGGAATACGAAAAGTGGACGTGCTAAACAGACCCGATTACGAGGTCTTCTTGAGGAACTGAAGATTACTCGACTATCCTGGAAGGCCATACAAGAAAACAGCCAAAGATCGGGAGAAGTACCGAACAACTGTTGAGGCAATGTGATTCACGAGGAGCGGAGAGTGATAAGTTGTTACGTCTCATTTTCAAGGGGGCCGTCAGCTGTAAAAGTGTTAGAACCACTGCATTGGTAAGAACATTCTCTCGTTGGAACTGACAGGTGTGTTAGAGAAATCAGGGTAGCTTAATATGTTTGGTTGAAATGTGTTACACGTTAACTTAGTCTTGCGTGTAATGATACTGCAAATATTCAACATCGATAGAATTGAAATATATTTATATATCTATACAAGCGCAATGCGTAATCGTTGCTCTATCGGCTAGAACGCAAGAGAGTTGTTGGTTGAATCCCACATTCGACGTTCTACATGTGATTTCTAACTCATTTGTCCCGTCTACCTCATGCACACTTAGATCTTAGTCTATGAAATCACTTCATTTTAAATTTTTAGGCCTTAAAGTGCAGGAGGTAGGATGACCAATTCCTTTCCTCACGTATGGAACGTCGAGTGGGGGATTGAACCCACAACCCTTTTGCGCCCCAGTCGAAAGACAAACGCTTATACAATACACTAATCAGTCTCTCCTCATATACGCTACTGTTTAGAAATGTTGATTGATTGATTGATTGATTTATTAATTGATAGGACAATCATCATTGCACTTCGGTGAGTAATCATGTGTGCTCCGATCGCTTTCTTACACAGGAAGATCTCAGCTGCAGTACACGAATTCCGTAGCACCGGCTAGGGTCACCGGTGTAATTTTGAAGATGGTGAAGATATTGTTGTAGGAATTTTATTGTTTATCTTTTCTAACGAATTTTGTCAGAGCAGCGGCTTTCCAGTCTGCTCTTCTCGATTTTGAACTGCAAAGAGTTCTTTTACGTGCTCAAATTGAACACGGACCTACGTTTTATCGTCCGTCTCCGATAGGACTAGGAACTCGATCTCACCTACACTGAGATCTGGGATCTCTTGAAAAATATCCAGATGGCTGCACGAGGGAGCGAACCTGGTACCTTTAGCACGAGAGGCGATCATCTAACCTCTACGCCACAGAGACCCCTGTTTAGAAATGTGAAATGACCATCGCTGGTGCTACAGAGTTCGATGCACTCGTTGAGATCTTCCTGTGTAAGAAAGAGATAGGAGCACATATGCTTACTCACCGAATTGCAATGATGATGGTAGTTCTATCAATTGTAGAGAGAGAAGTTATAGAATATGAACTGAGAGTGAGAGAGAAGTTATAGAATATGAACTGAGATGAGAAGAGGTTATGAATGAACTGAGAGTGAGAGAGAGCGATATATAGATATATATAGAAAGGAAAGAAGTTAAAAATATGAACTGAAGGAGAGAATTAAGAACATGAACTGAGAGAAAAGTTAACGAAATGAACTGAGAGAGAAGAGATATGAGGAGAGAAGCGTAGAACATGAACTGAAGGAGAGAGAGAAAGACGTTAAAGAACATGAACTGAGAGAGAGAGAGAGAGAGAGAGAAGAGAAAGAAGTTAAAGAACATGAACTGGAGAGAGAGAAGAAGAACATGAACTGGAGAGAGAGAGAGAAAGAGTTAAGAGCATGAACTGGAGAGAGAGAAGAGAAGTATGAGAACATGAACTGATGAGAGAGAAAGTAGAACATGAACATGAGACTGAAGAGAGAAGAGTTAGAGAACATGAACTGAGAGAGAGAGAAGAAGTTAGAGAACATGAACTGATGAGAGAAGTAAAACATGATGATAGAGAGAAGTTAGAGAACATGAACTGAAGAGAGAGAGAAGTTAGAGAACATGAACTATGAGAGAGAGAGAGAGAGAGAAGTTAGAGAACATGAACTGATAGAGAGAGAAGTTAGAGAACATGAACTGAGAGAGAGAAGTTAGAGAACATGAACTGAGAGAGAGAAGTTAGAGAACATGAACTGATAGAGAGAAGTTAGAGAAGAACTGATAGAGAAAGTTAGAGAACATGAACTGAAGAGAGAGAGAGCATGAACTGATAGAGAGAGAGAAGTTAGAGAACATGAACTGATAGAGAGAGAAGTTAGAGAACATGAACTGATAGAGAGAGAAGTTAGAGAACATGACGAGACAAGTAAAATGAAGAAGAGAGAGAGTTAGAGAACATGAACTGATAGGAGAGAAGTAAAGTAGAGAACATGAACTGATAGAGAGAAGAAGTTAGAGAACATGAACTGGAGAGAGAGAGAGACAAGTTAGAGAACATGAACTGATAGAGAGAGAAGTTAGAGAACATGAACTGAGAGAGAGAAGTTAGAAAAGACGAGAGAAAGTTAGAGAACATGAACTGATAGAGAGAGAAGTTAGAGAACATGAACTGATAGAGAGAGAAGTTAGAGAACATGAACTGATAGAGAGAGAAGTTAGAGAACATGAACTGATAGAGAGAGAAGTTAGAGAACATGAACTGATAGAGAGAGAAGTTAGAGAACATGAACTGAGAGAGAGAGAAGTTAGAGAACATGAACTGATAGAGAGAGAGAAGTTAGAGAACATGAACTGAGAGAGAGAAGTTAGAGAACATGAACTGAGAGAGAGAAGTTAGAGAACATGAACTGAGAGAGAGAGAAGTTAGAGAACATGAACTGAGAGAGAGAGAGAGAAGTTAGAGAACATGAACTGAGAGAGAGAAGTTAGAGAACATGAACTGAGAGAGAGAGAAGTTAGAGAACATGAACTGAGAGAGAGAGAATTGAGAAATGAACTGAGAGAGAGAAGTTAGAGAACATGAACTGAGAGAGAGAGAAGTTAGAGAACATGAACTGATAGAGAGAAGTTAGAGAACATGAACTGAGAGAGAGAGAGAAGTTAGAGAACATGAACTGAGAGAGAGAGAGAAGTTAGAGAACATGAACTGAGAGAGAGAAGTTAGAGAACATGAACTGAGAGAGAGAAGTTAGAGAACATGAACTGAGAGAGAGAGAAGTTAGAGAACATGAACTGATAGAGAGAGAGAAGTTAGAGAACATGAACTGAGAGAGAGAGAGAGAAGTTAGAGAACATGAACTGATAGAGAGAGAAGTTAGAGAACATGAACTGAGAGAGAGAGAAGTTAGAGAACATGAACTGAGAGAGAGAGAGAGAAGTTAGAGAACATGAACTGATAGAGAGAGAGAAGTTAGAGAACATGAACTGAGAGAGAGAGAGAGTTAGAGCTGAACATGAAGTAGAGAACAGAACTGAGAGAGAGAAGTTAGAGAACATGAACTGAGAGAGAGAGAGAAGTTAGAGAACATGAACTGATAGAGAGAGAAGTTAGAGAACATGAACTGAGGAGAGAGAGAGAGAACATGAACTGATAGAGAGAGAAGATAGAGAACATGAACTGAGAGAGAGAGAAGTTAGAGAACATGAACTGAAGAGAGAAGAGAACATGACTGAGAGAGAGAAGTTAGAGAACATGAACTGATAGAGAGAGAAGTTAGAGAACATGAACTGAGAGAGAGAGAGAAGTTGAGAACATGAACTGATAGAGAAGTTAGAGACATGAACTGAGAGAAGAGAGAGAGAGAGAGAATTTAGAGAACATGAACTGAGAGAGAGAGAGAAGTTAGAGAACATGAACTGAGAGAGAGAGAGAAGTTAGAGAACATGAACTGAGAGAGAGAGAAGTAGAGACAGACTGAGAGAGAAGTAGAGAACATGAACTGATAGAGAGAGAAGTTAGAGAACATGAACTGATAGAGAGAGAAGTTAGAGAACATGAACTGAGAGAGAGAGAAGTTAGAGAACATGAACTGAGAGAGAGAGAGAAGTTAGAGAACATGAACTGAGAGAGAGAAGTTAGAGAACATGAACTGATAGAGAGAGAAGTTAGAGAACATGAACTGAGAGAGAGAGAGAAGTTAGAGAACATGAACTGATAGAGAGAGAGAAGTTAGAGAACATGAACTGATAGAGAGAGAGAGAAGTTAGAGAACATGAACTGAGAAGAGAGAAGTTAGAGAACATGAACTGAGAGAGAGAGAAGTTATGAGACATGAACTGAGAGAGAGAAGTTAGAGAACATGAACTGATAGAGAGAGAGAGAGAAGTTAGAGAACATGAACTGATAGAGAGAGAGAAGTTAGAGAACATGAACTGAGAGAGAGAAGTTAGAGAACATGAACTGATAGAGAGAGAGAAGTTAGAGAACATGAACTGAGAGAGAGAAGTTAGAGAACATGAACTGATAGAGAGAGAGAAGTTAGAGAACATGAACTGAGAGAGAGAGAAGTTAGAGAACATGAACTGAGAGAGAGAGAGAAGTTAGAGAACATGAACTGATAGAGAGAGAGAAGTTAGAGAACATGAACTGATAGAGAGAGAAGTTAGAGAACATGAACTGATAGAGAGAGAAGTTAGAGAACATGAACTGATAGAGAGAGAAGTTAGAGAACATGAACTGATAGAGAGAGAGAGAAGTTAGCGAACATGAACTGAGAGAGAGAGAGAGAAGTTAGAGAACATGAACTGAGAGAGAGAGAGAAGTTAGAGAACATGAACTGATAGAGAGAGAGAGAGATATAACTTAAAGAATATGAACTGCGAGAGAGATGAACTGAGAGAGAGAAGTTAGAGAACATGAACTGAGAGAGAGAAATTAAAAAAAACATGAACTAAATGAAAACTTCAAGAAAATCTACAATCAGACTTCTATATCTGACATTGATATATATTGCAGATCTCGGCTCTCTCTTAATTGTGTACAAATTCTACAACGACCTTTCAATCAACAAATGCTTCTAATTTCTGACAAACTCAGACAAATGTTCTCAGAGCTTACACGTGTAGACACATATGCTAATATAATTACTAATTTACTCACATTTTGTAAAAGAAAAGACAAACTGAGATGAATGTCTACAAATATACAAACACAAACTAAAAACAAACCTGGATCAAGTCACTTAACCTAAAGTTTCGTTCCCTGTTCACAATAATCTGCACTAAACACACAGCTAATATATCTATATATATTGTATTTTCTGTTGAAGAATATATCAAATAAATACATTCACAAGTTCATTTAATCTCCAGGAAACAGTTGAATATCCATCCTTGTACGTTTCTTGATTAATTTTCTTAGCAATATCTCTACAAGTGATAATATAGGTTTGTTCATCAAGCCCACCGCCGCTAACTTGATCAGCTCCACAAGTTTGTGAGGTAACTGTGGAGAGAAATGCCGCAGTCGGGGCGCAGTGGTGGAGGCACGCCTGCGATCCAACACACCGCACAGTCGCGGACTGGCTGTACAACACTATTTTGGCACTGTATATCATTCATGGACATAAAAGCATGGACATTTATTTACAAAGGCAGTGGCAAAACATATGTATTTTTGAATATAAGTGTTACGGAAGAACCCTTCGTATATCATGGACAGAGAAGAGAAGAAATAAATCTTTACAGAAAGAACTCAAAATCAAAGAAAACTGGCTGATGCTACAAATAAGAAAGAGAAAATTGAAATATTTTGGACATATAAAAAGACATGAAGGGCTGGAGAAGACCATCATAATAGGCATACCGACAAAGAGAAGAAGAGGAAGACCACGGAGAAGATGGATTCAGGATGTCACTGATGGTTTGAATATGACGGCTGCAGAGGCGGGACCTCTGGCCTATGAGAGAGAGAAATTCAGAAGGACTATTGGGGTGGCAAAGTTCTGCTCAGGACAAGCTATTTGATGATGATGATGATATCATTGATCAAACGTTGGACTGCAGATAGTATGAAAACAAATTAATGAAGACAATGCAATATCAGATAAGATATGAAACAATATAATAAGACACCTATGGCAAGTAATGCAGATATCACACTGGAATCTAAAATGATAAAAATAACAGAGCAGTTCACCTATTTAGATAGCAATTTTGATTGCACAGGAAATGCCAAGAAAGAAATTATTCTACGAATTGGCAAAGCGACATCAGCTTTTAAAAGTCTAATTAAAATATGGAACTGCAAGTTTTATAGTATTAAAACTATATTATGAATTTTCAATTCAAATGTTGTATCAATCCTAACATATGCTAGCAGAGTTGGAAAATGACTAAAGATATAGAAAGCAAGTTGAATGCATTTGAAAATAGATTGTGAAAAATAATGAGCATAAAATGGAACGTATTCAGGAGAAGTGATGAAATCAGAGAAATATCTGGTCAACCACTAGTGACAACTGTTATAAGAAGGAGATGACAGAGATATGTTTAACACACCTTGAGAATAAATGATCAAAAAACCGTATAGAATTCATTACTTGTAGTATCTTGTATAGAGATGGACATGGCTCAGCTGTTAGAAATACCTATCTGAACCTAGAGTTGGATGCTTCTTATTCCTCTTCTTCATTCGCTAAGACAGAGTCGTATAAAATAATATTATACCATACATGCGAGATGACAGCACAGACTAGTATGTCTTTCTGCCTGATGATAGCATAGGCTAGTTTGACTTTTCTGGAATTAGATAGAGTGACTGAGGGAAGGTAAGGAGAGAGAGAGAGAGAGAGAGAGAGAGAGAGAAAAAGAATGTCTAAGTGATAGTTAACAAATGGGACTATGTGTGACTTACTGAATAAAGGAGGGACATTACTGGTAAAATGAAAGCCATGTGTGATTTACTGAATAAAGGAGGGACATTACTGGTAAATGAAAGCCATGTGTTATTCTGAATAAAGGAGGACATTACGGTAAGAAAGCCATGTGACTTACTGAATAAAGAAGGGACATTACTGGTAAAATGGAGGCTATGTGTGATTTACTGAATAAAGGAGGGACATTACTGGTAAAATGGAGCTATGTGTGATTTACTGAATAAAGGATGGACATTACTGGTAAAATGGAAGTATGTGTGATTTACTGAATAAAGGATGGACATTACTGTAAAGGGAAAGCTATGTGTGATTTACTGAATAAAGGAGGACATTACTGGTAAATGAAAGTCATGTGTGATTTACTGAATAAGAGGACATTACTGGTAAAATGAAAGCTATATGGAACTATAATCAATTAGAATCAGACAATCAAGACTATTCGATCATGTAATGTGAAGATGATGTTTAGAAGATATGGTGACAACAGGTAAATTCAGGAAGGAGATTCATGGAAGACAGAGGAAAGATGGATGGACGAACATCGTGCTTGATAAAATATCAATATCAGAGCTAATTAACTGCGTCGGGAAGAGAATGAGGAGGACATGAACGCCCACGCGAGGCAAGAATATTATTCATTGATTGATGTAAACTAGAATATTACTTGACTGATTGTATGTAAACTAGATATTACATAATGTTGTGATTTAACTAAATATTACTTGATTGATTGATATTAAACTAGAATATTACTTTATTGTTGATGTACATAGACTATTTCTTGATTGATTGATGTTAAACTAGAATATTACTTGATTGATTGATGTTAAACTATGAGTGACTGAATGAATCTTCTTAGAATATTACTTGATTGATTGATGTTAAACTATGAGTGACTGAATGAATCTTCTTAAATGTTCCATATTGATCACTTGTTAAACCACACTGTGTAATTTGTATGTGATCTGAGTCTAAGAGCGATTGTCTTCTGTCAGTTATGCCATACAAGTAGGACAGCCATTCTGATTCAGCCACTCTTTTATTTACTAATGTAGATTCCTCAGGTCCC
This sequence comes from Arion vulgaris, assembly GCA_020796225.1. Taxonomy (NCBI): domain Eukaryota; kingdom Metazoa; phylum Mollusca; class Gastropoda; order Stylommatophora; family Arionidae; genus Arion; species Arion vulgaris. The sequence goes on along the minus strand of CM036772.1, from coordinate 4,047,061 downwards.
TACTCAGTCAGGTGCTTATAACAGTTTGTAGGTGACAATGTTATTATTCTCTATAACATGTCTTGTAGGTGACAGTATTACTATTCTCTATAACATGTCTTGTAGGTGACAGTGTTACTATTCTCTATAACATGTCTTGTAGGTGACAGTGTTACTATTCTCTATAACATGCTTTGTAGGTGACAGTGTTACTATTCTCTATAACATGCTTTGTAGGTGACAGTGTTACTATTCTCTATAACATGTCTTGTAGGTGACAGTGTACTATTCTCTATAACATGCTTTGTAGGTGCAGTGTTACTATTCTCTATAACATGCTTTGTAGGTGACAGTGTTACTATTCTCTATAACATGTCTTGTAGGTGACAGTGTTACTATTCTCTATAACATGCTTTGTAGGTGACAGTGTTACTATTCTCTATAACAAGCTTTGTAGGTGACAGTGTTACTATTCTCTATAACATGTCTTGTAGGTGACAGTGTTACTATTCTCTATAACAAGCTTTGTAGGTGACAGATTACTATTCTCTATAACAGCTTGTAGGTGACAGTGTTACTATTCTCTATAACATGTTTGTAGGTGACAGTTTACTATTCTCTATAACATGCTCTTGTAGGTGACAATGTTACTATTCTCTATAACATGCTTTGTAGGTGACAGTATTACTATTCTCTACTCCACTTGCGGCCCTCAGACAACACACTGGCTGACTGAGTCAATGATGGACATTAATAGTTGAATGAATATTGATATGAGACTTGAGTATTGAATGCTCATGTAAGTGAATGACTTATTGAATGTACGTCATGTGAGTGAATGACTTATTGAATGTACGTCATGTAGTGAATGACTTATTGAATGTACGTCAGTGAGTGAATGACTTATTGAATGTACGTCAGTGAGTGAATGACTTATTGAATGTACGTCAGTGAGTGAATGAGTATTGAATGTACGTCATGTGAGTGAATGAGTACTGAATGACGTCATGTGAGTGAATGAGAAATTGAATGTACGTCATGTGAGTGAATGAGTTTATTCAACTGACGTCATGTAAGTGAATGATTTATTGAATGGACGTCATGTGAGTGAATGAGTTATTGAACTAAACGTCAGTAAGTGAATGATTATTGAATGAACGTCATAAGTGAATGATTGATTGACATGAGTTCTGTGAGAAGAATTAATACTAAATGAGTCAAACTCAATGAGAAAATAACGAGCATAGAACAGCAGACGACTCTCCGGTGGTTTTCCAGAGAACGATTATGAACAATCCTCTTACAAGCTTACTCATCGAAGAACTCTAATCTGCCACATGACGCCCAAATTATAAAGAATTGTCTGTAAAAACAAAACTGGAAAAGAAAAAAGTGCTTGAACATGATCCTAGTTAGTATTCAATATATTGTTGTTATAATGATTGAGCGAAGCAATCACAAGTGTGGTATAATAATCATACAGACTGAAATAGAATAGACTGATACATTTATCACATAATAGATTTGTATAATGCAGGAATAGATTTATATCAGCATATATACATAGGCAGGACATCTGGCCTATGAGAGAGACATTACGGAGGACTGTTGGGATGGTAAAGTTCTGCTCAGGACAAGCTATTTGATGATATACATAGATCGTTCATGAATGTACGGTACAATAGTTATATATAATGATGGACAAATAGATAGACCGACAGATAGACAGACAGAAAGACATAGACAGATAGGCAGACAGAAAGACAAACAGATAGGCAGACAGATAGACATACAGAAAGACATAGACAGATAGGCAACAGATAGAAAGCAGACAGACAGAAAGACATAGACAGATAGGCAACAGATAGACAGACAGAAAGATATAGATATACAGATAGGCAGACAGATAGACAGACAGAAAGATATAGATAGACAGATAGGCAGACAGATAGACATACATAAAGACATTGATAGACAGATAAGCAGATATGCCGATCAATCGACACATATAGATAATAGACCGTTGGATACGTAGATTCTTGTTAAGGCCAAGGAGTTGTTTTTTTCTGTCGAGAGCATAAAGAAAACATCCAAACCTTTTCAGTTTCGCAGATGTGGTCATTAAATAACACAGGCACATGCCCTCCCTCACCCTTCCCGGGCCAAAAAGCGGTATTGCGAGCAATAACGACAGAAAGATAGATAGACAGACGAAGACAAGAGAGAGAGAGACAGACAGACCGACTGACCGACCAATCGACGAACGAACGGACAGAAGGACGGACGGACGTATGTATGGATGGATTAAGGGATAGATGGATTAATGGATAGATGGATGAATGGATGGATGGGTGGATATATGGATAAGTGGATAGATAGATGGATGGATGGATGGAGAGATAGATAGAAAAATAGATAGATAGAAAGATAGATAGATAGATAGATAGAAATAGATAATAGATTAGATAGATAGATAGATAGATAGATAGATAGATAGATAGATAGATAGATGAAGATAGATAGATAGATAGATAGATAGATAGATAGATAGATAGATAGATAGATAGATAGATAGATAGATAGATGATAGATAGATAGATAGATAGATAGATAGATAGATAGATAGATAGATAGATAGATAGATAGATAGATAGATAGATAGATAGATAGATAGATAGATAGATAGATAGATAGATAGATAGATAGATAGATAGATGAAGATAGATAGATAGATAGATAGATAGATAGATGAAGATAGATAGATAGATAGATAGATAGATAGATAGATAGATAGATATATAAGATAGATAAGATAGATAGATAGATAGATAGATAGATAGATAGATAGATAGATAGATAGATAGATAGATAGATAGATAGATAGATAGATAGATAGATAGATAGATAGATAGATAAAATAGAATAGATAGATAGATAGATAGATAGATAGATAGATAGATAGATAGATAGATAGATAGATATAGATAGATAGATAGATATAGATAGATAGATAGATAGATAGATGTAGATAGATAGATAGATAGATAGATAGATAGATAGAATAGATAGATAGATAGATAGATAGATAGATAGATAGATAGATAGATAGATAGATAGATAGATAGATAGATAGATGAGATAGATAGATAGATAGATAGATAGATAGATAGATAGATAGATAGATAGATAGATAGATAGATAGATAGATAGATAGATAGATAGATAGATAGATAGATAGATGATGATGATATGATAGATAGATAGATAGATAGAAGTAGATAGATAGATAGATAGATAGATAGATAGATAGATAGATAGATAGATAGATAGATAGATAGATAGATAGATAGATAGATAGATAGATAGATAACTACATGGTTTAACAAAGTGCAGAGAACAATCTGAGATCCAGGTCATGTAACCGTGCACGAGCAGGGCTAAGGTAGAGCAAGTATGCTCACGCCAGTCAGCTGTTATAACGCACGCGCAGACATCTGGCCTGTTAAGTTACAAGTATACCACGTCACGCTCAAGCTACGGTCTCCAGGCACGCAATGATGCAATACTTGTAAAATACTACATACACACTGCCCCTGCACATAAGGAGGTCATAGAGAGGTTATACTTTTCAAACACACAATACTGAAATAGAATTATAGAACTTCGAATTGTATAGTATTAAAACTAAATTACGAATTTTCAATTCAAATGTTATATCGTTCCTAATATATGCCAGCGAGAGGTGGACAATAACTAAAGATATAGAAAGTAAGTTGAATGCAATTGAAAATAGATTGTTAAACATAATGAAGATATAATTTTAAGAATTCAATAGAAGGGATGAAATCGAAGAAAAGTCTGGTCAACCACTAGAAACATATATTATAAGAAAGTGAAGATGGAGATATGTTGGGCATACTCTCAACATGAGAATAAAGGATCAAAGAATATCAAAGCAGGTATTGAAGTGGGAGGTAAATAAATGATCAAAGAATATCAAAGCAGGTATTGAAGGTGGAGGTAAATAAATGATCAAAGAATATCAAAGCAGGTATTGAAGTTGGAGGTAAAGAAATGATCAAAGAATATCAAAGCAGGTATTGAAGTTGGAGGTAAAGAAATGATCAAAGAATATCAAAGCAGGTATTGAAGGTGGAGGTAGTAATGATCAAAGAATATCAAAGCAGGTATTGAAGGTGGAGGTAAGAAATGATCAAAGAATATCAAAGCAGGTATTGAAGGTGGAGGTAAAGAAATGATCAAAGAATATCAAAGCAGGTATTGAAGTTGGAGGTAGAAATGATCAAAGAATATCAAAGCAGGTATTGAAGGTGGAGGTAAAGAAATGATCAAAGAATATCATAGCAGGTATTGAAGGGGGAGGTAAAGAAATGATCAAAGAATATCAAAGCAGGTATTGAAGGTGGAGGTAAAGAAATGATCAAAGAATATCAAAGCAGGTATTGAAGTTGGAGGTAGAAATGATCAAAGAATATCATAGCAGGTATTGAAGGTGGAGGTAGTAATGATCAAAGAATATCAAAGCAGGTATTGAAGGTGGAGGTAAAGAAATGATCAAAGAATATCAAAGCAGGTATTGAAGTTGGAGGTAGAAATGATCAAAGAATATCATAGCAGGTATTGAAGGTGGAGGTAGTAATGATCAAAGAATATCAAAGCAGGTATTGAAGTTGGAGGTAGTAATGATCAAAGAATACAAGCAGGTATTGAAGGTGGAGGTAAAGAAATGATCAAAGAATATCAAAGCAGGTATTGAAGGTGGAGGTAAAGAAATGTTCAAAGAATATCAAAGCAGGTATTGAAGGTGGAGGTAGTAATGATCAAAGAATATCAAAGCAGGTATTGAAGGTGGAGGTAAAGAAATGATCAAAGAATATCAAAGCAGGTATTGAAGGTGGAGGTAAAGAAATGATAAAAAGAATATCAAAGCAGGTATTTAAGTTGAGGTAGAAATGATCAAAGAATATCAAGCAGGTATTGAAGGTGGAGGTGAAATGATCAAAGAATATCAAGCAGGTATTGAAGGGGGAGGTAAAGAAATGATCAAAGAATATCAAAGCAGGTATTGAAGGTGGAGGTAAAGAAATGATCAAAGAATATCAAAGCAGGTATTGAAGTTGGAGGTAGAAATGATCAAAGAATATCATAGCAGGTATTGAAGGTGGAGGTAGTAATGATCAAAGAATATCAAAGCAGGTATTGAAGTTGGAGGTAGTAATGATCAAAGAATATCAAAGCAGGTATTGAAGGTGGAGGTAAAGAAATGATCAAAGAATATCAAAGCAGGTATTGAAGGTGGAGGTAAAGAAATGTTCAAAGAATATCAAAGCAGGTATTGAAGGTGGAGGTAGTAATGATCAAAGAATATCAAAGCAGGTATTGAAGGTGGAGGTAAAGAAATGATCAAAGAATATCAAAGCAGGTATTGAAGGTGGAGGTAAAGAAATGATCAAAGAATATCAAAGCAGGTATTGAAGTTGGAGGTAGAAATGATCAAAGAATATCAAAGCAGGTATTGAAGGTGGAGGTAAAGAAATGATCAAAGAATATCATAGCAGGTATTGAAGGGGGAGGTAAAGAAATGATCAAAGAATATCAAAGCAGGTATTGAAGGTGGAGGTAAAGAAATGATCAAAGAATATCAAAGCAGGTATTGAAGTTGGAGGTAGAAATGATCAAAGAATATCATAGCAGGTATTGAAGGTGGAGGTAGTAATGATCAAAGAATATCAAAGCAGGTATTGAAGTTGGAGGTAGTAATGATCAAAGAATATCAAAGCAGGTATTGAAGGTGGAGGTAAAGAAATGATCAAAGAATATCAAAGCAGGTATTGAAGGTGGAGGTAAAGAAATGTTCAAAGAATATCAAAGCAGGTATTGAAGGTGGAGGTAGTAATGATCAAAGAATATCAAAGCAGGTATTGAAGTTGGAGGTAGAAATGATCAAAGAATATCAAAGCAGGTATTGAAGGTGGAGGTAAATAAATGATCAAAGAATATCAAAGCAGGTATTGAAGTTGGAGGTAAAGAAATGTTCAAAGAATATCAAAGCAGGTATTGAAGGTGGAGGTAGTAATGATCAAAGAATATCAAAGCAGGTATTGAAGTTGGAGGTAGAAATGATCAAAGAATATCAAAGCAGGTATTGAAGGTGGAGGTAAATAAATGATCAAAGAATATCAAAGCAGGTATTGAAGGTGGAGGTAAATAAATGATCAAAGAATATCAAAGCAGGTATTGAAGTTGGATAAAAAGGCTTCAAGAAAGAAAGGACGCCTTATGGAAACCCTGAAATGAAGGTTGTTGAGAGAGGCAAGAAATACCGGACTCAATTCCATGGAAGAAATTGAGCGAGTTGCCAAGGATAGAGCGGTATGAAGAAATTACTCGCAGGGCATAGTTTAATGATACGAGATGTACAGATAAATAATGTAAGAGATATAACAACAGAGGGCTTCTGGTTAAACCATTCTTTCTGAAAACTGTGACGTATGCTGTCATATTAACGATGTCACTGTGACACTGTACACATATCACAGGCTCTGTAACCTTTCGATTTTTATAAATTCTGCACTTAAGAGCAGTAAGCGGCGCCTGTTTGTGAGCTCTTCCTGGAATTATTGGGTAAATAAACACTGGCTTTGAGTCTAGTTGGCGTCATGATCATGATTTCAAACGTCAGCTTCTTTGTTTAGAAGCGAACCAGGTGTACTGTTGATAAGTCGAACAGTTCCAGACATTTTGTGTTGCTAAGAAACAAGACGCTTGTGTTTTCCTTTTTTCTTCTCGATGGTAGTTTTGTTGCTACACTGGTACGTTATATTTGAAAGAAAACCTGCGTTTCGACTAAAGTGTTTTCTTCATGAATCAAGATCGACAACAATGAATAGCAAACAGTCTGCAGCACTCTTAATGCGCCTAGTGGAACGTATGATTACAACTGTTTCTACTAATATTACTACTAAAATAACGATTAATAGTACTACATGTACTTATACTACTACTACTGTTACTACTACTACTGTTACTACTACTACTGTTACTACTACTACTACTACTACTACTACTGTTACTACTACTGTTACTACTACGCTGCTGCTGCCTGCTACTACTACTACAGCTTCTGTTTATACTATTACTGCTACTTCTACTACTACTTTTACTACTACTACTGCTACTACTATTACTATTACGACTTTACGTTCCAGGGTCAGATGAGTCACCCTTGCTTTTTCTTCGTCTTTTCCAGTTCTAAAGTAGTGTTATGACTAAAATAATGTAGTATTAGAAAAGCAAAGAAAATTTTTTTTTAAACTACACAAAGTAGTAGTGTACAACTGTAACAATTATTACAATTATCCGGATGTAAGTCGGAGTGAAGGAGAAATGTCTCTGTTTGATTATAGAGCTCTCGTCTAGAAAAAGAACATCTTAGTCGAAACGATTTTTCCCGGAAGTCACCTTTTCAAGAGCTGGTTGTCGAGTCGAAGGTCGGATATTGTTGTTCGTTCGGTGTTGTTTGTTGTTCGAAGTTATAAAAACAACAAGCAATTCCTGGAGCTGGGCTTAGACGCGAGTCGCTACCTAGTGACATTTTCTTAGCAAACTGTACATATAGTCTTGACTATTGCAGCTTCCACCTGCCAGCGAGACGGTCATGAAAGAAAATATAAGTACTGCTTTAAGTAAACTAACGGCAAAGGAAAAAACATGGAGATTCTGGTTTTACAAAAAGGTGAACAAGGAAGAGAACAAATAGATCTATCCTGAAAGAACGCAAAATAAAAGAAAACTGGTTAATGCTACAGGTACAAATGAGAAAATTGAGGTATTTTTGACATATAAAAAGACAGGAAGCGCTGGAGAAGACCATCATGGAAGGAGGCATACCGGCAAAGAGGAGAAGAGGAAGATCACGGAGAAGATGGATTCAGGATGTAATTGACGGAGCATGACCGCTGCAGAGGCGGGACATATAGCCTATGAGAGAGAGAGAAATTCCGACGGACTGTTGGGGTGGCAAAGTTCTGCTCAAGACAAGCTACTTGATGATGACGAACAAGGAAATGAATATTTTAAAAAAATAGTCTTTCCGAACAGAGGAGTTTCAGGGTTGAGAATCCCAGTCACTGACAAGATTGAGAGAGATGGGTGTCGATATTGGTACATCCCAATATTGACACATACATCTCTCTTAATCTGGTCAGCGAGTGAGACTCGCAAACCTAATACTCTTCTGTTCGAAAACACTCAGTTTGTTAAGAATGTCATTCCGATGATGATGATGGTGATGATGTTGTTGATAATGATGCCGAAGATGACAACTAAAATGATGAATGAATGAATGAGAGATCAGACGAGTGAAACAAAGAATAAGATAAAGACAGAACACATTGAAAGTTAATACAGCATTACTCAGAAACAACATGCTCTCATCGAATTCGAGAAGAAGAAAAAAGTAAACTGAGATTATGAAGCGTAAATGACAGAAACTGGGAGGAACAGAACAACTCCCAACACGCGTGGGTGTGAAACTCTTAAGTTAATCAGAACTAATCAAACTGTGAAGGCGTTAGAAACACATAGTCAGTCAAACTGTCAGGGAGATGTTAATGGCAATGTTACATAAATAAAATTGATAGATTGTAGTGGGTGTGTTTGTGTGTGTTATGTTATGCGATCGACGTCATGGCACGTTGCGCATTCCCATTCGTGCTCTGTCCTCCGATGTAGCAGCCATCCTAACGTCCATTTGCTCACCGTACGCATGAGAAGCTGATTAGTATATCTTCTCTCTCTACCACGAAGACGACACTGTCTGGCATGTCCAAACTTAGCTCATAATTCTCCCACTCGTTCCAGTGTCTGTGACTCGTCCATATCGTTTGTGTGTCTGTTCCTAAATGGGTCTGAAGGCTAAGAGTTGACTTCATTACATCGGTTTTTCTCTTTTGACTCCATCTCTGTATTCAGAAAAGAGGCACCATCTGCCGAAAGTTTTGCACAAAGTACCAACTCCCTTACCTCCAGCAACAATCTTAGCTATCTCATAAAAACCTGCACATATGGCTTGGTCCGGATTTGAATCCACAACCTTCATCTTGTAGCCATCTTCTTCTTGGTCTGCCTCTGCGTCCTGGGACCATGCCCTCTAATATTGTTCTTTCCAGGCCATCGTGATGCCTGATTCCGTACCATGCAACACTGGAGTGTAAATATTTCTTATCTGCGTGGATCACGCGTCGCTCAAAAGACGATGACTAGAAAAGACGTTTTGTTGAGTTTTATTATTTTTATTCCGATTGAAGATATATATTAACTGGAAACTACTTAGAAGTGATGTGTAAATGATACCGAATAAATAGCATTGTAGCTTATGCTAGAAGTATTTACAGAGTTTACCATTCATTTTAGGATACCCTGTGACCGTAAAAGACTAGCGATTTTCATGAATGGTCAGGATGCTAGTTTGTGAACAGTTAATAAACCATACATCCCTTCACTATTTTCTTAATGTGTGTGTTTTCATAAATGGATCACCTATATAAAGAGAGCAGTTAGACTGATATATTCAACATATTGTTCATCAAGGCCCTTGGCAAGTTAGATTTTTGTTCTCACAATTTCAATTAGTTTTTTAATACATGCTAATATTTTTCATGCATGGTCAACACAGCATTATATTTTCGGATATAATAATATTTTGTGAAAGTACATTCATTTATCTTTAATTTGATATATAATAAGTCAAAAGAAAGTACAAAGAGGTATGGAGGCAACAAACCCACAGCAAACACCCACAAGATCCCATCAGCAGACTAAACAGAAAACAGCACACAACAATCTTTCGCCTAAGAACAGGTCATTGCAGGCTCAACCTCCACATGCACAGAATAAAGCCTGCTCAGACTGCACAGTGTGCATGCCAGACAGAAACACAGACTCCAGAGCACATCCTGCAGTCATGTCCATCATACATACACCAACGAAATGAAACATGGCCTCATGAACAAAGCTTACAGACCAAGCTATGGGAACTCTCGAAGAACTCCAACTGACATGCAGCTTCATAGAGGCAACCCATCTCATGATTTAGACGAGCATACGAAACTGAACGCAAAGAAGAAGAAGAAGAAGAAATCATATTTAGAAACAATATTTTAGTTTATCTAAAATGTGTGTGTGCAATATTTTGAAGCGAAAAAAGATACCGTCTAAAGGCAAAAACAACCCGGAATTGAATCAGTTAATGTGACCAAAGTATGTAATTTTTCCGTATAGTATGTTGTTTATCAGCCAATTCTCTTTAACATTTAGTTTTTCAGGACATTGGTGTTCTTTATTTTTCTGTCCATGGTATTCGTAGGATCTTTTTGTAGCATTTAGTTTCGAAAGACTGGATTTTCGTTCTTGTTTTTTCGTGTAATGGTCCATGATTCAGAACCATAAGTAGCCACTGGAAAAATGCATGTTCTCAATATATTTAATTTTAATATTTTGTTGGTGCTTTGCCCCATGTTCTTCATTGTATTTAACTTCTTGATTGCTATTGCCAATCTTCTTGAGATCTCTTTGGAGGAGTCACCGTTATTGTTAATTATTGAGCCCAGATATTCGTAGCTCTCTACACATTGGAGTTCTTCATTGTTTACTTGGATGTTAGGTGAGCCTTCTGCTTTGTCAGTTGACATGATTTTTGTTTTTGTGTATTCAAATATAGATGTTGGTCTTCACTATGTTTCTTGGTCGTCATCATTAGGTTTTCCAAACTCTCTTTGCTGGTGGATGATAATACTGTATCGTCTGCGTATCTAAGCTCTGGTATGAATTTTCCGCCTATATTAAAAGGGTCGTAATTCACATAGTTGGCATCGTCTTTTACATTCCTCATGATGTTCTCCGCATATATGTTGAATAAGTATGGGAACAAAATACATCCCTGTCTTACCCCCTTTTGAATCTCGAACCATTCAGCTATTTCGCCTCCTATTATAATGGTTGCCTGTTGTTCGTGGTATCATCATCATCAGGTGCCGTGCCGGCTGGCGTAGGCGATCATGTATATCCACAAATCTCTGTCGTTGGTGTTTGCTATCTACTCAGATATTGACGCTCTACCGTGCCACGAAGTCAGGATATCCAACATTTTCTTTCTCTGTCTTTCCCTGTCTCGTCTACCCTCGACTTTACCGGTTGTCACAATGTGTTCTAAACCTCCCTCCTCATCACATGCCCGAAAAATGATGACTGTCTCTTTCTTATATTGATGATAAGCTTTCTCTGTGTCTTGATCTCATTCAGCACCTCAACATTAGTCATTTTAGCAGTCCATGGGATTCTCATCATTCTTCTATAAAACCACATTTCTGTAGTATTCAGAGATTTTTCGATCTGTGTGTTTATTGTCCATGACTCGCACCCATATGTCAGTATTGGTTCTATGCAGCACTGAATAACTCGCATTCTGATCGGGATTGACAAGGACTTGTTACAGATAATGCTTCTCATTTTCAGGAATGATATTTTCGCTTGTCCTATTCTTCTCTTTATTTCTGATCAGCATCTGCCATCTGATGTTACCAGGACTCCGAGGTATTTAAATTGCTGCACTTGTCTTAGATCAGTCCCATTTACTGTGATGGTGCATTTTGGCAAAATCTGCTTTTTTAAATCATAATTTATGTCTTCTTAATATTCAAACTGAGTCCTTTGTTGTTACTTTCTGTCACAACCTTATCAACTAATTTCTGTAGCTCCATTGTTCGTGACATAGAGATTCTATAAGTTGTATTATGTATGTTGGAAAATGCATATCTTTCATGATGTTCCACATTTTCTGATGTTGTATGTGGTCAAAAACTTTGCCATAGTCTATGAAACATGCATGCAGGTCTATGTTGTATTCTCTGCATATCTCGATAATGAGTCTCATGCTACAAATATGATCTCTAGTGCCTCTACCTCTTCTGAAACATGCTTGTGTTTCGTGTATTTCATCTTCTAATTTTTGTTCCATCCTCTTCATTATGATTTTTAGTAGGATTTTGCTGGCATGACTTATAAGGGCAATAGTTCTGTAGTTGGTGCATAGTTTCAGGTTTCCCTTCTTTGGAATAGGTAAAAATACTGATCTTTTCCATTCCTTTGGTCTGGAGGAGCTATTCCATATCTTTATGCACACATTATGATATACCCGAACACTGGCCTCCCCACCTGCTTGAATCAATTCCTCTGGTATATCGTCGCACCCTGGTGACTTCCTTCTCTTCAGACTTTTGATGGCCAGGCGCACTTCATCTAACATGGGCTCTGGTTCTGTCTCTTCGCTTTCTGTTATTATATTTCTGTTTCCTATATGGATTTTTAGATGTGTCTTCATACATGTTTCTGCAGTACTCCCGCCATCTTTCTAGTACATCTTTCTACTAAGGAAGTAACAGAATAAAATATAGAAGAAATACTCACTGATGTGATGATGAAATATAGAGAAAGTACTGAATAAGGATTGATTGATTGATTGATTGATAGAACCATCATCATTGCACTTCAGTGAGTTGCCATATACGCTCCTATCTCTTTCTTACACATAAAATCTCAGTGGCAGAGCACGAACGCCGCAGCATCGGCAACGGCCCCGATGTAATTTGGAAGATGGTAAAGAAATTTTGGTGGGGATTTTAAAAACTATTCTAATAAATTTTTCCAGAGTAGAGGCTTTCCAGCTTGCTCTTCTCCATTTTAAACTGCCAAGGGTTCTTTTATGTGCTCAAATTGAACACGGGACCTACGTTTTATTGTCCGTCTCCGATAGGACTAGGAACTCGATCTCCCCTACATTGAGATCAAAGATCTATATAAAAATATCCTGATGTCCACCATGGACTGGGAGATCAATGAACAAAATTAGTCGTCAGAGATCTATAGAAAAATATCCTGATGTCCACCATGGACTGGGAGATCAATGAACAAAATTAGTCGTTAGTGATCTATAGAAAAATATCCTGATGTCCACCATGGACTGGGAGCTCAATGAACAAAATTAGTCGTTAGTGATCTATAGAAAAATATCCTGATGTCCACCATGGACTGGGAGCTCAATGAACAAAATTAGTCGTTAGTGATCTATAGAAAAATATCCTGATGTCCACCATGGACTGGGAGATCAATGAACAAAATTAGTCGTTAGTGATCTATAGAAAAATATCCTGATGTCCACCATGGACTGGGAGATCAATGAACAAAATTAGTCGTTAGAATGCCCGCGTGTTGCCAGGGCTCACACGGGGAGCACAAGAATAATAACATTGCGACCTACAAGGTGACTGAGGTAGGAGCTACCTAGTAAATAAAAAGCTTCTCAGAAATTGTATGTGCTGGCCTACTTGTAGGCGCTTAACTGACACAACATAAATAGCTCTTAAGCTTGGATCACATACAAATCACAAAGATTGCTTTAACAAGTGGTCGATATGGAGCGTCTGAAGAAGAAGAAGTTTCATGAGGAGATCCATATTTATTATCTGAATGACATTCTTAAGTTGATGACAAATCTAACACTGTCACACAATGCCTGTCACTTCCTGTCCAGACATCTGGCAACTTAAAAACCTGGACTAGCCAATTTCATTAAGTTGTCCAGTTCGTTTCTTCTTTCGTTCAATCTTATTAAATGAGAAACTTAAAATATTGGAAATTGTGAAAAGAAAATGAGGTTATCACACACAAAAAACTAGTTTAAATGCCTGATCGTGGGCCTGAAGGGGAAGAGAGGAACGTTTTGGACAGTTCCACAAAGAAAATAATATCTGGGTGTGCTTAGTTCTGAAATTTCTCCAGGCGTCCCAGGCACACTTCGTGGAAATCCATCACGGGATATGATGGGACTAGAGGTCCCAGTAGAGACTCGGATTACATTTATCCTGTTTTCATTAG